>CM040239.1:239415492-240015492 GCA_022545495.1 Chrysanthemum lavandulifolium | reverse complement strand
GTTCCCGTGAGAATGAAACAAGCCCTTTTAAGAGGAACTTGAGTAGCTTGGGAAGTTGTAGTGCGGTCGTCCTTTGGGTCCATGACGTCTTGTCTTCAATACCGATGTTACCTTGGTAACCACCGGTAGCATATGAATTGAACCCGGTTTACGCCCTAAGGTTGAATAAATGGAGGCTATTTATTTTCACCCTTTTCTCATTCAATTCTTTTCATTCTTCAACCCCTTGATGCTTACGAGACTTCATAACTAGAACCTTGTTGGGTTTATTCGGGTACTAGCTCTATCTCGATCCGCACTCTTCCCATATCTCACTTTTCTCCTTTTTTCATCATACCTAAGGACTTCTACACTATCTAGTGGATTGTCCTGGGTAGATCCCTCCGGTTACGGCGGATCATGGGAACAAATACCTAACCTTATCATCCTTATATCACCATACATAAAGTAAATTTGGTCGGTCTATTTGGTATTGTTCATACGCCATTGGAACCAATTGAAAACCATTTGAAAATCAATCCGGATACTTGTGATATATTATCAAAGCATTTTGTACTGAATTGTTTTTGATATTTTTAGAAAAAGAGCTCCCCTCAACATGTGCATCATGTATTTGAAATCGTTTTGGCACACGGAGGCAAGAGGAAGAATTAACTTCTTTGATTACCATTTTCTAAAATATATCAACATCACTTCCCTGATCAAATCAAGTAGATAAAGCATATTGGGGAAGGATGAGGTTTTCATAAGTTTGCTCCCCCTCAATATGTGCCTCGAGGTTCGAAAGAGTTTTGGACATATTAGAAGGAATCTGCACATAGATACAAATCAATCACGTTTCAATTCTTTGTGGTTTGAAATAGATGCTCTCCCTCAACATGTGCATGGAAAATTTGAAATCGTTTGGCACATGTGGGGAGGAAAGCTTGCTAAACACTTATGAAACCATTTATCGAATTATCGGTTTAAATCCAATTTAAATCACAAATTCTCCCCGATCACAATTTTCAAATCATTTGAGATTTGTGATCTCTGTAGAATTAAATTGATTTTGAAAGCTTTGAGGAGAATTGTGACTTGATTATGAAAACATTTTAGCGATAAGGATCGGATTTGAGACTTTAAACTCCATTGATTAAACATGCATGATTATCTTTTGAAAACAATTGTATGACAAATAACCTTTTGATTTAATTGAAATCATTCTCCCCTCAATCAATGACATAAGTTGTTGATTGAGAGATGAGATATTTTGACAAGCGTTAAGATAGATATTTTGACAAGCGTTAAGTCGGATGATTTTCAAAAATAGAGTCCGAGTTATTTTTCAAAGCAATTAGTTTTCATTAGATAGTAAGTAATTGTTTATAGAATCGAGCATGAGATTTGAAAAACAAGATAAAGCATGGCTCTGTTCTTTCTTTGAAAAGCGGAGTTCTTGCTGAAATGACAATAAACCATAGTTTCACTTTCTCCCAAAAATATTTTTGATTTTTGATTTTTTTTTTAAACATTCGAACAATATCTAAAGTCCGTGTCATTCTTTGAATGACACACAAAACCGTAGATATTATCGAATCGAGAAAAACATGACAAAATGACAATATTTTTGGAATTTTCAAGATTTTCAAATTTTATGGATTTTGAAAGTTTTATATTTTTCTATTTGCTTTTTGAAGGTTTTGTAATTTTGTATTTTGCTTTTCGAATAAATATTTACAAGAGATGGATGAAGAAAGACCTTTACTCCTCGTCTTCCTCTTGAAGGCGTTTGAGTGTTCGGTTGAAGACTCTTTAGACCAAGTCGTGGGAGGATAAACTCAAAGCGTTCTCTAGGAAGAGCTTTGGTGAAGATGTACGCTAGCGGTATTCGGTCCTCACAAAATAGAGTTCCACCACACCGTTTTCTACTTGCTCCACGATGAAATGATGTCGAATGTCGATGTGCTTTGCTCTTGAGTGTTGAGCGTTGTTGCATGAGAGAGCAATGGCACTTTATTATCACGATCTGAGAGGATTTTGTTGAATTCAAAGCCATAGTCGGATAATTGGGATCTCATCCATAGGATTTGAGCACAACAAGATGACATGGCTATGTATTCGACCTCTGTAGAGAAATAGAAGTACTCATTTGTTTCTTTGAAGACCGACTCACAAGCTTATCACCCAAAATGAGCACCTCGGGCGTGCTTGACGTGTATCTTGACATCTGCATGATCGGCATCTGCATAGGTTGTTAGTGACATACCGGTGTCCTTGGTACCAAAGTCCCATATTGATGGTTCCTTGGAGATACCGAAAGACCCGTTTAACCGCTTCAAGGTGCTTTTGGTAGGCTTAGCACGATATCTAGCACACATGCAAGCAGTGAACAGAATGTACGGTCTCTTGGTGTGAGGTACATCGAGGATCAATCATACTACGATATTTCGTTTGGTCTACCATGATCACTGAGTGGTCCTCATCCGGTTTAATGCGCTCTATCATGGGAGTGTCAGCGAGGTCACTAGAATCAAATCCAAATTTCTTTAAAATCTCATTTGCATATTTAGATTGATTTATAAAAATGCCTCGGGACTTTGTGAAATTTGTAATCCCAAGAAAAATGACATTTGTCCCATCATTGACATTTGAAATTTGGAACCCATTTCATTTGAAAAGCGGTCACATTCATTGGGGTCGGTCGAGGCAAAAATAATATCATCAACATATATTTGAGCGTGAATTAAATGTTTGCACGACTTTACGGTGAACAATGTCGGATCAAGCTGCTCCTTTCTTTGAATCCGGTAGATAGAAGAAACTTTGATAGCGTATCATACCATGCCCTTGGAGCTTGCTTCAAACCGTAAAGAGCCTTCTTCAAGCGATAGGCGTGAGTAGGATGCTCTGGATTCACAAAGCCTTGGGTTGGTGGCGTATCGACTTCTTTAAGATCTCCGTTAAGAAAAGCCGTCTTTACATCCATCGATAGACTACCATGTTCTTACTTGCGGCATTAGCCAAGAAGATTACGATTGCCTCGATCGAGCAAGCTGGAGCAAATGATTCTTCAAAGTCAATACCCTCCTCTTGGCGGTATCCTTTTGCAACCAATCGAGCCTTGTTCTTTAAAACATCACCATGCTCATCAAGTTTTACTTTGAAGATCCACTTTAGAGCAATGATCATAGCACAATCTGGGGCGGTACTAATTCCCATACATCTAGTCGATCAAACTCATGAATTTCTTCTTGCATGGCATTGAACCATTGTCTTCATTCATGGCGGTTTAACATCTTTTGGTTCGACCTTAGAGTACGGAGTTGAAGAAGCACCATAAGGCATCGGTTGCAAGTTGTTTCCGTGTGGATCTTGGGCGAGAGGGTTTCAATGATGTTGTCCAATGGATGATCATGTGTCCATTTTCTAAGGTGTTCATGTGGTTGTTGTTGAGGCTGAAGTAGCGAGTCGATATCTCGATGAAGATGGTTCGATGATGATTCGAGGAGCAAATATGTTTTCAAATGGAGCATCTTGGGAGTAGCAAAGGGATTAACTTCATCATGGGTGCGAAACAATTCCATGATGTACATTCGATGATTGATGATTTGTTGATGAGGCAGTGATCGGCGGCGCTTCTTGACTTAATGACATTGGCGAAGGGTTGACTTCATTGGCGAGGGATAGGAGCGACCTCTGTTGATGGAATTGACATATCATTAGCACTTGGCTCATAGTGTTCATCAAACATTGGATCAAATAATTTCTTCAAATCATCTTGAAGGAGGTACATAAGGAGTTCTTTGGTGAGGATTTGAAACAAGAGTAAGCGATAGGACTACTTGATGAAGGTTGAGATGCGGGTCAGGCTGGATTGTCACGGAGCCATTTGCCGGACGACTCATCGAGCGTGGCGTGAATAGTTTCCATGATATCTCGAGTTCTTTTGTTGTAGATTCGGTAACCCTTCTTGTTTGATGCATAACCTACAAAAACTCCAATGTCCGCCTTAGCTCTTAATTTACCTAAATCTTGACCGTCATTTGTTGGATAGCACAAAGCACCAAACACACGAAGGTAGGATAGATCGAGGTTTTCGTTTATGGACAAGTTCATATGGAGTTTTTCCATGAGAGGTGTGTATAAGGGAGCGATTTTGGGTGTAGCAAGCGGTGGCAATGGCTTGACCCATAGAAACATTGGAACCTTTGAATAAATTAGCATTGTTCTTGCGGCTTCCACAAGAGTTCGATTTAGTCTTTCAACTACACCGTTACATTGAGGAGTTAGTGGAACACTTCTTTGATGGTGATTCCAACACTTTCATAAAAGCGAATTAAGTCTTTGTTAACAAACTACGTGCCATTGTGCATTCGAACAATTCTAACTGTATTGTTGAGTCGAACTGAAGTTGTTTGATAAGTTTGATGATGACATCGGGTTTCATCCTTTGTCCTCAAAAACTTTACCCAAGTAAATCGAGAGTAGTCATCAACAATGACTAGAATGTATTTCTTCCCATTTATCGTTTGCACTCTCATTGGTCCGCACAAATCCATATGAAGGGTATGAAGAACTTCCATTCTTGAGTTTGTGGGTTTTGGTTTGTGGGCATATTTCGTGCTTTTTCCCAATTGTGGTGAACAAAGATGATCTTTTCATATTTTAATCTGGGTAAGCCTCGACAAGATCCTTTACGGAAAGGTTATTAATGGTGCGAAGTTCAAGTGATTGAGGCAGCGATGCCATAACCATGACTTTGTTTTGAAGCCTTTGACAACAAGCAGTTGGAGAGGACTTCATCATGTCTTCGATAGAGATGGTGTATAGATTTGAACCACGAGTTCCTCTTAATAATTCCACACCATCAAGTTCTCTAACGAAACAAGTATGTTTTCTAAATGCCACTTCTAGATCGGAATCACGAATTGACCAACGAGAAAACAAGTTATGACCAAGACCTTCAACATAATATACCACGGAGATTACACTTTTGCCAACAACATAGTCTCCATAACCCATAATTGCTCCAAAATGGTGGTTCCCGAATCTAACGGTCCGATGAATTTACTCACGAAGTTCATGAGCATGGCGATCTCGGTCATATGCTTGGAGCGACTGAGTCCGGTACCACGAGCGATTTGAGCGATCTGCGGTTGAACACGAGACAAGAATGGATAAGCTGGATAATTGGGAACCCCATGCAATAATGGGTTCCACTTGGTTAATGTGATGATTGGAACACCCGCATCGAGTAGAAACAATGGAATCATTAGAAATAGATGCGGTGCTAGTGTCCGTATTTGACCTATTCAAAGTATGTTCACTTCTTAAGGAATAGTTCTACCTAGTAGGCATCCATTTTCTAGTGGGCATTGACTTAGCAAATTTAGGGCAAAACTCATTAATCTTACGGCGGAAGGTATCCATTGATAACCTATATTACTAAATTTTCTTCTGTGGGTTTCCTTTGTTTTCTAACTTTCTTTCGCCTTTGCCTTTTAGCCTTCTTAGCTTGATTTTTAACATTAACAATTTTAAGCGGGCATTTGTGACATTAGACAAATCATTCACACCACATTCATGATTAGTAATGAAATCAAGCGATCATCATTACATGGTTTGCGGATAGTAGCGAATTGAATTAATTACGATGCGCTTATAGCTAATACTAGAATCAACACGATTCGTTTTATTCAACTCAAACTTAATATTCCTAGGGTGATCTTCTACTCTTCCAATGCACATTCTTAGCTTGCGAGGTCCTATCTTGCTTGGTATTGCACGGAGGCTTTGACCGCTTGCTTTTATGTCATGATTACTCTGTAGGGAATTATGGGAACATTAGTTGGTTGATCTACTTTTGCATTCTGAACTAGGCGTGCGGGGATCGAACTACTTGAAGGCACATTAGTGTTCACTTTCTTAAAGCTGGGCATAGAATGGTTTGTATGCTTGGCACTAGGCATAGAACAAGGCATCACGACTTTACCTTTCGCACCTAAGGATTTAGGACATGTTGCTATTAAACATTCTAGCGACTCACGAGATCGTTTGGCACGAATGCAAGCAAACCTAATTTCTCTATCAAGAGGCTTATTTATGAAATCCTCTTCCACAATCTCACGGAGACATTCTAGACTATCCTTAAGGTGAGCAAAGTAGTTATGAAACACAAGTTCATTATTCCTAAGATGAGGAGGAATGTATTTATGATCGCGATATATTTGCGATCGAGGATGACTTTGATGCAACATTCTCATTAAAGACAAGTGGCGGTTTCCTTTTCACGACTCCTCAGATTCTCAATTTCTTTTGTAAAGGCGTTATTTTTCGTTGTTTTTGTCACGAGTGACTTTCATTGAATCATATAACTCTTTAAAGTGTCGTTTAACTTTTCATTTTCTTCTAGAAAACTCTCGTTTTCTTTTGTAAAACATTAACCAAGTTTTGAAGATGAAAAGTTTGAGAATCTTGAGAATCTAAAGGAGGAGGCATTTGGGAGCCGGTCACATTGTTCTTTTCACCCTTTAATTGTGAAATTTGGGCTTTCAACTTTACGATCGTGTTACAATGAGCTTGAATCATTCGTCACGTTTGTTTATCGAAAAGCGCATCAAACTCGGAACATCGAGGATGTCTTGATATTTGAGGTTTTGACATTTTCTTTAAGATGTTGATATTTTAGTTGCAAATCAAAATGTTCAACTTCTAGTTTAGAAAGATGTTTTACCAAATTATCGTGATCATCACGATCAATTTTCTCATTTAGTTACGAGTTTTTGTTTTCAAGCTCAATGACACGATCATGGGAAACTTTTAATGCAATAGATAATTCATGAAATCGAGAAGCGATAATAGAGTGCTTAGTAACGATATAAAACACATCTTGAGCAACACAACTCGAAATCAAATTCTCATTTAAGATATGCAAGTTCTTCCTTTCAACTTCATTATATTTGAGTTCTGTTCATAATCATTGACCTCAACTATCATTGCATCAAATTCCTTTTCCATTTCTTTAATATCGAATTTATCCCTTTTGAAGACTCTCAAATTGACCTTTTAATTGTTTAAAGAAAGGCATGACCTCGGTTAAATAACATTCTTTAGTTTGCTCAAAACCCTTTCCCCTCGGTTATCCACAGCAGGTGTGATTCTCTTCTTACGTTTTCTCAAAATCAACAAACGGTGATAAACAACATACTGGTGATTAAGGTCTTGCTATTAGTGGCAATAGATCTAGGAACTAAATGCATTGGTGTATTAGGAGGATACACGGTTGCTTGAGGCAATTTCCTACAAGGGTTCTTTTCAACAAGATTTTCGACTTTTGCATATCCATATCCTTTTTCGAACACTTGTTCGGGGTTAATAAGTCGAGGCTTAAACTTGTTTAAGGATATCCAATTTTCCTTAGTGTAATCATGGGGTTTGATCGTTATATTATTCATTTTACACTCGGGATCTTCTAGCTTCTTATTCATTTTCTCCTAGTGACTTCATCGATTTCTTATCTTCCTCGGTGCACTCGGTAGCAACTAGGTTTCTGTCTAGGCTTAAGAATTTCATTACCATCATAAAGTACCTTATGAGCGACTCTAGCTTTTTTACCATACCTCGGGATTGGGTTCCTCAACAAGGGAATGCTATGCTTATCGCTTAAGACTCTATGCTTAGTGATCAAGTGAGCGATCTGAATGGTATTCCTTGTCGTACAACTTATTTTCAAGCTTGTTTTCAAAGTTTTAGATTGGAAAAATCATTCAAAAGTTTTGATTCCTTAGCATTGAATTCTTGCTTAAGCATTTTAACATTTTCTTGAAGTTCTTGTTTTGCTTAGCAGTTTAGAAAGCTTTTCTTGTAAGGAGTTTAACTCTTGTTTTAATACTTCTTCTCTAAAATTACTTTTCTAATAATTATGCGCATTTGGTCATCCATTTCACTGCTCACGGGTGGTTAACTCAAACTTAGCACGTTGTTCATAAATAGCAACTTGTTCTTTATAGGCATTCGATTCGAGATATGAGAATCATCGAGGCGCATGCGGTGTATTCATCAAAACATAGTCATCATTGTTGCGGAAGATGCATTACTTGGTACAATCTCACTTTCACTTTGCTTCACATATTGATCATATGGGACAATATTGCTATTACCCTCATCATCAATATCGATTCATAAGTTTCAAGAGATTGTACTTTATTATGCATCTTTTGCTCATCAACTTCATCATATAGTTTTAATACCTCGAAATGATTGAATCTTTGGATGGGCCGACTGTTGTGGTGAAGAGACCTTTGGAGAGACCATAGGTGAGATGCTAGCCATGAAGATTGTTTGGGCGATGGGTTCATCATCGACATCGAGTCAAATGCATCACGATCGGCTACTTGAAAGGCATTTTGATGATTATGACCTATCTCTGAATTGGTTGTTCATCAACATCGACATCATAGGTTCGGCATTTCCTCGACAGAAACAACAACTCCTCTTCATCCAAAGCTGCTCCATTATCACGAGCTTGCACAAGCAACATCTTGTCTCGAAGTATTACGCATTACGTGGGCGTTTTGGAGATGTGCGGTTCCTAGCAATATGTCCTCACCACCACGGTTGTAGCATTTGGTGGCTTTGCTTGTCCTTGATTTCCATTCCTTCCCGATTCGATTTGCAACATAACCTCCACCTACTCCACCTCTTCCTGTTCATATTGCCTTCCTTGAGTGGTTGCACCATAACTTTTCCATCTCGACAACGGTAGCATGATTGTGAAGATTGGATGCGATTCGATCTCATTGTTAGTGTGAAGATTGTTGGTATGTGGATTGAGGGTCAAGTTTTGTTTAACCATAAGAGCAGTTGATTGATGAAGTGTCCCATGCGCATCGACATCGACTTGTTTGAACATTGGATCGGGAATGAGTTTGTGATTACCATTACCCGTGGGTATGACTTGAGAAGCTTTGGTGGTAATTCCAACATTGGTGTAAAAGGTTGTTGAGTCATTTGATGAACTTGTTTCTCCCTGGTTGGTTTTGAGCTGTTCAAGAATCCTTTTTCAAACATAGCATGTCTCTCATTACGAAGAAGGAAGGCATCTGATTGCTCATAGTTGGTGTTCTTCAATCCTTTAGTTAGCTTCACGGAGGTGACAAACTTGTGCCATTCGGGATTCATGTTGTTCACAAACTTTGAGTTCGATTGAATATTTGGCATAGTCATTTTGATATTCCTCATATCATTCACAAGCTTGTGGAATCTCACGTAATATTCATAGATACTCTCTTACGGTTTCATCTTGAAGTGCTCAAATTCATCATACATTTGTGATTCTCTGTCTTCCTTAGTTAATTCGAACACGAGAGAAGCATCTTGACATTATCCCAAACGACCTTGGCTTCGGTGTTGTGATTGATAAGCTTGTAGATATCTTTTGGAAGACCTTGAAGTATAATGTTTGAAGCCACGATATCGACATCGAATCTCTTTTCTCCTTATCATTGAGCTCATCATACGTCTTTGGTGCATCCAATCCAAAGATCATGGTTCCATCTGCGGTGATATCAATTATGTCTCTTGTAGTCTCAATCGATAAGGTCCTTCATCAATAGACTTGAGAATGTTGACTCCATTTTCCTTTCCAAGACAATACAATCGATTCGTTGAGCCCATGAGTCGTAGTCGATTACATCAAGCATGGGTGGGCGAGTATCTGAACCGGTTGCTTGAACATCCTCGACAACGATGGAGATGATTGTAGGTGCGTTGGTAGACATGTTTACTGATTACACGGGATTTTATAACTCAATGATTAAACCGGAAATAGATTCTTTCACGGGATTTTACTAAATCAAGAAAACCGTATTACAAACAAAGATCAACCAAGTCGCTAAGAATCCTTGAACCAAGTCGCTAAGCACCAAGTCGCTAAGTAGCAACTCGCTAGACTTCAAGTTGCTATGAATCAAGTCGCTAAGCCCAGTCGCTAAGACCCAGTCATTGGACACAAGTCGCTATAATACCAAATCGCTAAGCAGTCAAGTTGCTAAAGAACAACTCGCTAAGATCCAAGTCGCTAATATCAAGTCATTGAGAATACAAAGTACAAGTCGCTAACAAAATTGAAAGCAAGTCGCTAACCTAACCAAGTCGCTAGCCGTAGTGGAGAATCCACTAACTTGTCTTGTTTGTCGACTTGTCTCAATAGACAAGTCGCTAGGCTCAAGTCGCTAACAATTAACACTACAACTCGCTAACAATTCTTGAAGCAAGTCGCTACTGAAGAAAAACTACGAGAGTCAGTCGCTAGCAAGAAAAACTTCAAAACACACTTTTCAATCCAAAACAAGCCCAACCACGGTGATTCAAGCTTTCCAAATCAAAACCCAAGCACTTACAATGATTCTAAACACAAAAGTACACCCAAAATTCAAACTTTAACACAAGAAATGATCCAAATGATGCAAAAACCACTAAACTTTTCAAACTCAAAACCATCTAAAACCACTAGAAATCCAAGGATATGTAGAGAGATGATCAAACCATGGCTCTTGATACCATTTGTAACATATTGGATTTCACAAACACATCATATCATAATCACAAGTAGGCGTATAATTCAAGGTTTTAGAGAGAAAGAGTTAGAGGTTTGGGAACTTAGTGAGAGAAAATGAAAGTATTATTATGAGCTCAACTCTCTACCTTGGGAGGTAGAGAGTATTTATAGTCTTACACAAATCGCCACCTACGGGTGTGGATCGGGCATACGGTGGGTAAAGACCCGTCCGTCCTCCACGGTGTTACTTAACTAAATACTACTTAACATTAAATAATCTCGACTACGAGCTTTCTAACGATTACATATACTTGAGGTGACCGACTCTTTAATAAGCTGGATTTACTAAATCCTAACACTGCAAACGAAATCTCGAAGAAAGTGATTAGTTGTTGACCGAGTTCGTGGATTTCCAATGTTATAGTAAATTATCGAGTGAAGAAACGAAGAAAAGAACTACAAATGGCTATGAAGTCGAGGCGCACATATGACCATCATTCTCTTGTGAAGACTCGATTCACACCCCCGCCCATCGATTCACAATCACGCCCATCGATTCACTCTCTCTTTGGTGTACATCAGCTTGCAAAGATTCATCGATACCAAGCGCTTCTAAAATACCACTTGATGGTGTATATCTGTTTTCCATCCTTGAAATATTGTTGATGCTTTATCAGATTCTTGGTTACCTATTTGACAATGATAAAATATTAACATCAACTCAAAATTAAGCACTTTATGCATAAAAACACTTCATATTCATGATCTCAAAAGGTTAAGTTGATAACTGATTTGGATATTTTCAAAGTGAGCTATGTTTCAATTTGAGGTCAAGCTCACCAACATAACTCTCAACACTTCCATATCACATAATTACAGTTTTTGGATTCAAAGTGATCATAGTAGCTGTATGCCATTGTTGGAATCACTCCTAAACCTTAATCAAGTGTTAGTGATTCATATGTAATAGTTAGTTTAATTATGGCCTTTATGTTTGTTATTAGCTTAAGCTTATGTAGAAGGCCCATGAGCTTAGGCCCATGTCCATTAAGGAAAGGAAGGGAGTAGGAGTGTTGCCCTAGCTCCCCTTCCTATAAATACCTTGTAATAACCCTCACTTGAGGGTTGGTTGTTCAATTTACTCTTTCACTCATACTCTATGCATAACCGGTCTAATATTTACGTGTGTGTGTGTTTGATAGTTGTTCATCCGATCACTTCTCCTCTCTACTCTTTCTATTGATGCTTGTGTTGTAAACTTAGTGACCTAACAGTGGTATCAATCGCCAAATAGTTAGGTGAACGTATTGCTTTTGAAGTGGGTTTTGGTCCCACGTAAAGCATACGGTGATACTTTGGTTAAGCAAAACACATTTTTACACTTTTAATCCAAGATTCTTGTACTTTCAACGTTTTAAGGTGTTAAAATAAGCATTTCGCAAAAGTTTCAACCTTTACGTGTGGATCATCGCTTTTGAGCTTGGTTTTACGAGGTAGCTTTTCTAGCGTGAATCGTTTTAGACACTTTGGATCATCAAGTTTCACACTTTTGTGTTATCTTGGTGATATTGAAGCTATTTCATCACAAAATCTGGTTTAGAAACATCTTTGGGCAACAATCATTTTTACGAGTAGTTCTACGATAGTAAAACCCTAAAACTACGCGTAACTCACTCCTTGGTTTGATCTTCGGTTTAGTGGTTTACTCGTGTTTCCTTGCTTGGATAAGCCCGAAAATCGTCGACTTGGGATATCTTTGCCGTGATAGTGTAAAAGATCACTTGAGCTAAAACCCTAAACTTACGCATAAGCTTAAGCTTACGCCAGAGAACCTCTTACGCATAAGATTCATCTTACGCCTAAGCTTTGTCTTACGCATAAGGTAATCCTACGCCTAAGTTTCTACGCATAACTTACTGTTTACACATAACTTTAGTGTTTTTCTCCTTACTTACGCGTAAGCTAAACCTACGCGTAACTTTTGCTGTTACGCGTAAATTTGGTGTTTTTTACGCATAAGTGCTACTTGGCTTTATTGTGATTTCTACGCCTAAGGATACTTCATCAACAACGTTTCATTCGACTACAAAGATCCATCAACACAAGTTATCAAAAAAAAAAAAAAAAAAAAAGTTTTTGGGGAGAAAATTTGAGTAAAATTTAATTTTTCGGAGACTAAACGTTCAATTTTACGAGATTCAAATTTTGGTTTAACTATGAAAATTTTGGTCAAAATTCAAATTTTGGGCCCAAATTCAAATTTTTCGAGTAAAATTTGGCGTCAAAATTGTCATAACTCAAATTTTCTTACAACCTTAGAATTGAATTTTATAGTGAATTTCAAATTTTGAGAGTCAAAATTTTTCAAAATTATTTTTGGAGGAAATTGAAATTCACTATATCGACCCTCTGTGTGCTATTTCGACTTCGCACCTTTTCTTCTCTTTGATTCTTACGCAGGGAGTGAAATGGATTCGATGATGATGCTACATTTGTCGCATTGAAAGAAGGATACATGGCTCGCTCGCATTGAGCGTCGACATCATCAAATTCCGATATCCGTAGTCGTGCAAGGTGAAAGAGTTGATGTACATGAAAGGAATGCTCAAATGGACGTTGAGAATGTTGTGATTATCAGCTATCGCGTGTCATGCGGACAATGAGGTTGTAGCATTAGAAAAGTAGGATGACAACAGCAGATCTGGAAAAGATATCATACTTAACTACGACACCGGCCCAAGCGTGACGAAGAACAAATGGTTGAGGAAGATATCTTACCCACCTATGACAATCGACACGAATGGATGGTCGAGGTACAACCCATCGTTGATCATATTACGATCGCAAATGCGACACAACATCTTGAGCAAACTGAATTTAGTAATGAAGGAGAGGTTGACCGATGTGTTGCACAATGTCCGAATAACTATCTCATGTACGAGCACGAAGCGTCAAATCAAACTCTTAAATCAAATCATTCTTCTCAAAAAGACCATTGCTCGGTTTCATAAAGATTTTTCAAAACTAGAGGCACATTGCATCTCTCTTGAACTTAAATTACAAAACAAATCTTTTCTTGTAACACAATGGTCGGTGATTTAGATGAACAAAGTATTCGTGTGGACACATTAGTAAAAGAAAATGAGCATTTAAAGGCTCAAATTCAAGCAAAGGGGCTTGCACATGTTGCTTTACAAAACAAACCGAGAAGATTCAACGACAAGAGTGTGGATACTAATTTTACAAAACTAACAATCTTGGGGAAATCGTCTCTACAACCTTTCGAGAAAACAATCGGTAGTTAGACAACCAACCGCATTTAAATCAACGCTCAAAATCTTCAAAACCACGGTTTCCTCCCAAGTTGTTGAGAATAATCATTTGTCAAAACCGGTCACTCCACATTCTTGGCCTAAGAAAAATGCTTACATTTCGTTAAACTGTTTCTATTAAATGCATTTCTGTTAAACCTCTACAAGTAGTTGCACCCGGCCCGTCTAGGATTAGTTCGAACACAATGTCAAAACCGAGCATCAAAATTCAGAATTCATATGATACAAAGGACTTGCACAAGAACTATGATCTGGAAAAGGCTAGGAAAATGGCATTACTCCAAAAGGATGGGATCTTAGGTTCACGACCTAGTGTGATGCCTTCTAGTGTGTTGCATAACACTGCTTGTAGTAGCAAACCAAAACCTAAGTTACTCAACAAATTGTTAGAAATAAACCCGTTGATCTAAACGTAAAATTTCGTAAACCTAATAGGTGGATCAATATAGGACGAGACTCTTCCCAAAAGAAGTTTCAACATCCCTAGATCTAACCTTAGATGGATTCCAACGGTAGAGTTTTCAACACTATTGGTCTTGGGTGGATTCCTACAGCAAGATACTAAGTAGTTGCATCAACACAAGTGTGAAACCCACAACATCCATCCCCGAGGTAGGAAAGGAACTTATCAAAATAGCATGTTCGGTGTCAAGAAAATAATTGACACTACATCTTTATGCCTCTAACATATGGAACCCAGTTACACTTGGGATCCATGTTTCTTCTTTCTTGTCCCCTCCTATTTTTCTATGCAGTACAACAGACTATAGCTTCTCGCAATACTGTTGAGGGACCCGTTTCTCACCGTCAAAAATATAATGGTCCATCATTTGCTCCACCATTGTACTTAATCGTCAAAATTGGAAACATTGCTTGCTCCTCCGGTTAAAATGATTACTGTCTAAAGTCGTGCTTCGATGTATCAAATGTTTCCATTGACAACACGATAATACTCTAAATTCGATACATCCGAATCTACAACAACAACCGCTACTATAGCTGCCCTCCAATCGAATCTCGAAAAGAAGAACAAAGTGTTTCCTACAACAATGTCACGGTGATGATCAACATTATGAACAGAGAAGTTTTATCGCCATTGATTCTCTCGAGATATTTATGGTACTTCACACTTGTTCGATTAATTGAACATACACGTTTCTTTGTCTCCTTATACATGGTTTCATTGTCTTCAATTCATCATCAACATACGTGGTGTATGATTACGAATCATTGAAAACATCGAGGGGAGAGTGTGTAGGTGGTCATTTCTTCCTTGTTCTTCTACATGCTTCTTTGCGAAAACCCAATGCCTTCTTGAATTTCTTCAATTAGGGAAGAAATAAGACGATCGTGGCTCAAACGTCTCACTTTGGTGTTATCGTCTCAATTTCACGGGTGATCTTGTGTGAAGTTACCCAAATATGATGTTATAATGCCTCACACGGTCTTGGTATCGAGTTATTGCATATTCACGGTGATTAGTATTCAAATACCACAACATTTAGGGAAGGTCGTATCATTTCGTCTTTCATGGTTTGTTTGGTGTGATGCGTCTACATACGTGAGAAGATTTTGTTGATTTACGGCATGTTACCCTCGAACGGATCTTCCGCAATTAGTCGATTTTCTTTGTGTGGTTTCTTGCTCATCTACAAATTCGGCGCATACTAAAACCTTCAAAAGTTAGAGAAATGTAGACTTCATCAAAGTTTCAAATCGCTAAAGGCGCTTGTCGGTTTGGGGAAGGCGATTGAAACTTCTTCACAATGGCTTACGAGTATATGACTTGGAACCCGGTCTCAACCGCTTAAAGTTCCTCAAACCCCATCATCGGTGAACAAAGCCCCCACTTACTCGTCAACAAATGGAAAGACTCTTTGCTCCGCTTTTTCAAAGGATTTATATTGATGAGCGTGCTCGGTGTATCCATTGTCACTGCTTCAACCCGATACTACTTTTATACCGATACACTGCTACAACAACCATTGAAGAAGCACCACCGAGTTGACTCCAACACAATAGTTGAACAAACCGCTTCCAACAATGATGAACCGGTGATGATGTTCTTAATGAAGTACCCCACCGCAGATTTTGATCCAAATCGTTCTTTAACCCGTTTGCTAATGAGATCGCTGCACGGATGTCGCGGAATCTTCAACAAGCCATTTGAATCCTCGAATCTGCACAATGTATACCAACATCAACCTCTACACATCGATGGACAAAAGACCATCCTCCAAAAATATTATTGGCAACCCGAATCAACCGATCGTTCGAGACAACGTCTTCACACGAGATGGTGAACATTGCATTTATGCATTCACCGCCCGCTAATCTGAGCCTAAAAACATTAAAGAAGCAATGACAAAAGACAACTGGATTGAATCCATGCAAGAAGAACTCAACCAATTCAAACGTCTTGAAGTGTGGGGCTGGTTGAAAGACCAACGAGGGTCTCGTCATTGGTCTCAAATGGATCTGGAACAACAAATTGGATCTTTGAAGGAGCGTAATCGAAACAAGTCACGCCCGGTGGCTAAGGGTTATCGACGAGGAGGAGGGTATTGAATTTGAAGAATCATTTGCTCGGTTGCTCGTCTTGAGGTCGTTCGGATATTTCTGCGTTCATGGCTCATATGAATATGACGGTCTTTCGGATGGATGTCAAAACTGCGTTTGTAAATGGACAACCGAAAGAAATGGTTTATGTCACCAACCGAAGGATTCGTCGATCCGAGTTCCCGAACCATGTCTACAAACCGAACAAAGCTCGTATGGTCTCAAACAAGCTCCTCGGGCATGGTGCGATAAGCTATCATCTTTCCTCATTGCCAATAATTTCACCAAAGGTTCGGTTGACCCTACTCTTTTCATACAATATCACGGGGCACATATCTTAATTGTTCAAATTTACGTGGATGACATCATTTTGGGTCTACACATAAAAAGTACTCAATCGCTTTTGCAAAACTAATGAAGAAAATTTTGAAATGTCCATGATGGGTGAACTTACGTTCTTTCTAGGGCGCAAGTTCATCAATCACCCGTGGTATTTTCTTGAGTCACCCAAATATGCACTTGAATTGTTAAACAAATTTGGAATGAAAACACGTGACACTTATGCCACACCAATGACTCATACCAAGACGCTAGACGATTTACATGGGAAATTAGTCGACCCGACAAAATACCAAGTATTATTGGGTCTCTCATGTATCTAACGACTAGCAGGCCGGCATTGTCTTTGCTGCTTATCTCGCTCCCTTTATCGATCGAGACCAAGCGAAACCCACCTCTCGAGGCTAAAAGAATCCTCCGATACATCGCGGAACCATTAACTTGGGGATCCGTATCCGAAGGATTACGGTTTTGAACTAATCGCTTTTTAGATCCGATCACGCAGATGTTTAGATTCACGGAAAAGTACTTGAGCACTACAATTTCTTGGTGATAAGCGGTGTCTTGGCAATCGAAGAAGCGAGGATTGTACATCATTGTCATCAACCGAGCGAGAATATGTAGCCATGTCGGTGTTGTGCTCAAGTCATCCGGATGAGAACACAACTCAAAGACTATGGTTACGTGTTGTGTAATCCCGATGTCTTTGCGACAATCGGAGTGCTATTATGAGCTCGTGCAACTCGATTCGACATTCAAAATCTAAGCACATCGATCTTGATATCATTTCATCAAGGACCATGTGGAACATGGTGCTGTTGAATTATACTTTATGGGTACTGAATACCAATTGGCGGATCTACTCACCAAAGCCTTAGCTCCTGCTAGGTTTAATGAATTGGTCCACCGGATTGGTATGCGGTGTTTGACTCGAAGAACTGGATCAACTCTTAAACGGTCTTAAAAACCGATCAAACACCAAAACCTCTTTTGTAAATATTTTTCAAAAACAAAATACAAAATTATAAAATCTGATAAAACAACAAAAATATTATTCTATCTAAATTTCTTTTAACATGGAAAGTACAAATCTTTAGTCAACACTTTGTTCTATCAAATCTTTCACAATTTTCCCGAACAAGTGTTGAGGGGGAGAAAGTAAATATTTTCTGCTTCATAAAACCTTGTACTTCCATGTTTCCAAAAATACGTTGTTTCTTCTAAAAAATGGTGGACACGTTTCTTGTCAAATACTCTCCTCGGACTCAAATGTCTTCAAAATTTATTATTTCAAAAGTCGAGGGGGAGTATCGTTAAGTTTCTTGCCTTACAAGTGTTTTGTCTGACCTAAACGGAAGTTAAAGGATCTTGGTTGGAACCTTTTTGAGATTGAGGGACTGAATGTGTCAACTTGGCAAAGTAATTTTAACAAATTCATTCACCTAACACATTTGATGAGTGTCTAAATACTCATCATTTTGTACAAATTAAACGCAAAAACATCCGAAAACACTCGAAATGCATCAAAATGATAAAAATCACAAATAAGTGTTTTATGTGTTTTAAATGCAAAATATCAAAATCGGTGAAAAGCATTATCAAGTTTGCATAATTGGCGCTTTAGTCCCCAAGTTTCAAAAGTTGTCAAAAGCAGGTCCTCGTAAAACAAAATAAAGAAAATATTATTCAAGGTCCACGAAATATTCTAAGTTGTCAAAATGGTCCTTGAATAAATCTTTTGTCAAATGGCGAAAAAGGTCCTCAAGTTTTGAAATTGTCACAAATAGTCCTTGGAAAATTGAAAATGTCAAAACTGGTCCTTGTACTATTAAAGTTTGTCAGTTTTAGTCCTTGTGACAACTTTGGAATAATGGCAGAATTGGTTCTCCAAATTTCAGAAATTACAAATTAGTCCTTGTAATATTAAACCTTTTGACCCCTTTGCCATTTTGGTCCCCTGCCAAAGCCAAGTGAGCCCCCTGTCAAAACCCCTTGACCCTTCCTTTTTGAACCCTTGGTCAACCCAAAGTCAAACAAGCGACTTTCCTCCCACTTTATCTGCTTATCTTCTTCCACCACCGCAACCTTCTCCACCACCTCAAACCTTTTCCTTCCCCTCATCATCACCTCTACCCACTTTTCCCACCACAATAAATGCCACCCCTACTAGCTATTTGAGCTGTGGTCAAAAATAGGCTTTCCGCCAAAATGATCAAATGGCCAAGATCAATTCTAGTTTTCACATTACTTGCAGAGCTTGTCAAAAGCTCCTCGAGCTCTCTAAGTCTGCTTTTTGGTTTATAGGTTCCTAGCAGTCTAGTCTAGATTCCAACTTTTGGTTTAAGTTTTGCTTATTTGATGAGCTTGTGCTTAAGCTTAAAGTTGTGATCAAACTGTTTTCATCACTTATTCTTAAATCATCAAATCATGGTGGTGAGTGATTCAGTGGTATAGGATAGTTGTTTCTTGTTGTATTTGAGTACTTTTAGCTTATTACAGCTTCTGTGTAAGTTTGGTGCCCTGTTTGTACCTTGTGCTTATTTGGAGTGCTTATTACTTAAGCACTTTCTCTACAGTTTCAATTTCTTACAAACAAGCCCTTTGTTTTCTATTTTCTTAGATTCATAGATTAAATTAGACTTTTCCGAAATTTTCATAATTTTCCAACACATTTGCTATTTTTCTTAATTAAAAGCAGTTTTTAGACCATTTTAATTAGCTTTTAATACAATTAAATCGGAAAAGTTCAAAAACAACTTTTCATTTTTCTTAGGTTAAGATAAATATAAAAAGTAAAAAATTATTTTCAGATTTTTCATAGTTAAATTTGTAATTTTAGTAATTTAATTAGTTTTAAATAGTTTAAAGTTCATAAAAATAGAAAAATAATCGAGAAAAATACAAAAGCAGTTTTGAAAATTCTCTTTTGTTATTTTAGATTTTTCCAAGTCATAATTTTATTTTTCTAGCTTTATTTCCTATTTTCTTGTAATTTAGGTTATTATTAAATAGTTAAAATTAGTTTTTAATTAATAATAATTAATTTAATAGTTATAAAAATAATTTTCTTTTTCTTAAAATTTTCTTTTATCATTAGGTTTGTAAAAATATAATTTTCATATTTTTAGGATTAATCTGCTTTGCTTTTACATTTTCTTGTATACGTCACGTAGTTTTTAATTTAAGTTTTATAAAAGTAAAATAAAAACATCGGTTTAAAAATAGTGATAGCGTTTATTTAATATTTTTATCTTTTAATTCTCTTTAATTTGCATTTAAGCCCTGTAATTTACAAAACTTTTCTTTAGGTATAAATAACTCAAAATCCTCATCGATCACTATCCTTAGTGATTATTCGACATCTGATTGTGTTAAACACGGTCATCCTCCGTGGGACTTAACGACCGTGAATCCACTATATTCCTCTGATCTAAATTGCATTTGGTGTTTGAACTGTTTTAAGTTCCTTACGGTTAGCCATTCACAAGTGGCTAGCTTGCGTGAGATAAATTGACGGTTTTGCACCAATCAACATTCAATGCACCACTTCGTGTGCATTTACTCCTAAACCACCAAGATCAAACAGCCCAAATCAAATCTTCAAAATCCGTTCAAGCTTTTCATAATCTACAAGTTCTAAACTGTTTTGATCAAGATGATAAACAAGGGTTTCTAAAATTCTTTCAAATCCAGCAGTTAAAACCCTTTAAAGCGATTTTGGAAAATTGTTCACTCGAGCAGGCGGGTGTTTATGCATATAAGTGTTTGGATTGAAATGAGTTATGTTAAAACCTTTCTTAGAGTCTATTAAACTTGTTTCAATCGTCCATAACCATCCCGAATCTTAAAATTCATTAATTTGAATTCTAGAGTTCTTACGTTCATTTAGGGTTTTTCTATTCTGTGATATGTTATTAGGTTGTCAAGAAAGTGTTAGAATAAGTTTATATGCATGTTTTGAACCTTGAAATTAGCCCAGAAACATCTAAATTGTAAGAATTTAAGTTTAGTTTTTTAGGGTTCATCTCCCATGAATCTTCTGATTTGGTGGTGGAAATGTGCTAAACCTTGCTCCATTGCACTCATATGACATCTAGGACACTCCAGAAACATTCTTGTTTGATTTGTGTGGCTATATCTCTTATGCGTAGATTAAGGGTTTAGGGTTTAAGTAATTTTACGCCTAAGTCTTTATGTGTGTATCTGATATGTTCTTATGCTTGTTTTGTGATCTAAAAGATGTTTGGAGTTAACTGCAATCAAGTTTTCATGTTTATATTTAAGCGGTTAATTATTCGTAATGTCGAATCTTTAGGTGTTCAAACCGTTACGCTTAGGAATACTTTATGCGTAAAGGTTACGCCTAAGAGAAATCTTACTCGTAGATCTTACGATAAGGGGTCTACAGGTGGATTACGTGTATCTTGGAAAGATATTCGTAAACAAGGCTTGTTACATAAGCTTTACTTTTACGAGTAAGCTGACGCGTAACATCTAGCTTATCCTACGCGTAAGCTTAAAGCCTTTGAACTTGTCTTCTGCCAGAAGAAACTCTTATGCCTAAGCTTGGTCTTACGCTTTAGTTTACTCGTACGCATAAGCTCCTTTCTTACGCATAAGGATCCTTGTTACACATAAGCCATTGCTCACTACATTTTGGCCCGTTACGCATATGTTACTTGTTAAATGTTACGCATAGGTCACAAATATCTGATGTTTCATATAAGCTTACAAAAGTTAATATGTTGTGTGTTAAGTGAATTATTGGTCTTTGAAATTTCAAAATTAACATGTTCACGTAACTTATCACATCAACTTCATACATTTGGACTAATGTGACTTAGGACTTGTAACTAACATAAACATGTTACCATCATACAAGTAATTAGATAATAAATCGACTAATACAAACACAATGTGTTTCCATATATACATCTCTTTGTCTAATGACTTTCGGATCATGAAATGGTCGCAAATCAAGCAAACATCAATGCCCACCGAGCTCTCGATGGCAAACACATTCCAAGCTAGATACGACAAAACAATTGGCAAGAACTAGCTCCGTCTCATCTTCAACAACTTCATATGCTCATAATCATCTTGCGAATTCTGTGGACATCCTCGCAACATCCGTTCAAAACTCATGCTCAATGAGTAAGATTCAATGGATGAGGTAATACAATTTTCGTAAGACATTAAAGCGAGAAAGGATGGAATACCATGCTTCAATCTTTTCCGGTTAATCAACCCGGTGGGCGGGGAGGGTCAAGTAGTAGTCCTCCATTTATGGAAGATCCATTGCAAACATCTCTTACCCCATCCGATCCGATTAATCAACCCGGTAAGGATGTGGTGGCACTTGTACTACAACTGTTGAAATGAAGCAACCACAACAACAACTTAAGCAGGAAGAAGAAAAGCATGGTGAAGATGTGGAAATATATGCGAAGGAGATTACGATCATGATAAGGATGAAAGAGTCACCGATGATGATAATTTGGTGGTCAAGAGGAAATGTTGCAAAAGAGGTCAAGAAAAGCGCTAGAGGCGAGGAGGAAAAGTTAAAGAAGGAATTAGACAACTACTTAGTTGACAATCCAATACACAAACCTCAACAAGATTCGAATCACCTCTTGACACTTTCACCAAACCCAAATCATCATCTCAATCATCACCTCCATCAACATAAGAAACACCAATGTCAACAACAAAATCATTAAGAAGGCAACTTCATCCAATGATTCGACAAATGGTTAAGCGGGTTATCACCACTACACAACAAGCTACACAACCACCACCATCCGATCAACCAAGGGATTCGAAACCACACCACCAATGGAGAAAACCGTTGATCACTTTACATACACCGGTGGTGAGGATCACGACATACACGAGCCCCAACCGTAACCTTAACCGAAATTTAGATCAAGTACATTCTCGCACTCCTTGTTTTCATTTGCTTCAAATCAAAGGCGTGTTGAAGTTCTCCACCTCGGTCGAATCTTACCTTAATTCTACACTTCATCGAATCAATCAAGAACCTCGATACAAAATCGTTCATAAACAAAAGTTTGGGTTTGTCTACCAAAGTGAAAATCATCATACTTACTTCATGGCTTTCGATGAAATTCACTAAGTTCTATGACGCCACCCTGGAGATGGTTCGAGATGGATTGTCATATCGATTGAAGGAAATTGAGTTGGGTATAATTCAGACGAAGAGATGGATTTCAAAGGATCGCAAGGATGTTCGTTGATTTATCACTAGGATTGATGAATGTTTGATTCATCGGGATCAGATGCAACGGTTGGAAAGCTATGTGGGAGGATGACCAAACTTTCCGATTCGACTTTCCAACGTCCTTAGAAAGTAGGCGATCGTACGTAATCATTGGGTACTCTCTTGATTGTGATTTTGTTTGTTTGATTATCGACAATGGCTTGTGCACGCATATCGGTGTACAACCCGCATTTGTCAAGAAAGGACCATAGTGCGCTTGATTGCCACAATCCTTATAAAAGGAGCGAAAGCTTCTTACTTTTGAGTAAAACCTATCAAACCTTTCATTTTCAAAGGTTTTGCTCAAAAGAACAAGTACTTCCCTTATAATTTTCAAAACCTCAACCGTTTATATCACTTGTTGAGGGGAGTATTTGACTTGAAAACATTGTTCACAAAAATTTCTTTGTGTAATCTTCCCACAAAACTCAAAATGGTCATATTTATTCTTAACATTTCTTCAAAAACAACATTTATATGCCATTTTTGAGGGGGAGAAAATATGTGATAAGAAATATGTTGTGTTTTTCTAGTTGAATCCTCGTATGAAAAGACTTCAACCCATGAATTGACGGGATCTAACAGTCATACATTGAAAGGATTTGTCTTCCAAGACTTATCCAAGTAAATTGTACCCATTCGAGAAGCTTTTGATAGACATGAACTGTGACGGGTTTGACAACCTTTCGAGGTTTGTCCACACCTTCAAGGTAGTTATTAGAGCTAGTTGTCACCTAAAAGTCGACAATGTATCTCTTTAACTATGCAAGCGTAATCGTGTCTCGCAAGGAATTGTCTATCTTGAGTCGATCAATTCAAAAGTGTGAACTCTTTCCTCATTGTGCGATTTCCGTAAAAACTCTTAAGCACATGTGGAGGGGAGTATTTACGAAAATATAAAACTCTTGAAGTGTTCAAACATGTTTTTCATTCACAAACACTTTGAGAGATTTTCATGAAAAATGGTTTTATGGCAATGGAGTTATAAGGTGATTAAGGTTAGGAATAACTGTCTATGATCCGCCAGAGTCGGAGGGATCTACCCAAGGACACTACCAATAGTTAGAATTAGAAGTCCTTAGGTATGATTGTAAAAGGAGAAATGAGAATCGGAGAAAGAAGGAGTTGAAGAATTAAAAGAAATGCAAAGTAAAGGGTGAAAAAAAATAGCCTCCAGTTATTCAACTTAGAGGCGAGACACGGGTTCAATTCATATACTCTTGGTTGTCACTTGATGACGCCGGTATTGAAGATTAAAAGTCGTCATGGACCCAAAGGACGATGCACTAAACCTTCTTAGCCACTCAAGTTTCTCTCAACGAAGCTTGTTTCATTCTCACAGGAACCCTACATAATCTATCGGCTTTCTCTTAGAGATTGTCGATATTGAAGAAGGAGACCTCTCCCAGTCTCCGCTCGGAAAACCAAAATGAACTATTGAGTCTAGAGCCACGAGATTCATCAAAAGATCTCTTAGGTACACTTGACGCTTCATCACTTGGTGTTTAACAATAAGAACATCGATGGTACGTTATCGAGTCCTTCACAAATCTTAGCAATCCGTCGAGAACATTTATGAGAGGTTCACATCTCGTGATCCTCGGTGATTGAATGGAAACTCTGCCGGGGTCTACATCAAACACCCACGACGGCAGTCACTTCGGTAACTCCCGTGGATTACGCTTAGTGTGTCTCAAACGGTCTCTGATCGTGAGGTGATGCTTGATGTACCTCGTGACTCATCCGAACAGTAGGTGTGCCGGTACATCACGTTATCTCACTTGTGGGACTCCGGTTCGAGCGGCCTTTGTGAGAACTAGAGTTGTGTTTCACACTATGCCGTTAACACTCGAAGTTCAAACTTGTAAGTGCGTAATCCGCTTATTACTAACCGCTTTCATGTTTTCTTTTATGGAAGCTCGGAGCGGAATGATCGTGCTGATTCTTCACATGCTCATGCCAACATCATCACTAATGGAAGTTCTATATAAAAGCAACACAAAAGTCGAATGATTCTTCGTCAAGCCAAAGAATCTACAAAGTTAAAGACTTAAAGAACTTCATCGATCTTGAAATCCAACATCAAAGAGCGTGTGAGCATGTTGAAGAATGACGTGGAGACACCTGGAGCGTGAAATAAGACACGAGGCGACTTGATGCGAACAACAACAACATACTATCACTACCATCACAAAGAACAATGATCAAAGAACAAAGTTAAAGATGACGTCAAAGCAAAACTGTTTAAAGAAAACAATTTCTCTACACCGGGAGATTGTTCAAATCAAGGCAATTCTTCTCACAAGAAAGAATAATGTCAAGACGTCAAAGCTACTATTACATCAAGACCTTTAACCATTCATATTCATTCATCACCAACACTTGGGGAGATTGTTGGAATCACCCTAAACCTTAATCAAGTGTTAGTGATTCATATGTAATAGTTAGCTTAATTATGGCCTTATGTTTGTTATTAGCTTAAGCTTATGTAGAAGGCCCATGAGCTTAGGCCCATGTCCATTAAGGAAAGGAAGGGAGTAGGAGTGTTGCCTTAGCTCCCTTCCTATAAATACTTGTAATAACCCTCACTTGAGGGTTGGTTGTTCAATTTACTCTTTCACTCATACTCTACGCATAACCGGTCTAATATTTACGTGTGTGTGTGTTTGATAGTTGTTCATCCGATCACTTCTCCTCTCTACTCTTTCTATTGATGCTTGTGTTGTAAACTTAGTGACCTAACAACCTTCATTAAAAAACATCATTTGATCTATAAATTAACCAACCAACTTTAACATGAATAATAACCCAAAACAACATATGGTGAACAGTTTGAAGTGCCTAGCTTGAATAAGATCCAATATTTTGTATAAAACAACATGTTGTAATAATTCAAACATGTTTACAGAACATACCTGTTCTTCAGGTGTGTCTCCTCCCTACAACCTTATTATAATGGTCAATCAAAACAAAGAATGAGAGGAAGAACAATATGACGCAAAAATGACTGATAAATTTCTGTCAACTTATTTGAATCAAGTATGAAAAAAAGGTAGTAACTGGTGTAATTATGAAAGTATTAGCATGAGGTTGATCAATTTGTTCCATTATGTAGCGGGAAAAAGTCAGAAATTATGCTGCGTATATATTTGTTTTCCCTTAACAATGAAGTAAAGATAAGCAACTAATAGCAAACATAGTTAAATCTTTATATCAACCAATGCTCACAAATAAGGAAAAATGTAAGCAATCAATCGAATAACGATGTATAAGTACACGAGACTTGGCAAGCTCCTCAAACCGCTTCACCAAATCCTCCATCATTTTATCATCTCCCAAACCCAAACCATCAACGCCACTTGGTTTCAAACTCGCTATTGATTCCAAACCCTTAACTGTCTCCACGGTTTGCTCTCTTAGCTTATTGAGAGTCTCAAGCATGTGACTCCTTTGGTGGCGCCTTTTGCTTTTGTTCTTACTTTAAATCAAAGCGGACCCATTCCCAATCCTTGAATGCCACTAGGCAATGAAAAAGCCTTGGCTTTGTTCCTCCATTATCTCTCGATTTTATTACCAAATGACAAATAAAATAAGTACAAACCTTAATTATTTCTGATTAAACCAAATTAATAGGTTAAGAAAACATCGATATATGAAAATAAAAATAAGAATACCAAACTCAAAAAGCAACTATGCATGAGTGGAAACGAAGATGGGCATAAAATTAACCAAAGGCATAAATACATACATGACATAAAGCTTAATTATGCATCGTAGGAAGAAGAAAGGAAAATATCATGACAAATTAACATTAAAATGTACCGCTAAGAGATACAGGTGTGATCTCGAAATCGCTGCCCTTGAATTCAACTTAAGAACATCATTGCGAAGTGCCTCATTGACTCCACCTTATTTAATGGCACTGCTTTCTCCCAATTTATCATCGTTAGTCATCTCCCAAAGAACCGTAACATTTCCAATCTCGTCTTCTCCCATGCCATTTGCCATCTCTCCGCCTCCCCGACATTTATCGATCACCTTTTCCCACAACATTTGTCATTTGGCTTGCTTGAAGATCATTGTCCGCAAACACATATAATTAGAATATTATGTATAAAGGCTAAACTTTCCATCATCATGATTACCAATCATCCAAAGTCATAACTATTATGTTCCAAAGACGAAGCATCTGTGGTACATACCGCAAACCGAAGCTACATCATCGTCCCGATCGGTGACCTCTTCCATTCTAGCGTTTGTGGACAAACAAAGGTTCTAGGCAATTGTTCACGAAAAAATTGCATAGATGATCAACATAATCTTGTTTGTATATCCCGGAGGACGGGCTTCACAAAATCTATTTATTGCTACGTGAGGGAGATCGATTCGACCTTATAAGAAATCGAACAATCAAATATCCTCGTCCGATTATGGCCATGTGTACAATGGACAAGGACGTACTTATTTGAATGAGCATGTTGGGAGCCGAATCGGGTCACCTCTCGAAAAAACCTTTCTGAGCACTCGTGATCGGACACCGAGTCCCTTCCTCGCACACCGATCTTAACATATTTAATGCCTTCTTTAGTTCAATTTGACTCCCGATAGTAGCGATCAATTTTTGTTAGATCTATTACTAAAACTATTTATCTCCCTAAACGCCTTTGCTGAAGAATCGCTTGTTGAGGGGAATATCTTTTATCAGTAACGATCTTGTCATTAAAAGACTCCCTGAAATTGATCGCCCCCATATGGAGGGCAATCCAACCAGCCTGCACGGAAAAATCACATTACTACGTAACATCTAAAAGCACACATATGCATGCACCACCGACTAAGCAAACCCATCCGAATGAAGAATGTATATAACTTAAAGCCTACCGCAGGAAGGTCGTTCCGTCATGTGATCCATTCGAGATCCATGGATATGCTTAGATGGCGGCCGAGACATATGCATCGGGTCATGTCTACTTCTTTTTGATCCCCATACCCTTGTTGTCGGCCCTCTCTCTCTTCCAACAGTACTCACGATAATTCAACATATCCATACGTATTGAGTCACCTTCAAGTCCAACGAAAGATTTGGTGATATGTTGATCTAGTAAGAGTCGAAACACCAAAAGCTCAATCAACTTTCACTTCGCTTTCTCTTTGTTCCTTCAACCCGCTAGCAAGAAGCTTCGTATTCACGCCTCGACTTAGCCTTGGCAATTCTCTTCTTGTCTCGCAATTCTAGCCCTCTTCCTTTGAAGGGTCAATGGTGTCACCAAACTGGATCTTAGGGGCTTTCTTGACTTCCTTTCCTGTAAACACATTCAAATGATTTCCAATCGATGTCGCTAAAAGATGTCTCTTAAAAACTACAATTTCAACAAATTTACTCCAATAGAGATAGAAATTGTCTTATCCCAGATGGACAAATCAATAAGAATAACTAAAGAAACACCAATTAAATAAATCAAGTTACATTACTATAACTTTTTTGGGAGATCATATCCTTTCATTCTGGGCATACAGATTTCTTTAAAAACAAAATTTATTTGTGGGTCTTGCTTAATTTCCATTCATTAAAGATATTTGATTTTCTTTAAAGAAATATGTCCATTTGTGGGATTTGTGTATGGAAACTTACTTGCTTGTTGATTGTGTGTTTGACTTCTTAGCGGCCTAAAGATTTAGGGCCTTCCAGATGCTTTCGGTAGTGGTCACCGCCACAAACACCAAATAGATATTTAAACAATCAAGCTATTACCTAGCAATCCTTGTTAGTGATGGAGGCCTATGTAAGATAATTTGGCTACAAAATCAACTTATCCGTGGTCACCGCCACAAACATCCTTGTTAGTGATGGAGGCCTATGTAAGATAATGTTCTAAAGACCATATCAAGAACTAATTTTGGCTACAAAATCAAGCTATTACCTAGCAATCCTTGTTATTCGAGCATTCAAATGCACCCATGCTAGACTCAACTCCAGCCCTGGATAAGTTGATTTTTGTAGCCAAACATATAAGTTGAGCTTTCAATAACCGTACAATATATTTAAAAAAGTACTTATTTTTAATAAAAAAATATTTTTGGACTTAACTGATCTCTTGATGAAGTTGATACGAAAAATAGTAAAAGTATGCAAAATATGTCAGACTTACGAATCAGGTCTTTCTGTAAGCAACAATTATAGCCCCTGTTTGGTTGCATGAAGGGTCAATCTTTTTCAAGTATCATCTTACATGTTAAAAAATAGTGTGCAACCAAAATATTACTTGGCATGCAACCATTTAAACATTTGGTACCTTATCTATATCAATTTTCATGATTTTGTAGGTGATGCCCTTCCTCCTTCTTCTGCCATAATTTTAGCACCCTGGGTAAAGTTAAAAAAGGAATCAATATTGAAGAAATCTCAATGAGTTTTAAGACCTGCTAAGAAATCGGCGCCCAAAACAACCATCTTATGCAAATTTGTTGTGTACGAAAACCAATTAAGTACGGGATAAAAACAAAAGCAAACATCAAAATGTAAAAATGATATAAATATGATATCAAAAAAAAATCAGCCCTTTTTCTTGTTTCAATCGCAGTGATTAGTTCTTATATAAATATGTAAAATGATCACCAAGTCTTGGATCGATATGATACCGTAAAGAGTTGTAGGAATTGGATTATCTCGAATACTCCTCTTCTCGAAGAGCCACCTTTGTTATAACTGTACCACCCTAAGCCTTCCTCCCGCATGATACGCCTCAAGGCCGATGATATGCTTGTATAAGGAATCATGCCTACTCTCATCCCTTGTGTCTACAACAAAACATTTCATGCAAATTTACATATTTGCCTACTATCACAAAGCAAAATAATCATACTACTTAGACATTCCATTGCAAGTCAAAACAATTTTGTCAAAATTTTGTCGGTAAAATGAAAGGCACAATAAAACCTACTTGTAATCTCGCCTTAACAACCCACGTGGATTTGTGACAATTGATGTTGCCGCACCAAGACCAAGCGGCTATCATATTGGCACCAAGCTAAGTTGGCCATCGTTATCGATCGCATATATTGAAACACGTTATTAAAGATATGATACATAAAAGTTATTGTAAAAAATTTGAATTAATCACCAACCATATGAATGAAGAAGCTCTTTGAGATGCCCATAAACAAAGAAAGTAAACCTATATGTAAAAATCAATCACAAAATTGAAACAAAAATGAATATTACATACAATCACAAAACACGAAAAGCAAATCTGGTTAGTTTATGTAGTAATACTCACATCCTGTGTCGGAAGTAATGCAACTAATGTTGGTGAAAGTGCCGATATAATCCTTTGAACTCCTCTTTTGTATGATGTTTTGTAGGCTTGTGACAATAACACCACATTTAGTGTCAACAATGTTAGTCTTGAACAAAACTACAACATATACGATTGGTGAGTTTATGAAAGTCATATTTTCTCAGGTTGTAATTTAAGATATGCCGATTATCATCACTTTGTTTTGCTTTAAGAACACATGGGAATTATTTGAGACTTTAAAACGATAATCAATTTAAAACTCAAGAAAAATACCATAGGGCTTGACTGCTACTCTAATGATGTGGCTATCTAGTTCGCCATAACCTGGGATGTGATGAAGAACTATTCTAAAATCTGCAAAGAAATCAATGACAATGACAATGTTAGTAGGCGATAAACCTCGATGGAGAACTAACCATGATGTTTTCTCAAAGAAACATTACACGACATGTCAAGCGTCCATGATTGCAAACCCGTGATGAAGAAAACACAAAATCGAAGAAACCGAACATTAGAAGAGATTGTGAGGAAAAAAAAAGATATTAGGGTTTTTAGAAAAAATATAATGAACCGTATATAAGTTTTACATATATGTTTATTTAGGGTTACCTAAGTTGTGGGATTCTCCTACATAATTGGTTGCATAGATTTATAATTTTGGATTTGCAACATATATTCCAAAAGTCATGTTGGCTTAGTGGTAAACACACATGCTATTCAACCAAACAACCAAGGTTCAATCCTCCTTGCAAGACTCCTTTTTATAAACAATTTTCAAAAAAATTTAAAAATCCGAATATTATCAAAAAATTAATAAAAATCGAAATTTTACAATTATTGCTTAGGTGGATAAAAAAATGCTTAGTTGGACAACAAATGCTTATGTGCCATGAAAAACAATTACTAGGCATTGAGGTGACATTAATGCCAAATGCCTCCTGTTATATAATATATATATATATATATGTAACTTTTAGTGTAGGTTGGATATATATGTAATTTGAATCAAAAGGGAGATATATATGTAATTCTCCCTTTTGAAAACAATGTGGTTCTCCCAATTCAGATCAAAATTAATGCTTCTACATAGCAAATGCAATATTAGTCAGCCGCGGTCACAATTTCTTTTTAGTTTTTTAAACACCAAAATTGTATCTTATTAATAATTAAAAAATATTAAATTAATAATTCAAATAAAATACAAAGCATTTAATAAAATTACTATTCATTTGATCAACGTCAAATACGTTCCACTAAATCGGCTTTGAAGATTAGACGAGTTTCCTCATTAACTAAATCTTTAACAACTTATAACCTTTCTTCATGCGTTCGTATGAGATCATCATCATGATTTTGCCCATCTGGATAAAAGTCGGGAAGGATTGCTCTCCCTTTGTCTTTTATAATTATATTATGTAATATGATGCATGTGTACATCATATCCGTTATTTTCCCAAGAGAAATCGGTTAGATGAGTTTTTGTTACAACCTACTTTTTTTAACACGTCAAACGCTCGTTCCATATATTTTCTTGTTGTTTCATCGTTTGCTTTTAGCTTATCGCTTGCTTCAAATATGAAACGCCCAAACCATAAATTATTATTATTATTATTTTATTATTATTATTATTATTATTATTATTATTATTATTATTATTATTATTATTATTATTATTATTATTATTATTATTATTATTATTATTATTATTATTATTATTTTATTTAATTTTTAATATTATTATAAAACATCACTTCATTAGAAAATAATAGATTTACAAGAAATTAGAGGGCCGAGAAACTAATTGGGCCCCCACTCCTCTAACTATAGCAAAGCTAATCCTACTAAAAATATGCTCAAGAAGACGTGCACCAATCTCTCGAGTCAACGAGTAACTTGGATGCGCTTAAGTAGGGTATCGTGATCTTTCTCAAGCTCTCCAAAGGAAGAGAATGAGAAGGGAAGAAACCTGTATCCAATGTCCGCACATTTAGCCTCGTACTTAATACGTTTACGTTGTGCAGCTTCGACAACCACACGACCTGGTGCGAAGTCAACCATATTAGTTTGTGTTAAAGGAGACGATCCTGTTAGATCGACACATGTATCATGCCCACCATCCCAAGAGTAGAGCAACACATCAGCTGGACGTAAGGATTTGTCCCTATCACCAGAGAGCCCAATGTCAACCTCCTTGCGTGCTGAGATACCAGATCGAGAGCATATGTCGACAAGGGTATCACGCACCATATTGTGTGGGTGTTTAATACCAATGATACCAAAGACAGACACCTCGTGATCTCCATAGATGTCTCCAAGAAAACTTTGGAACAAGTTGGGCATGGCATCCGAAAGAAAAAGGGGACACCTAACGGTAGCATAACACACATCGGTAAGTTCTAGCATTCATGGTGCTGCCCAACCCGTAAATCGTAACCACCCTAAGCCGCCAGTGTGGTCTTCTTTTGCGATCTCCGAGAGCCATATGTCGAAGATAAGCAAAGGTGGATTCGGCCATTTTGGTGACACGTGTGAAATGTATATCCGCCAATTTCTTCATGAGTTTGGGGGCAGTGATTTCACAAGGGTTGTCCAAAAGGGCAGGCTCCATTTTCGCATTAAAAGTATGCAGGGCATCATCAAAGGAAGGTCCAGAAGATATAATGCCATAATGTCGAAGGAGCTTAGTTTGTAAACTGACTGATTGAAGTCTGGATGCAAGGAAAGCATAGTTCAAGACATCACCTGCAGAATATACCCCAAGTCCCCCAAATTCAAAAGGTAGTGTGGCCAGTCTCCATTGCCAATCGCCAAAACCAGTCCGAAAGGACAATATGCTCCAAAGAGAGCGGGTACCGTATCAAAAAGTAATTTGAGCACTCAAAAACCCGAGGGAGCATGCGCAAGATAGAAAAATATAACTTGGAAATACCAAGACAAGCTCGGAGAAGCAACATTTCACATCGAGGGTCATTAAGTTTAGCAACAACATCCATAAGCAAAATGGTTTTAGCAACCCGTTTCATAACAAGCTCATTGCTAAATTCAAGATCAACGCTAGCGGTCCACCTAAAAATTTAACCCACATGAAGGCGGGCAATATTAGGCGGAAAACACCTACCACCGCTTCTAGGGTCTTCCTTGGCCGAAAACCTCGTTTTTCAACATTAAGGTGTAAGCCATACCGAGGTCCATCCATCATAATAAGCTCCAAAACCTTCCCAATCAAAGTATCCCCAATGATCGTACCATCATCTAAGTACCAAGCTTGAAAGAGAGCGTAAGAGTCTCTAATCTTGCATACTAAAGGATGTAACACCAAGGCAAAAAGGAGGGGTCCAAGTGGGTCACCTTGCTACACCCCTTGGTGCGACCATAAAGTGTGTTCCCCATAATATAACCTAGTTAGGCTGGAGTAGCAAAATTCAAACCTACGTGATATGGCAGGACAATGGAGACGAACCTCTTGTAACATAACCTCGCGGTCCACTAAATTGAAGGCGTTTTTGAAATCCACCAACAATATCGAGAGGCCCACATCATCTCCACGGTCTTCAATAAACCGATTCATGGCATGAAGAATAGCCTCCCCACCTCCAGAAACCCCAACTCCGAACTGTAGATCATTCAAGTAGCCATCTAAGGAATGACCAATCATAGAAGCACCCACCTTGGAGACTAAACGCCTAAACGGTCCCTACAAAGAATAGGGACGGATACCACCACCGGTTTGATCGGTGTGAGAGGAGCATCGGCAATATACTCGCCCAACGCTGGGCATTTACCGTCAAGAAAAAGATTTACCACCGGGTGATAGAAGCAATTAACTCATCGATATAGCCACAACAAAGACCACTAAAACAATCCATGAGGTGTTGAGCACGCAAACCATCACGACTACAAGATGTACCACGTGGAAACTCTTAATCATGTCAATAACAACAGCTAGGAGATGCAATAAGGTTATGACGATCGAGAGGTATATCAGGCAGGGAAGGAGCAGACTTGAAGGGATGCTTAGCCTTTAGGTCCTCAAGGGTAGTATCATTATAAGAAGCAACATCTGAGGAAGAAAGAACTCTAACAACAGCAGTATAATGACCATCACAAATCTTCCTTTTACATTGCTTGACATTACGCTCATCCAACTCTAGGTTTCCTCATCAACATTAGACCAGCGGGGAGGGTTCGGCAAAACCTCTTTAACAAGCGCAAACTACCTCAGATGTACCCCAAGATCGAATGACATTAGCGATATATTCTTCTTGACTGGCTCTTAGTAGCGGACCTACACTCCATGTTACTCCCTGCAAAAGGTTTTAAGGAGACAAAGAGGCAAGGCTAGCAGGCTGACCCAACAAGAAATGTCTTTAGGTGTGCAGATCACCTTATCAAGAGCTCCTTTCAATACACGAGAGAATCCCAAACGACACTTTGGAGGGATGGATTTGACAGTGTGCAACCCTTTAGAGAGCAAAGTGTCAAGCAAGTGTAAATCAAAACCAGAATGCTCTTCCAAAGCCAAATCTTCAACACAAGCAAGCTGAACGGAAGAGGGAACTTGGGGTCTGGCGAGATCAAACAATACAAATCTAACAACACCATCACCACAATCAGGGGGTGACACAAAATCAGATCCATGCCGACACTTAGAACGAAGAGTATGCGTCTTAAAACAAACCCCACACAGCCAAAGACCCATACGTTTCAACGTAATCTCAGCCGCCTAAAAAACAACCAAATTAGTGCCCAGGGAAAGTTTGGTGGTGGCTAGTGCATCCTCATTGAAATGACGATCACGGAGATGAGAGATCAACGAGGGTTTGGTAAGCCCATTCCCACTACCATCCTGACAACCGCTTAAACCAGCAAAGGGACAATGAAATCGTACGATAGTCATAGAGATATCGGGAGACCACAAGACAAATCGCAAGTATCGGGAAGACATTTCAGAGTCAAACCGCAATGCAATCAAAGTAGGTCAAACCTCGGTCAAAACGCTTTTACCAAAACGCAAGCCTTTTTTTTTTTTTTTTTTTTTTTTTTTTAATAACAAACGCAAAAGATATAAGATTTTAAATCTAGACACTATCAAAATGCATGCAAACTAAAGCCCTATCAAATAATGGTAGGGCCCACCAAGAACTCAAACGCAACATGTGGTTGGACCCACTTTATCCAAATCGCATGCATTTCAAAAACGCATACTTGAGATACTAAGACAAAACACAACCCTATTCAAAATAAAACAAACGCAAATTGTGGATCCGACCCCACCAGACAAACAACGGGTTTATCCACGGGACAAATCGCAGCTCGACACCTTCTCTATCTACAATCGACCAACAAGATAATGGATAGGGAAAAGGCTAAGTAACTAGAGCACACCACTAATGTAAATTCCAATGTAAGGTTGGAACAACACAGCAGCGAGGACGAGATCGAGAGGATCACACGCACGATTTCTGAATCGCCTTAATCACCCGCACAAACACCGCCCACCTTGTTATTATTATTATTATTATTATTATTATTATTATTATTATTATTATTATTATTATTATTATTATTATTATTATTATTATTATTTATTTATTTATTTATTTATTTTATAAAACATCACTTCATTAGAAAATCATAGGAATTACAAGAAATTAGTAGGGAGCCGAGAGACTTCTGGGCCCCACTCCTCTAGCAATAGCAAAACAAACCCTACTAAAAATATAGTTAGCACCACGCCAATATCTTGAGTGACCGAGAACTTTCGGATTCGATTCAATAGGTCACCGCCTCCTTCTCGAGTTCACCAAAGAGAGAAAGAAGGGATGAACCTATATCCAATATCGCAGCATTTGGTTTCGACTTGACACGCTTATACTGCAGACTTCAATCACTGACGCCCGACGACACCAAAATATTTTATGATTATTATTGTTATTATTATTAATATTATTATTATTATTATTTTTTTTTAAATTATAAATCACACTTTTATTAAAAACTCATAGGATTACAAAAAATTAGTGGGGAGCCTCGAAACCAACTGAGCTTCCACACCTCTAGCAATGGTAAAACCAATCCTATTAAAAATATGAACTGGCTGACGCGCTCCAATGTCACGAGTCATAGAGAATCGTCGAATACGCTTAAGTAAGGTAATCGATCTTTCTCAAGTTCTCCAAACGAAGAAAAGAGAAGGGAGAAACTCATATCCAATATCCACATATTTAGCATCGTGCTTGACACGCTTACGCTGCGGCAAGCATCACACACACACACACACACACACACATAATAATAATAATAATAATAATAATAATAATTATTATATTATTATTATTATTATTATTATTATTATTATTATTATTATTATTATTATTATTATTATTATTAATATTATTATTATTATAATAATAATAACTATTGTTAATACAAATATCGTCATTACACGTTATTTATATTTTATGATCTTTACCTAAGTTTTGTTAACGACAAAAGCAAATTTAATTTTTATAAAGCTCAAAGCTTGTCAAGTTTAATAGATATTAAAACAAGCTTTTCCTCAAATAATATCTTCATCACTCAAGCATTTACATTTTGATTAATCATATTTTTGATATGCCTCTAAACCATAATGTATGTTAACATTTTAGATCAAGCATGTTTTGGTTTCTTAAAACAAAACATTACATATGTATTTACATTTAACATATTTCTAAAAATAGAAAACAACATATGACATCATGTGGTGCATCATTGAAATCTCTTGAGGATTTCACTAGATATTTTGTGTTGATTTGGACTCTACATATCTTACACAATATTGGATGGATTTGGTTGACTTTGGTAAGATTTTGGTAATATTGTTGTCAGACCTCGACGACACCAAAATATTACACGGGTGGAACCCTTTTATGGGGTCCGTGGTCCGTGGTGACTGCTGTACATTTTGGCTATAAATAGCAAGCCAAACCAAGTTGTTTTCTCATCCCTTTCTATCATAATCACATACATTCCTTCTCTCTAACATTTCTAATTCAGTTTCATATCATCATAGTGATCCTCTTTGTAGCAAAGAACTCAAGACATATTCAAGCTTTAACAAATAGTTGGAAGTCTTGCTTGTTTTGTTGTTTTATGATCTAGTCTTGTTCATACATAATTGTTGTACCAAACCATCATAAATTTTTGAGTTTGAGTGGTTAGTATTTTATTCCTTAAAATACATTGTGTGGGAGTGGTTGTACCCTTGAAAAGAACTCAACATCTAGCTTAGTGTCGGAAATAGTGTGTGTTTAAGTGTAAAGGTTTTTCCACCGGTGAAAGGAGCTTGTTGAATAGTGAAGTTAAACTCTCAAGTGTGAGACTCGGAGAGTTGAGTAGGGCAAGGAAAAAGAGTCCTTGTAGACCGAACCACTATAAATGACTTGTCGTGGTTTGATTGTTTCTTTCCTTATTTACTCTTTATATATATTGCTTGCATATTGCTTATTATTCACTAATATATCTAAGATCAATATCAATTGATCTTTCAATAAGTTTCAAAACAAAGTTTTTAATCGGTAAACTATTCAACCCCCCTTCTAGTTTTCCACAATTGGTACCAGAGCCTCGTTGCTCAAGAATTTCTAAAATATATTGTATTTTATAAACTTGAAACGATCCATGGATTCCAAAAACTTTAAAGAAGGGAAATCTATGCAAAGATCACCACTCTTTGAAACCAATGGATTTATCTATTGGAAACACCGTTTTGAAACATATGTAAAGTCAAAAGATATAGATCTTTGGTTTGTTATAATTAAAGAAGACTTTAGTTCTACAAATCTACAATAAAAGATATTTCTATTGATGATCAAAAGAAATTAATGAGTTAAAATAATGAAGTTAAAATGATGCTTTATAATGCTTTACCTAGAAAAGAATATGAAAGAATTTTATGTGTGAAACCATAAAAGAGATTTGGGAATAGTTGATAACAAAATAAACAATTTATTAACCCTCAAGATGAAACCATTGATTGTGGATCCGCTCACTTTAATACTATTATTACTTTCTTAAAGCGATTGATGAAACTTTTAAGTAGTAAGAACTTTGTCGAAATTTCTTAGAGCACTCCATTCAAGTGGAGAGCAAAGTAACGACTATTGAGGAATCAAAAGATCTCTCAATAATGTCGCTTGACGAGCTAATCGGAAACCTCAAAGTACACGAAATGGTGATGGAGAAAGATTCAGAGATCATCAAAGGAAAAAGAGAGAAAGTCAAATCCGTTGCTTTAAAGGCAAGAACAGAATCTAGTGATGATGACGAATCTTGCTATGGTAGTGAAGATGAGGAGTATGCTATGGCCGTTAGAGATTTCAAAAAGTTCTATAGAAGAAGAGGAAAGATCATAAGGCAACCCCGAGATGAAAAGAAGCCATTCCGAAAAGACCGAGATGACAAAAGAGGAAAAGGTGAAAGGAAGTGTTTTAGATGCGGTGATACAAGTAATCTAATAGGAGATTGCCCCAAGCCACAATGTGGGGAATTATGTGAATTTTGCTAAGTATGAATTATGCTGAATTTACTGCTGAAGGATTCTGCTGAAGTGCAAGGATTCTGCTGAAGACTTAATTCTACTGAAGTAATGAAACCGTGTAGATGGTTTCTGCGGAGATAGTTATTCCGCGTATTCTATAGTTAGTTAGGATATGCATGAGCTTTATTAGGAAGTGATAATGTATATCTTATTTAGTTTTATGTTTATACGTTTCTTAGGAAACGGGTTAGGGTTCCTTGTCTATAAAAGGAACACAATAGTATGAGTTATGTACGAGTTGAAAAACAAAGTTTTAGTATTATCAAAAAGATCCATAGAGGATCAAAAGGTTCTTAGTTATTCGTGTTTGTTCTTGTGTTTAAATTCCGCTTAAATACAAGTTATAGAGACTGTCTTTTAGTGTGTTTGTGATTACATAAGCATAACTAACGATCTACAAGTGCTCATAAGATCTATCAAGGTCTTAGGTTCAACAAGTGGTATCAGAGCCTCGGGAGAGTCTCTGTAATACTAAGAACAATTTTTTCTGCACACCCTTACAACCAAAACTTCATTCAACATGCCTGGATAAGAAGTTGACATTGAGGTCACCAACAACCAAAACAACACATCTATGCAACAACTTAGTCTTTCAAACAGCAATGCAAAATTCCCTTACTTAAAGAAGAAGGAATATGATATGTGGGCTATGAAGATTCAGAATTGGATCTCCAACATTGATTGGAATCTCTGGGAAATTGTGAAGAATAGGAACAATTTGAAGAGGACGATCACAGATCCAGATGGTAATGTCACCATTGTTCCTCCCAAATCTGCTGAAGAGATACTGGCTGTTCAAAGAGAGAACTATTCTTCTTCAGGCTATACCTGAAGATCACTTGGGTGATTTTCATTACATGCAGAATGCAAAGGACATTTGGCTTGCTGTCAAGGCTAGGTTTGGTGGGAATGAAGAGTCAAGGAGAATGAGGAAATCTATGCTGAAACAACAATTTCAAGAATTCCAGATCACTGAAGAAGAAGGTATCCACAAGGGGTATGTCAGGTTTCACAAGATATTAAGTCAATTGAATCAGCTGAAGGCAAAGCCAGATAATGATGACTGCAACTCAAAGTTCTTGAGATCCCTACCTTCATCTTGGTTGCAGGTAAGCATTGCCCTCAAAGCTAAAGGTAGGCTGGATATGCTCACTTTTGATGAACTATACAACAGACTTAAATCTCTCGAGCCTGATGTGAGTAGTCCTTTTCGTTCATCCACTCCTAGTCACACAGCTTTTGTTGGGGCTTCCTCAAATAGGATGACTTATGCTCCAAGTCCTGTTTCCTCAGCATCAACATACACTACAACTTCATCAAGTTCTCAACCCAAATCCAGTAGTGTATTGGAAGATGTAATTCATTCCTTTGTTGCTGACTATGACACTCAGCAACAACTAGCCTTTGAGGACTTTGAACAGGTGGATCCATTTGACATGGAAGAGATGAATTTGAAGTGGCAACTGGCTATGATCTCAATGAACATCAAGAAGTTTGAAAGTAAGTCAGGGAGAAAGTTTGGCTTCCAAGGAAGAGATCCAGCTAGGTTTAACAGAGGCAAGGTCAAATGCTTTACTTGTGGCCAGATGGGTCACTTCTCTAGAGAATGCAAGGACAGGAAGGTTGGCGATGAGGTGAGATATACTTCCTATCAGCAGATTCAGAAGGAAGCTGGAGCTTCGAAGGCTGGAACCTCCTCAGCACTTGTCACTGTGGATGACCATGTCGACTGGAAGATACATGAGCATGAGAATGATGAAGGTCCTGGTTCTGAGAATATTGGATTGCTGGCAAGCTGTACTTCAGAGGATAGGCAAGATCAAGTTGCCTTGATGGGCATCTCTCAGGTACACAATTGTGTTTTTGGTTGTAGTGAACGATACAATGAACTTAAACAAGCATATGATGAATTGAAACCGAAATATAATGAATGCTATGTTGAAGTTGAGGCTTATAAACAGGCTTTAAAAACATTAGAAAGACAAAAGGTTTGGTTTCAAAAGAATCAATTGGCTTATGATGAAAAGCTTAGGGTGTTACAAAGTGATTTAGATTGTGCTAAAATTGATTTAAAACGAACTGAGAAAGAAAAAGCTAACATTGTTTCTGAAAACCAAGTGCTAAAAGAGAAACTAGATGAAGAGATAGCTAGACATAAACAATGGTTAATATCAGGCAACAATCTAGCTAGAGAGATCTATATTAGTCAATCTGAGACCTCTGCAATAGCTTTAGGGTTTAAAAAGTATGTAGGATTAGAAGCTAGGAATGATGGGCGTAAAAGTACACCAGCAGGTTTAGCTAATTATGTCAAAGAAGGTAAATTACATACTGTACCTGGACCTATTAGAGGAGAACATATGCCTGTTGATCTTTCCATTACTGTTGACTTTGATGGATCAGACCATCTTTATGGCAAAAAGTAAAAAGACTTGCCAGACCCTGATTCTTCATCTAATGATTTTGTCTCTTGTTCTGACAGTGACAAATATTCTGATCAAGGGTCTACTTCTTATGCCAGTTGTGATTCAAGTGATAAGTCAGACCTTCCCAAGACTTCACCCAAGCCTACACCCAAGACTCCCTACAAGCCTTTTAGAGTTTCTGTGAGGAATCAACTTCCAAGAGTTTCCTCAAGACTTGTCTTTAATTCTTTGCATAATAATACTGTTAAAAACAATTCCTTTAATGTTTCTGGTTTGAATGCTTTTACATGTAATAGAACATCTTTCCATTTGAATAAATCTTCTAAAAAGAAGACATGTTTTGTTTGTGGAAGCAAATTTCATTTGATTTAGGATTGTGATTTTTATGAGCAAAGATTGGGTGTATGTGCTAATCAGAAGAAATCTAGACCAATGTGGACCAATTTCAATGATATACCACCTTTTGTTCCACGAGCAACTCATAATAAACCTTCTTCATTTCCTTGGAGAAGATCTGTTGCTAGACCATATGTGCAAGCTACTAGTTCATATTTTCAAAATGGTTATTGGCCTAGATATATTGACTCACTGAATGATGGGAAGGGATATAGGGATACTGCTGTGAAGCCCTCAGCAGGTTGTTCTTGGACTAAAAAGGGACCTAATTGTAAATGGAAACCCAAGAACAATAGTGGATCGTATACATCTGCGTGGCCTACCTCTAATGATCTGACAAGCGTGCTCAAGTCAGTGATGACTTGAGCCTCCATAATCAATACTATTTATTTTGTATATTTTTCGTTGTTGTTGTAGGATCATCCTCTTAAGCATAAGGAAGTTAGTATTGTTGACAGTGGTTGTTCTAGAAGCATGTCGGGAAAGAGATATGATGCATAATTTGTACCCATAGAAGGAGGAGGCAATGTGACTTTTGGTGGAAGTGATGGTAGAATCACGGGAAAGGCACCATCAAAACACCTTTCTTGGATTTTGAGAATGTGTACTATGTGGGGCGCAACACTTCAACTTGTTCTCGGTCTCACAAATTTGTGACACCAAGAACAAAGTATTCTTCTCTCGAGGATGAATGTCTTGTGCTATCTAAAGACTTCAAAATTCCAGAAGATTCATCCATACTGCTAAGAGTTCCTAGAAATCACAATCTATACACATTCAACTTAAATGATGTTCAACCAGAAGGTGATCTAACTTGTTTGGTGGCTAAAGCATCCCTGGATGAGTCTACAAAATGGCATAGAAGGATGGCTCATGTGAACTTCAAGACCATAAACAAGCTTTCCAAACCGGGTCTTGTTGAAGGACTTCCTTCCAAAGTTTTCACCAATGAACATAATTGTTGCTTCGCAACAAAGGAAAGAAACACAAAGCCTCTTACAAAGCTATTCTTCTTTGTGAGCATTATTTGAACCTCTTCACCGCTTCATATGGACCTCTTTGGTCCGCCTCAAGTCAAGTATTGATCACAAGTATTTTTGTCGGTAATCATCGATGACTATAGCGAGTTTTATTGGGTATTCTTCTCGAGGACTAAAGATGAAACATCTCAAGTGTTGAAAGAGTTCATTACCCTTGTTGAAAACCAGTTGAACAAAAGATCAAAGGAATTCGGTGTGATAATGGGACGAGTTCAAGAATGTCAGACATTAGAACTCTGTAAGTCTAAAGGGATAAAAGGGACTATAGCACTCCAAGAACCCCACAACAAAATGGGGTAGCCGAAAGAAAGAATAGGACCTTAATAGAGGCTGCAAGATCAATCTGCAAACTCTAAATTACCCACTATGTTTTGATTCAAGAAGTTAGCATAGCTTGTTATGTCTTGAGCAGGTATCCATTACTAGACATCATTTCAAGACACCATATGAACTTCTCACCGGAAAGTTCCTACTATTCATTACCTCAAACCTTTTGGATGTCAAGTGACCATTCGAATACTAGTGATCCACCGGGTAAATTTGATGAGAAAGCGAGATGAGGATACATTGTGGGTTATTCAAATTTCATAGCAAGGCTTATAGGGTATACAACTTATCCGCCGAGAAGATAGAGGAGACTTTGAACCGAGATTTCTAGAAGATAAGCCTAATGTTCAGGACGGGGTTATATTTGGTCTTTTGACCTTGATTACTTAAGCGATTACTTGGGTTATTATAGACATGTGGCTAACCAAAATGTGCACAAGAGTCTCCCACTAACAATGCGGTACCATGGATGTCGACTCACGATAGTGAGTTTGAGGATGATGAACAACCCGTTATTGTACCTTCCTTCTCCCTAACCATTTTGCGGTGATACTTCTAAAGTTTCTTCGATGAGAGTAAAGATGAGTCACACTATGCAGAGGACCTTGCTAGGCTTAAGAAACAAGAGTATGCACTAATCTTGAAGTCGAGAAGCTTGATGGGAAGTTACAAGAGAGAAGGTCGGTGGAAACCTTGATTCTTCCGACACCATCCTGCTTCTCCATCATCATCAACCGCTAAAAGCCCCATTGCTTCTACTCCCATTTATACTAGAGGGTCCATGGACTTTGGAGAACCATATACACGCTTTCCAAGTCCTTCAGATCTTGGAAATCATCAACCCAAAGCTGGCATCTTCACCTCACCTTCCTATGATAGTGATTTTGAGTCAACTGTGACTAATCTTGATACTTTTATTGATGTCAACCCCACTGCTACAAAAAGGATCAACATTGCTCATCCTCAATCTAATGTTATTGGTGATCCTTTAGCACCTGTTAGAACTAGAAGGACTGTGACAAGTTATAAATATGGACAGGTTTCCTTTCTTTCCTATGTCTCAAACCAGCAAAGGGACAATCACACAGACTTTGAGCATTGTCTGTTTGCCTATTTTCTTTCTCAAGTGGAACCAACCAGTGTTACTCAAGCTCTTGAGGACTCAAGTTCGCTTGAAGCAATGCAAGAAGAGATGCAACAATTCAAAAATCAGCAAGTTTGGATCTTGGTACCACTACCTGATGGCAAGTATGCAATTAGGACAAAATGGATTTTGAAGAATAAAAGAGATGCAAGGGGTGTTGTGATTAAAAACAAAGCTAGATTAATAGCTCGTGGATATAGGCAAGAGGAAGGAATTGATTATAATGAAGTGTTTTGTCACACCCCAAATTACTGCTTTGCAAATGAATGGAATTCACGGGATTGATTGTCATAGCATCACAATCAGTTATATTGAACGACCTAAAGTGTCGTTTGAAAACACATCGTTTGATTTAATAAAACAATCGAGTTTACAAAGTATAGGTCTCAAATGAAAATCAACTTGTGCGGAAATAATTTTGTTACAAGCCAAACGATGTTTTAAAGTACGAAAAACCCAAGTGAGACGCGTCGTCACCGCGACTCCATGATGTGTCCACATGCATGCCATGAAGTATATGCCTTAGATACCTGAGATAAAACATGCTAAAAAGTGTCAACACAAAGGTTGAGTGAGTTCATAGGGTTTGTGTTGAAATGTAAAGCCTTTCAAAATCGTTTATGCAGCAAAGGCATCGAATCCACTCGGCCCAAGTTCCACCATACAAAACTTGCAACCTCGTGTATTCACAACCCATTGCCAAAATGTATATAGTTTATGTTCAAGCGCATGATGTCAAATGAATTCACATAATAGTGCCTAACTTAATGTATCCATAGTTACTTAATATAACACATAATTCGTACGGTTTCAATTTGTTCCATGACCATTAGTTCAGGATTGTACCAAGACCATTAGTTCAATGTTATACCAAGACCATTAGACCATGATTGTACCAAGTCCGTTAGTACATGCCTATACCAAGTCCGTTAGTTCATGAATATACCAAGTCCGTTAGTTCATCATTATCCAAGTCCGTTAGATCGTGATCATACCAAGTCAGTTAGCTCAATGATTCATGATAAAGAAATTCTAAGTATGGCGATATTGTTACTTCGTATGACTAACATTCAGTTCAGATAAACATATAGTTTTCAAATAATCATGATTGTCATAAAAATAGTTGAGCATGTATCTCCCCCAAAAGTAATTCAAAACAATTAAAAGAGTAGGGGCTATGACTCACAGTAATCCTTAAATGTTTAGAGTAGCTATGAAAGTAAATGAAAATAGTTGAGCATGTATCTCCCCAAAAAGCTTATGAAAGCAAGTAAAAGTAGGGGCTATGAAACTCACTTGGTGGAATGATGCTAAGACAAAAGTGAGTACACCGAGATGTAGTGTGATACGTTAATCTTGACCTATTATGAATGATATGATACGAATGAGTTATGATGTAATGTTATGCATGCATTTCAGATGTTATTTATACCATTTGCGGGTTTTGAAAATAATACTATTCATCGAAAAATACTCTTTTGACGTCTTGACCATTCTTAAATTACTTTACAAGTATTTACGTCAAAATGTCATCCCACAATGGTTTCGTAATGATTTATAGTGAAATTATCACTTTTCGTCGTAAAATAATGTCGCCGGAAATTTCATGAAAGTGACAAAATGGCTTCAAAAACTAGTCGTAATGGTGTACGTCGAACGTTAGGAAACGAACTCGACGGTTTTGGAAAGTTTGTATCAAAATATAGAAGTTTCAGTTCATGTGTTTTCGTCATAGATGTCTCGAACATAAAGATAATAAGGGTTAAAGATGGTGATTTTGTCCAAGTGTTGTGTAAAAAGTGAGTTTCGCAAAGTTTGAGCAACCGTAATTAATTTATTAAAACTCCGCTATACAAACGGTTGGTCGCTTTGAAAATATGCTTGATGATCTAAATTTTATTAGAAAACATCTCGTTACAAAAGTTCCACATCATAGTTAAAAACAGCCTCCAACATGGTCGTTTTAGTTACCGTAACACTTATCTCGTAAAAATAATATAGTTTTTCTAAAATAATAGTTACGGCAATTTTATGAAAACGGTATATCTTTGTCGCTTCAAACCGCTTTCACGTATTATATGTCCTTAGCTTCGTATCAAAGTATACTAATATATTTTTGATAAGTCGAAATAATTTATGAAGCTTAAGGCTCGCTTTTGACTCGCATAAAAGATAAATATGTTGCTGAAATTTCGAAAAAATATATATTTCGTCGTCAAACTTGAAAATTCATAACTTCTTCGTTATAACTCCGCTTTTAATCCGCTCAAGCCGCCACGGATTCGCTTTTTAAAGTATATTTTCTAAATATCAAGGCCAAAAATTCGTGCCTACTGTCGGATTTTCCAGAAAATCAAAATAAGGACAGAACACTTTATATACTTATCGAAAATAGTTTTCTCGTACTAAACCTATTCTAATCCCTTCAAATCAACTCCAAAGCTAATCTAATCCTACCATACACCTTCTTAGGGTGTCATGGTTTCCTAAACATCATCAAGACCAAAATATACCAAGGGAATAATTATAGGATGACTTTATATATATATAACTCTAAAAATCATGGTAAAAATGGTATAACTAACACAAGTCTTGCATGCTTGCTATGAAATTGATAAAACACATATGTAATGATAAGAAGAAATGAAAAATGATAGAAATATGCTTACAAGCTAGTATGATGAGGTGCAAAGAACCAAGGTTAACCTAAACACCCTAGGTTTTTATTTCAAAACCTTGATTAAGAGTGCAACTAAGTTGATAAAAACTTAACTTGAAAACTTTTGATGATTTCCTTCATGATCATAATAATGGCCGGTTTTGGAGAGGAATAAGGAAGAGAGAACACTCTTGATTTTGATCTTGAATTATTTGAGTACATGAATGTGTGTATGAAAGAGGTAGAGTGTAAATCTATATGTGTAAGAAGTCTTCAACCACTTGACTAACCCCTCCCCCCCTATTTGGCCGGTTTTGGGGGAAATGTTTCCCAAATATATATATATTTTTTATAAAATGTATTATGTATAAAATGTAAGTAAAATGTAGTTAAGTATAAGTTTGTTGTACCTTGTGTATACATTTGTGCAATAGGATAGTTTTAGCTAATAAATTTTAATTGGTCAAAGTAAAATATATTGAGTCATAAAAATTGTAAAATATATTTCTTGCATAATTTGAGTGATATAATAATTATCGTGTAGTTTTAAGAAAATGTCGTAATAATATAACTTTAACGATTTATATACAAAATAAATTTAAAACACTAGGTAAACTCAAAATATAGTTTTTATAAACTAAATGTAAGTATAAAATATATCGGAATCATTTTGGAAGTATCGGATTTAATGTTCAAATTAATAACTCACGCGATAACGCTTATTTAATATAAAATTTACGCTTAATGTGAAATGAAAAAATCATGAATGAACTAACATGATGCAAATGATGTTAATGAAATGTAGACTAAACTTAGTCCATATGAAATGTTCGTGATGATATGATCATGAATTCGCCGCTAAACCATTAAAGTTACGCGATTTGGAACACGAAACCTAGTTTACGATAAATGATGAAATTGTGAAACTTGAGAAATGACCCGAATTACGAGTTGTCACATGTTTGCACTGTTGCCGTGGTTGAGGCCATTTGAATTTTCTTGGCCTATGCATCTTACATGGGGTTCATGGTATATCAAATGGATGTCAAAGGTGCTTTTCTGTATGGTGAAATAGAGGAGGAGGTTTATGTCACTCAACCCAAAGGATTTGAAGACCCAAATCATCCTAATCATGTTTACAAGGTTGTTAAAGCTCTCTATGGACTACATCAGGCACCAAGAGCATGGTATGCTAGGCTTTCATCATTCCTGCTGAAGCATGGTTATAGAAGAGGGGCCATTGATAAGACACTTTTCCTAAAGAAGAATTCCATGACATCATACTTGTGCAAGTTTATGTGGATGACATTATTTTTGGATCCACCAAAGAAGCTTGGTGTAGGGAGTTTGAGGAGAGATGAAGGAGAGTTTCGGATGAGTGCTATGGGGAGCTTACTTTCTTTTGGGTCTCCAAGTTCAAGCAGAAACCTAATGGTATCTTTATCGGTCGGGATAAATATGTGAGGACATTTGAAGAAGTTTGGTATGGAGAGTGTCGAACCGCCACTACACCTTATGAAGCTCCAAAACAAAGAACAACATTGAACCAGATCCAACTATGAATGTTCACTTATACAGATCTATGATTGGTTCTTTGATGTATTTAACGCCTTCAAGGCCCGATATTACCTTTCTTTGTGGAGTGTTTGTTCTAGACATCAGGTCACTCCACTTGCTTCCCATCTCAATGCAGTCAAAAAGATCTTTAAGTACCTAAAAGGCCAACCTCATTTAGGTCTTTGGTACCCAAAAGAGTCCCCTTAAGTTGGAAGCATATAGTGATAGTGACTATGCTGGTGCAACTGGATAGGAGATCCACAACCGGAGGTTTCCAATTCCTTGGAAAGAGATTGATTTCTTGGCGTTGTAAGAAACAAACTATTGTGGCTACCTCATTTATCAAGGGTAGTATGTTGTCACGAAATTGTCGTAGACGTGTTCTTTGGATACAAAATCGCTTGTTGGATTATGGGTTTAACTTCATGAACACAACAATTTTTATTGATAATCAAAGTACCATATGCATTGTTAAAATCCGGTTTTTCACAAGAGAACTAAGCATATTGAAATCATGCACCACTTTATAGGAGATGCATATGAAAACATTTGATAAAAGTGGTTAAGATGCACACCGATGATAATGTGGCGATTTATCGACTAAGGCTTTTGATGGACCAAGGTTTCAACACCTTGTGGTCAATATTGGGATGCTTAACCCTTAACGCAAAGTTTATGGGGGAATAGGCCTCGGGGAGGCATATGCCTTAGGGAGGATTCATGTTGTAAACTTTGTAAATTATTGTTTATACTTTTGTTTGCTAACACTAACACTAACCTCGCTAATGTTCTTTAGTTTTGTTTGTCTTGGTTTGGTTTGTGTTTCTCTCGTCTGCTTTGTAGATTGCATTTATAAGTTGAAGTTCACCATGTTTGGTTTATTGGAAAATGGTCAAGTAAGCTTAGAGCTTGTTTTCATCAAGAAAAGTAATCAAGTGATCTAATTCTTTTCTATCAAGAAAAGTACTGGGTTAAAATTGTTCATTCATTCAAGAAACAGTTTACAGCTTACAGCTTACAATCAACTTCAAATGAAAATACAAGACCATTTCTATACAAGATCTACTAAACCTATAATAGCTCCAATAATCTACTAGCTCATATCATCTATTCCAAACGCTGGATATGCATGACCAGTACGACGAAGAAGCTGAAGACAAAAATGGGAAGGATGGATTGATGAAAACGAAGATGAAGCTGGTGGAAATGGTAGATGGATGTGTGATATGACAATCTTCGGTTGTTCCATCTACTCATTCCACCATAAAGCAATCACTCCATCTTCCTTTTGCCTTTTCCCTTAACGATATGAGATGAAGCACCAAAACGTGGCGCAGGAAGAGCTAACACCACTTCTTTTCTGGCACGTGGCCTTGGTTGAGGTTGAGGTGTTGAAGGTTGGGGGTGTGATGTCCTCTTCTTGTTGAAGACTGGATCTTGATGCGCAGTGGAGTCATCAGAATCACCGTAAGACTCGCTGGATCCACTACACTATCATCTTCGTAAGAAGGGAGAAAGGGGACTTCAAAGGTCGAGGTTCATATGGATATCGAATAACGGGCATGAATCATCACTAGGCGATGATGATGATGGTGAGGATGGTGGAGAGGAGGTTGGATCAATGACCTCGGTTTGGTAGACATGGCTATTGTTGATGATTTTGGGGCATTGGAGAAATTAGGGTTTGTGAAAATAATTGGGGTAAATTGATGTGTTAATGTGCATTGGGACTCTCTTATAGGTGGATTCAAGGATTAATGAGAATTAATGCGAGTTGGGTGGCATAGTAAAACTCAAAGATATTTACTGAAGATTCTTGATTACTTAAGTTCTTTCTGCTAATTGACTTCCTTCAGCAGATTGACCATACTTTCTGCTGAAGTGGTAATTTAAATATGGTTGAAGTTGCTTTACACGTCAGATTTGGTCAACAAATTGTTCTGATATTTATGACCATAAATTGGGTAACTTCTACTAATACCTTCTTCGCATATCTTCGCCTCAAATTAATCGATTCCCTCTTCATTTGATTTAAACACACTTCCAGCTGCATAAATCATAACCCATTATCACAATTTCTCATGGCGCTCAATTTAAGAAAGATCATAACAAAGTTGCTTTTCTGGGAAAAGCTAAGGGTAATGAACTGTATGAACCAATGGTGGAATTCTTGAAGAGGTCCAAGATTCATTATGCTTTAACACATTCTCCTAATGTGATATATGAATCGTTGGTTACACAATTTTGGGCATCTGCTACAAAACGGAGTGACACAGAGATTGTTGCTATGGTTGACGGAACAGAGTATGTTGTGACAGAGGAGTTGATAAGAAGACAGCTTCGCTTGGACGATGTTAATGGGGTTTACCACTCTAATGCTGTGTAGATACTTGCTGGGCTAAGAGCGTTTGGATACCAGAGTACGAGGACTGATATATGGTTCAAGAATCAACTTTGTCCTATGTGGAGGTTTTTGGTACACACATTTCTTTAGTGCATAAGCAATAAATCAGGAGGATGGGATCAATTTTCTACTTAATTGGGATGTGGTATTGTATGTCTTTCTCGTGGGTTAACTTATAACTTTTCTAGGTTTATTTTTGATAATATGGTTGAAAATATTCAAAGGAAAAAGCGTAAGTTTTAATGTACCATAGGTTTTGCAAATGATTTTAGACATTACTACCCAAGCTCAAGCCTTTTGTCCCATAGAGCTTTAACTGCTAAACTATTTTCTTAAATGAAAACTCGTTATGAGGGGGAACATCATCCTTTGCTAGCAGCTATGTTGCCTCAAGGCAATGAGGCTGCTGATGAGGGTAATGTTGTTGGTGATCCACCTTCTACCAATGTTGCTGTTGATGGTAATCCATCAGTTGCCATTGATGAGGGCCCTTCTACTACTGCTGAAGCATCTCATGTTACTCCTGACCAACCTCCACCTACACCTTCACCTAGACTTAGTCCTAGTCCACCACCTACTCAAGTTACTCTTGATGAGGTTGAGACTGATCTTAATAGACTGACCACACCTAGTCCAGTTAGGGATCCATTTTATGAAGGTTCTCTTATCATTGAGCATGTCCATATTTCTCTTGAAAGGTCCAATGAAGTTCCTATTACCACTGAGCAATCTGATGGTGGAGCTGAGGACCCTATTACACTTACATCAGTATATGCTCTAGTGAATGTATGTGGCCGAGGTTGTCGATCTCAAAAGGAGCTTGTTGAAACTAAGTCTACACTTGGTGGTGAGATTGTGGAGTTGAAGAGCAAGGTTAAGGATTTAGAGGAACAACTTGGGAAAAGTAGCAAAAGGAGATTTATGGTTTCTTCTAATGAGGAGCAAGAGGATACTCAATTTGAGTCACTTGAAATTTTGGCTGATGTGGCTCAAAAGACTCATGTTCCTTCACCAGTTGTTGCTGAATCTTCAAAGAACAAGAAGCCCATTCAGTTTACTAGAAGAAAGAGAAGACAATATTTGAGTAAGGATTCTTCTGAACCTTCAAAGGTGTCAGGTATTGCAACTGCTGATGATCAAATGGAGGATGTTTCTTCTGAACATGATCAAGCTTCATTTGTACAAGAACCACCAGGTCCTTCACCTTCAGCAGATTATCCTGAAGTCTTTCTTGCAGGAAGAAGTTTTAACCTAGACCCGAATGTTGATATCTTCTCTACACCTGTTGAAGATTTGTCTCAACATGTTTCTTCTGATGCTAACTTGGGTGCTTCTTCTGACGTTCCTATTGTTGACATCCCTTATGATGATTCTACTAAGGAGTCTACTGATACAGGGAAAGGAGTAATGATTGATGAAGAGCTTGGTTCAGATCTTGTGAGTGAACAGGAAAGGCAAGCACAAGATAGGATGTTTGCTGAGTATGAAAATATGCAGAAGAGTCGTGCATTGGCTCAAACACTTGAAGCTCAGTTTAAAACCAACTTTCCTCCTGAGAGACAAAGAGAAATTGATGAACTAGCTACTCATATCACTGATGCGCAATGGGATACTTATACTAATCAAGTTGCATCCAATCCTACTCTTGCACAAAGTATTTTAGGAGCAGACTTTGATAGTGAGAATTTTGCTGCACAAATGATGGCTCTTGGTCAACAAAGGAAGCAAGCTGCAGATGCAAAGAAGAAAGCTATTGCTGCACAAAAGACTAAAGCCAAAAGGGAGAAACCACCTAATGAAGCCCAAAAGAAATTATATATGAGGACTGTGGTGTACAATCAAAGTTCTAACTTCTATCAACTGTTTGACAAAGAAGCAAGTCCGGCTCTATCTCGATGAAGCTTTACTCAATATGTACCACAAGACTATGAAGTATGTTACTCCAATTTCTAGTTTGAAAAGGATTGCTGGTAGTACAGATGCTCCAAAAGCTAAGAGACCCAAGACAGTTGAGATTGTGGATAATTTTGATGATGTTACACCAAAGATGAATGCTCCTATTGTTACTACTGAACCATCTGTTGAGGCTATACATTCAGCTGAAAGGGTTCAATCTGCTGAATCTCATGTTATTTCTTCTGACACATTGCATAGTGTTGCACCTGTTGATAAAGAAGGAGAAGAATTGGGTAAGAAAGCTGAACAAGAAGCTGCTAAAGCTAAGAAGGCCAGAGAAGTACTTGAAAGAATGTATGCCTTGCGTGGTGTTGTTCCAATTAAGTCTACTTCTACTTCTTCCACTCATGCTAAAGATTTCTCGATGAACTGAGGATGTACCATCTTCAGATCTATGGGGATTTATATACCGTAGGAGGAAGAAAATGATGTCTAAAAGAAGATACATTTCTCTAAGGAGATCTGTGAGATCAGCTGGGACACATACATCTAAGGTTAAGAAATCTCACAGGAGTAGTCATTTGGATCTAAAGGCTGCTAAGTCAACTTTTATTAGAGAAGGATCTGCTGATGTTTTTCCTGAGGGATCTCATGATGTGTTGACTAATTGGACTTTGACTGATGGACAGCTTAACACCATTTTTCGGCTGGATAATTCTACTATGCAGTTCAACTTCTTGAAGGAAATCTTTCATTTGGTGGATAGACAAGATTTGCATACTCTGTATGAATTTGTCACTAAGCATTATGCTACTCATTCACCCCAGGGTTATGGTTTATATTTGCTGGGTGATCTTCAAGTTCTGTTTGCTTCTCAATCTCTGGATGGTAAAGGATATTCTATTTGGAAGAATTCACATAAGTGGAAGGTTGAGACTTGGAGATTTTATCCTATGCCATGTGTGCATGTGGTGGAGACAAAGTGTGGTATGATTGTGTGTATGTTCTCAGATAAGATTTATCCTTTGTCTGTGTCCTTGATGGAGAGAATGCTTAGACAGAAGTTGGAAGTTCCACCTGATCCAGTTGGGAATGATAAGCTACATGATGAACAATGTGTTGGATTGATTAAGACTCAGCTTCTGCAACATCAAGCATCATCTTGATTATGGTATCTTGTATATTTTGTAATATTTGTTTTATTTGATTCTTAGTTAAAAAAAAAATTATATTCTTGAGTTTGTCTAACTTTTCTTGCAGGTTTGTTGTACAGTTGTTGTTGGTTATTGACTCACCGTTGTACCTTGTGTACATCAAAGAGTTGGCTAGTCCAAAGGGTACAAATTTTGGTAAAGACACATCAAATGCTGATAGTCGTAATGGTTTGCTCAAAATCATAGGGTCTCCAATCACCCATGCTTAATTATCGAGGTTGTATGGTCATCAATTCACCATGGTTTATTCCTTTTGGAATCCAAGAATTGGCTAGCCCACTAGTATATGGCTTGTGGTAAAGGCAAGTGGAATACCAAATTGGGTTCTCAATTCACCAAAGGTGCTTATTTCTCCTAAGAATTGACTAGTCCCGAGCAAACGCTACATGTAAAGACATTTCAAACCGCTCATGGTTGCCGATTTGCTAATAAATTAGATGGTTATCGTGTACCATAGTTTTCGAACTTAAACATTTGGCTACTCCAAGAGTGATGGCTATTGGTAAAGAGACATCAAATCCATTATTTTCAATGATTCACCTCTCATAGGAGTTAACACACATGGATGTGATGAGAATAGTATGAAACTAATATGTTTTGATGTATATGTTGTCATTTGTTGCCGCAAAGATCCGGGCGCTTTAATTTTATCATCATAGAGATGTGCTTATTTTGGTTCTTTGTCACGATATTCGAGTACAATCCTCTAGTTATGATGTGTTAAAGATCTATCAAGAAACCGAACTTAACCTAGTCAAATTCCGCTTTAGGGAGGACTGTTGGAATTATGTGAATTATGCTATGTATGAATTATGTGAATTTATCGTCAAGGATTCTCATCAAGTGCAAGGATTCTCATCAAGACTTAATTTCATCAAGTAATGAAACCGTAGATGGTTTCTGCGGAGATAGTTATTCAGTATTCTATAGTTAGTTAGGATATGCATGAGCTTTATTAGGAAGTGATAATGTATATCTTATTTAGTTTTATGTTTATACGCTTTGGGAACGGGTTAGGTTCCTTGTCTATAAAAGGAACACAATAGTATGAGTTATGTACGAGTTGAAAACAAAGTTTTAGTATTATCAAAAAGATCCATAGAGGATCAAAAGGTTCTTAGTTATTCGTGTTTGTTCTTGTGTTTAAATTCCGCTTAAATACAAGTTATAGAGACTGTCTTTTAGTGTGTTTGTGATTACATAAGCATAACTAACGATCTACGAGTGCTCATAAGATCTATCAAGGTCTTAGGTTCAACACACAACAAATTTTTGTAAGTAGTGCTTGGAGTGATAGTGAGGATGATGAAGAATCAAGTAAGGATAAGATCGCTCTAATGGCACATGAATCAAATGAGGTACATTCCGAATCATCTTATGACACTTTGCAAAAACAATATAATAAATTATGTGAGCTTAGTTTAAAAATCATAACTAAAAACAAGTTTTTAAAGACTAAAAAGGAATTTTTAGAAAATGAAATTTATGAGTTAAAAGAAAAGGCAAAACGATTAGAAAAGGTTTAACAAAAACATTGCTTGTGCCGATGAAATAGTTAGAATTCAAAAATACCGTGAAACATGAATGGATTGGGTTTTAATGAAGTACTAATTCCAATAGTCAAACCAAACGGCCAAAAAGACAAACAAATTGTCAAAACTGGCTGTGTACAACATGTACTGACGGACCCAAAATAGGGTTTCGTCCGTTGAAGAATTTGGTGCAGTGGGGACTGCAGTAGGACAAAATGTTTGCAATATGGACCGTAGTGAATTTGTCAAGGTAACAAAGAAAACCAAGGATATTGTTAAACTAAAACCTGCTGTTACATTAGGAGTAGGACTTGCTAGAAATGAATTTAAATCTAAAACTACTCAACAACGGCCTAAAACACCTATTGCCAAACGCCTTTCCCAAGAGCAACCACAACATATAACCCAAATATCAACATGTCGATTGAATAAAACTTCCCTAGACCATATCAAACTCCAAATTACATGCCATGGAACCCTTACCCATTATTTCCATACATGATCCAAGTAATGGTGTTGGAATCACTCCTAAACCTTAATTGAAGTGTTAGTGATTCATATGTAATAGTTAGCTTAATATGGCTTTTATGTTTGTAATCATGCCAAGGCTTATGTAGAAAGCCCATGAGCCTTGGCCCAAGTCCAATAAGGAAAGGAAGGGACTAGGAGTGTTGCCCTAGCTCCCTCTCCTATAAATACCTTTGTAATACCCTCACTTGAGGGTTGGTTGTTCAATTCACTCCCATTCTCTATGCATAACATTTCATATACTCTATACATGTGTGTTTGTGATTGTTCATCCGATCTCTTCTTTCTATTTCTTCTATTTGATGCTTGTGTTACTAATATGGTGACCTAACAGTGGTATCATTTGCCAAATAGTTGGGTGAATCGGTATTTTTTTTGAAGTAAGTTTCGGTCTTACACGTAAAACATTATCAAACTTGGTCACGCTTAAAAACGTATTTTTTACACTTTTTAATCCAAGATTCTTGTCCTTTCAACGTGTTAAGGTGTTAAAATATCTGTTTTTGGCAAAAAGTTTCAAACTTTACGTGTGGATCATTGTTTTTAAGCTTGGTTTTGTACGTGGGAGTTGTTCTACGCATAACGTGTTTTTCAACTTTGGATCATCAAGTTTCACACTTTTGTGTTATTTTGGTGATATTGAAGCTATTTCATCACACAACCTGGTTTGGAAACATCGCCATGTAAATCAATTTTGGCTTATTTCTACGCGTAAGAAAACCCTATTCTTACGCGTAACTCATCCTTGGTTTGATCTTCAGTTTCATGGATTACTCAATGTTTTTCTTGCTTGGATAAGCCTGAAAACACTTCGACTTTGGATATTTTTTGCACTGTGATAGTGTAAAAGATCTTTTGGGCAAAACCCTAATTTTACGCATAAGCTTAAGCTTACGCGTAGAACCCTTTACGCATAAGATTATTCTTACGCCTAAGCCTTGTCTTACGCATAAGCTAATCCTACGCCTAAGTTTTCTATGCCTAACTTTCTGCTTACGTGTAACCTTAGTGTTTCTCATATCTTACGCGTAAGCTAATCCCACGCGTAACTATTGTCATTACGCCGTAAGTTTGGTGTTTTACGCCTAAGTGTTACCTTGCCTTTACGTGATCTCACGCCTAAGGATACTTCATCAACATCGCTTCATTCGACTACAAAGATCCATTTAACAACACAAGTTTTCAACATGTCACAACCACCATACTCTAGCTATTTTCCTTACACTTATAATCAACAACAACAACAACAACTAATCCACAACATCAACAATTTAATCATCAATAACAAATTTATCAACAACAATTTAATCAACAACATACTCCACTACTAGGAGCAATTCCACAACCACAAATGGTTCAACCACCACCTAGTCTTCAAGTACAACATTACAAAAACTTCTACAATCAACATCCATCCGGAGTACTATGAAGGAACCGACATGGTTTGGCAAGATGTGTGAAGCATTAAGTAGCCAACAATCAATTCATGAAGTGGCTCACTGATAGACCTCCAATGCTCACTCCCGAAATTATGATCAATGGGTGATAAGGTTCTTTAGGTTTTGTGATCTAAAGAAGCCACATGGAAAGTTCTTAAAGAAGGTCATTATGGAAGGTCCATTTCGATGCTCATCGTTGTCACACCCGCAGATCCACCGCCAATCCACTAAGAGATGTCACCAACATTGCAACTATCTCAGACCTCACGGGTGATGAACTTCTACACTTTGAAGCCGATGAACTAGCAATGCAATACATCCTTTTGGGACTACCCAATCCGATCCTTCAAGTGTTGATGCTCAAAAGACGCCTAAAGCAATGGGAACATATTCATCTTCTAATGGAAGGCACAACACTCAATCGAGAAGACATGGAATCCAAAATCTACTTGACTTATGAACACTTCATGATTGAACCGGAGAGACATTAGAGTCATATCATCATCGCTTTTGACATCATTAATGATTTGGACAAACACAACATCATCATGCCACTTAATTGTCACAACACTAAGTTCCTAAGTAGTCTTGGTCCGAATGGGAGAAGTATATCATTTTTCTCCGCAAGCTAAGAATCTTCATCATGCTACATACGGATTGTTGTACGACTATTTGAAGCCTCACCAAAAGAAGTTGACAAAGAAAGGGCTATCCGTGGACTCCCGGCTTCACACTACTTCCGGCAATCAACAACTTGCTTTGTGGGCTCAAACTAGTTTTCCTCCTCAAACGACTCCTCAACCTCTCCTCAACCAACTGCTACCATCACACCATATGATCCGTCACAAAGAACAACCTCAACAAACTCAAATGGTTCCATACAACAACAACAATGCTCAAGCACTTTACAAAGAAGTCGATGAGGACTCACGCTTTTGATGAATTGCAACAAGGATTTGTCATGATTGCCAAAGCCTTCGCCGGTATACAAACAAATCCAACAATCGCATTCGCTCCTCATTAAACACAAGGAATCAGTCATTGTTGTGAACAATGGACGAGTTGGAGTTCGAATCGTGGTTATGGTCGCCGATGGGAGGTGGTCAAGGTGTTAGGATTTAGTAAATCCAGCTTATTAAAGAGTCGGTCACCTCAAGTATATGTAATCGTTAGAAAGCTCGTAGTCGAGATTATTATAAGTTAAGTAATATTTAGTTTATGTAACACCGTGGAGGACGGACGGGTCTTTACCCACTTGTATGCCCGATCCATGCCTGTTAGGTGGCGATTTATGTAAGAACTATAAATACTCTACCTCCCAAGGTAGAGAGTTGAGCTCATTATAAGATTTTTCTTTCTCTCACTAAAAGTTCCTAACCTATAACTTTCTCTCTAAAACCTCTTATACGCCTATTTGATCTTGTGGTTTAGTGTGTTTGTGAAATCCAATATGTTACAAATGGTATCAAGAGCCATGGTTTGATCATCTCTTACATATCCTTGGATTTCTAGTGGTTTTAAATGGTTTTGAGTTTCGGAAAGTTTAGTGGTTTTTGCATCATTGGATCATTTCTTGTGTTAAAGTTTGAATTTTGTGTGTACTTTGTGTTTAGAATCATTGTAAGTGCTTGGGTTTGGATTTGGAAAGATTGAATCAACGTGGTTGGGCTTGTTTTGGATTGAAAAGTGTGTTTTGAAGTTTTTCTTGGTAGCGACTTGGTTCTCGTAGTGAATTTCATCATAGCGACTTGCTTTAGAAAAAGGTAGCGAGTTGTAGTATTTTTGGTAGCGACTTGGTCCTAGCAACTTGTCTATTGAGACAAGCCGCAAATAGTACAAGTTAGTGGATTCTCCACTACGGCTAGCGACTTGGTGAGGTTAGCGACTTGCTTGTAAATTGTTAGCGAGTTGTAGTGTAAATTGTTAGCGACTTGATACTAGCGACTGGATCTTAGCGAGTTGTTCTTTAGCAACTTAACCGTGTCTAGCGACTTGGTGCTTAGCGACTTGGACCTTAGCGAGTTGCTCTTTAGTGACTTGTGCTTAGCGACTTGGTTCATAGCGACTTGTGCTTAGCGACTTGGTGACTTAGCGACTTGTCTCTAGCGACTTGTTGACTTTTCCCGACAAAACTTCAAACGACTATAACTTTTGATCCGTAACTCCGTTTTCAGTGTTCTACCCATCAAAACGACCGTGAGAACGAGGAGAATTCGGGTTGACCTTCGAGGCCTAAATCCGCTCCGAACAGAAGTTATTGAGGTTTTTAAGTTTTTAGACCTAAATTTCTCCGTAAAATCGTGCATCAAACAACCCAAATCACAACCAAACAACATCTCTCGCTAATCTTACATAAGTCCTAACACACAATTGTCTATCATTGTGTCTATTCATCGCTTATCTTAACACGCTCTATTGGCATTGCTTAACGGTTTGGTCTTGATTTTAGTAAAACCCGAAAGATTATATTTCTCGCTTAAATCATAGACTTGTAAAATCCCTGCACGCCAACATCATGCCTAACGATTCGATTCGCTTGTATCTAAGATACTCGGCTTTATATGACGTGACCAATGAATGAAGATACCTAATAATGTATTACAGATCATCCTGCTTGAGTCGGATAATGCTAAAATGGAATCTTCGTGCTCAAATTCACAAGAGAGAGGTGCACCAGCCACAACCTATGCAACTTAATGCAAAGGAACGCTCCATGGAAGCTTCGGATGTACCCAAGATAGAGATGCACCACCACAACCGTGCACGTTAATGCAGGTAAGTTGCATGGAAGTTTCGCTATACCTAGTTGTGCATCTTCTTCTCAAAATGATAATTATGAGTCGCATGAGTACTGTGATTTATCCCCGATGACCCCTTACCACTAAGCTTAACATATATAAGGATCAAGTTGCCATCTATGAACATCGTGCTAAATTTGAGTCGACTACACGCGAAAGCAGAAATGGATTGCCAAATGCATACATTAATCGAAAAAGTAACTTAAGGAAGAAACATTAAAACAAGAGTTAAATTCCTTACAATAGAAACTTAATAAAACTTTTAAGCAAAAACAAGAACTTCAAGAGAATGTAAAAGTGCTTAAGCAGAGTTCAAACAAAAGGAATCAAAACATTTAAATGATTTTTCCAACCTTAAAACTTTAAAGAACAAACTTGAAAACAAGTTGTATGTACAAGGCAACACCATCTGATCGCTCACATGATCACTAAGCATAGAGTATTAAGCGATAAGCATAATCGGCCTTGTAGAAGAGCCCAACTCGAGTATGGTAAGAAAGCAAAAGTCGCTCAAAAAGTGATCTATGATGGTAATGAAATCCTTAAGCCTAGACAACCGCCTACTTGTTTAGAATGCAATCAAGAAGATAGAGAGTTGAAGATGCCTCTAGAGAGAAAATGGAAAAGAAACTAAAAGATCCTTGGTGTATAGATCATAATATAACGCTCAAAACTCCAAATTACACTAAGGATAATTGGATTGCCTTAAACAAGTTTAGACCTCAAACTCGCTAACCCCCGAACAAGTGTTCGAAGTTAGATATGGAAAAGAAAAAGGCGATGAACTTGTTGCAAATAATCCACCCCTTAGGAAATTACCTCCACCACCGTGGTATCCTCTAAATACACCAATGCATTTAGTGCCTAGATCTATTCCACTAATAGCAAAACCTTAATCACCTTTATGTTGTTTACCAACTATTTGTTGATTTTGAGAAAACGTGTAAAGAGAATCACACCCTCGGGATAATCAAGGGAAAGGGGTTTTGAGCAAACCAAGAATGCTATTTAATCAAGTCATGCCTTTCTTTAAGCAATTAAAAAGTCAATTTGAGAGTCTTAAAAGGGATAAACTCGATATTAAAGAAATGGAAAAGGAATTTGAGGCAATGATAGTTGAGGTCAATGATTATGAACGGGAACTCAAATATAATGAAATTGAAAGGAAGAATTTGCATATCTTAAATGAGAACTTGATTTTGAGTTGTGTTGCTCAAGATGTATTCTACACCGTTACGAATTATTCCATTACTGCTTCTCAATTTCATGAAATGTCTGTTGCATTGAAAGTATCCCAGGATCGTGTCATTGAGCTTGAGGCAAATAATTCAAAATTGCACGATAAAATCGAAAATGACGATCATAATAACTTGGTCAAACATTATTCTAAATTGGAAGTTGAACATCTTGCTTTGCAATTAAAATATCAATATCTGAAAGAAAATGTTAAAACCTCAAATACCAAGACATCTTCGGATGCTCCTGAGTTTGATGCAATTTTTGAAATCAACAAACGTGATGAACAGATTCGGGCTCATTGTAACACGATCAAAAGGTTGAAAACCCAAATCTCAAAACTAAAGGGAGAAAAGCATGATTTTACTGGTTCTCGAATGCTTCCACCTTTAGATTCTCACAATTTCCAACTTCATATAATTTGCAAAAGGAAAATGAGTGTTTTAAAGCTGAAATTTCAAAGGTTAATGATCAAAACAAAGAGTTATGTGATTCATTCAAAGTTAATCATGATAAACACATTGAAGAGATAACTTTACTTAACAATATTGAGAATCAAGCGTGAGGTGAAAGGAAAATTGCCAATCCCTAATTGCAAATATTCTGCTCCTAAGGTTTCGCAGGATAAGTATGCTATCGATATGTTATATATTCCCCGCCTATTAGGAATAATGAACTTGCACATAAAGCATATCTCTCACACCTTAAGGATAGTTTGAAGGGTCTCCGTGAGATGGTTGAAGATGAAAGAATTGTAAAACCATTTGATAATACCATAGCCTATGCCCGCATGGATGCCAAAAGATCTCGTGAACTCTTAGAGTACGAATTGTCACAAGTTCGAAAGCAAGTAATAGGCGAGATAGAATAGTTGCACCCGGTTCTATGCCTAAGGATAAGAATGTGACTCTTAATGTGCCTCCGAAAGCCTCGGAACCCAACACTTCTAGACCAAAAATCAAATGGCAAGAAACAAACTAAGGCTCCCGTCATCACTTCTATTGATGTTAATATTGACACTAAAGTTAGCGTGTCAAAACCTAGTAGCGAGACAAAGAAGGACATAATTTCACCGACTAAAAGTGATCATGAGAAGAAAGTGAAAGAACACCATAGGGAAAATAAGTTTGACTTGAACAAAAGAAGCGTGTTGGTTCTAGTATTAGCTCTAAGCTTATCGAAATTAATTCAAGTCTTATGTCATTCTGCAAAACCTCAGAAGAATGTCTATCTTCGGTAACCATGATAAATGTGTTGTATTATTTCCGAGATCTAAGAATCATACCCCGCTTAAGAAAGTTTGAAAGCGAAACATTAAGCAACTCGAAACCTACAGGAAGGTTTTACCAATGTAGGATTTCAGTGGAAGCCAACAGTCGAATATTCACGAATGGTAAACCTTGCCCTTAACTAGATCTACAATGCCTAGAGTAGTGCTGTTAAGGTTTGGAAGCCAACCGGTAGAAAAATCCCATTAAGCACAAAATGTCCCTCGACTAAGTCTCGATGTTTCTACTAGTTCAGCTCCTAGTGACAATGGCATTGCACCTAGGGTTTCACGATTCAAAGATTGTTTGTGCTAACCAAAAGGACCCCATGAGCACGTGGAGATCCAATGTTTCCAATCCTCGTCTTCGTCTATTGTCCAAAGCAGGTCGCATAAGTCGTCCCTTGGTATTTGGATTCGGTGCTCTAAACATATAACTGGGTTTAAACAATGACGTATGAACACAATACCATACCTCGTTCTCTAAAGAAAAGAAAAGTTTACGTTTTAGGCGCTTTTTCTTAGAAGAAGAAATCTTCTTATGACGTCTGCTCACATTAGTTCAGCCTCGTACTTCATCATTATGGCGCTCTGCAGATAACACTTCAGCCTGCTCATCAAAGAAAAGAAAAGTGTACGCCTCGGTGCACTTTATCTTAAGAAGAGAAATATTCATTTTATGACCATTCTCATTGACATTCTTCATCAACAAGCTTCATGTTTTCCATGCTCATTCAATCCTCAAATGGATCTCCATTCATTGGTATACATTCTTATTCACTTGATTAATGAAAAATGACAAACTTCATTTGCAATTTTTGAGGGGGAGAAGAGGGAATATACTACATATTGATGGATATTTGAATAATGGTCATACGACTTAATGTTTGATGACTCTCCTCCAACGCCTAATGTTTCACTCACTAAGGATAAATGGGATTCATTGTTTCAAGATATGTTTGATGAGTATTTCCAACCGCTAGTGAATGTTGATCATCCAAGAAGTACAACTCAGACTACTCAAGAAGCCCAATCCCCAGTTATTCCTTAAGGCATTGATAATGACTATCAGAATATTGCAATTGCACTCATGAATAATGATCCGCTCTTTGGTATTACTTTTCCAAATCTTCACGGATTATTGGTCCTCACAATGTGCACGTAATAAATCAACCACATGAACATTAAGGAAAATGACTACCTCATCCGCTCGAAGACATTATTGGTGAATCTTCCAGATCAGTTTCTACATGTATACCTTAAGGAAGAATGCATTAATGTTGAGGAATCATTTGTTCCGGTTCATTCAGTGGATCAATGTACATCCGATTGTATGTTTATTCATGTGTTGGGCATTTGACACAAGTTGATGACTTCAAAGTTAATCATTTATCACTTATTTAAGATTGAAGTTGACTTTCAACAAAGGCGTGTTCTTATTTGATAACTTGCTCGGGCTTAAGATTTTGAGTTGAAGACTTGGTTTATCTAGTTACCGTGAGTCGTGGTGGTTGGTTGAAGACCGTTAACTATCACTATTAGGAGTTACGTTGTTTTACTCAAGGTCACATGCGGATGACGATGTGGATAATCTCAAGAGGTGTTAACATCTCATACTTTGTTTGAGTAGTGAGTACTTAGAGATTTCCTTGATGCATAGATTCTCGACACCGTTCTTCCATCATTAAGTGCAAGCTTAAGATACAAATGCGGGAATTCGACTTCACAAGTTTGGTATATCGGTTTTCTTCATTAGTGGTCACTTCAAATTGTCTACATATGGGTTGATAAAGATAGTCGAGAGAGTTTCTATAGCATTGATTCTCACAGGATTCGATTGAGCTAATCGTTTGTTCTTCTCTATTTCAAGAGTTTTGGCATGTATAATGTGTTCTCGATTCGAGGTATCAAAACCAAGCAAGGGGAAGGAGATATACATCTAAACACACAACGAGTACACGTGATGAACTTAATACTTCTTCTCTATTGAAGTAATCCCGGAAAGACAAATGTCATAACCAGAGAGAAACTCAAAGGTTTAACTCGTAGCCTTTGGTATGTTATTCCAACTATTTGGGGGGAGGATGTATTATTCAAACTATTTGGGGGAAGGATGCATTATTCCAACCATTTGGGGGGAAGTGGTTTCTGGATACTTTTGGTATGTGTTACTTCAGTGTTCAGTTGGAAGAAATATGAGAAGAATATTTGGAGTGTGAGATGATATTGCTTATCGACATCTTCGATATAGGTTATGATAATGTGCTTCCGGTTAGTGCTTCATGTACTCAATGTAATGATGATTCCGATAAGATCGCAACCATCAGGGGAGAGACATGTGTACATCAGGGATGCACAACATGTTCACATGATCGAGCTTAATCAGTTATTCCAGAGTTGATATCCGCAGAGATGATCAGTGACTCAACATGTTACTTGGATGTCATCATCTCTTCTCTTGTTGGGTACGTGTGTACATTATGGGCTGATTGGTTATATGTAAGATAACTGGAATGCATCCGTGAAATGAAGGTGTTGATATATTGTTCTCCGAATAGACAACCGCTCAAACTCGAAGAGTAATGTACATCGGGGATGCACAATGAGTTCACATGATCGAGATTAATCATGTATTCGGGTTTGATAACCGAGAGATGATTCTTGTTACTTTGTTGTTATCATGTTCTTTGGGTTGTTGAGCTTCATTCAATGAGACCTTTTTCTTCACATTCTACTCTTGGGGAAATGGTCTTAATTCAAGATTGTCGGTTTTGGGGAAGCTACCAAAGATTCTCATTTAGAAGGCTCATGTTCGATTTACGATTCTCTTAGAAGCCTCGAATGCTTTGGTGGTTATATTTTAAGAGATGTTGATTTCTTTCTTCTACAACGTTTGAATGATATCCTTATCTCGGCACTCATTTCATCATCCTCTTAAACTAATTTATCTTCTTGTAAATATTTATTCGAAAACAAAATACAAAATTACAAAACCTTCAAAAGCAAATAGAAAAATATAAAACTTTCAAAAATCCATAAAATTTGAAAAATCTTGAAAAATTTCAAAAATATTGTCAATTTTCATGTTTTCCTCGATTCGATAATATCTACGGTTTTGTCTTTGTCATTCAAAGAATGACACGGACTTTAGATGTTGTTCAATGTTAAAAAAAAAAAATAAAAATAAATAAAATTAAAAATCAAAAATATTTTTGGGAGAAAGTGAAACAATGGTTTATTGTCATTTTGCAAGAACCGCTTTTCAAAGAAAGAACAGAGCCATACTTTATCTTGGTTTTTCAAATCTCCCGCTCGATTCTATATAACAATCTCTTACTATCTTATGAAAACTAACGCTTTGTTAAAATAACTGACTCTATTTTTGAAAATCATCTGGACTTAACATTTGTCAAAATATATATCTCTAAATCAACAACTTATGTCATTGATTGAGGGGAGAATTATTTCAATTAAATCAAAAGGTTATTTGTCATACAATTGTTTTCAAAAGATAATCATGCATGTTTAATCAATGGAGTTTAAAGTCTCAAAATCCGATCCTTATCGCCTAAAACATTTTCATAATCAAGTCACAATTCTCCTTAAAGCTTTCAAAATCCATTTAAATCACAGAGATCACAAATCTCAAATGATTTGATAATTGTGATCGGGGAGAATTTGTGATTTAAATTGGATTTAAACCGATAAATCGGTAAATGGTTTTATAAGGATGTACAAGCTCTCCTTCCCACATGTGCCAAACGATTTCAAATTTTCCATGCACATGTTGAGGGGGAGCATCTATCTTAAACCACAAAGATTAGAAACGTGATCAATTTATCTCAAGGTGCAGTCTTTTCCTAATATGTGCAAAACATTCTCAAAATATCTATGCACATATTGAGGGGGAGCAAATGTTTGAAAACCTCATCCTTCCCCAATATACTTTATCTACTTGATTTAATCAGGGAAGTGATGATGATATCTTTTAGAAAATGGTAATCAAAGAAGTTAATTCTTCCTCTTGCCTCCGTGTGCTAAAACAATTTCAAATACATGAAGCACATGTTGAGGGGGAGTTCTTGTTCTAAAAATATCAAAACAAATTCAGGTACAAAATGCTTTGATAATATATCACAAGTATCTGGATTGATTTTCAAATGGTTTTCAATTGGTTCCAATGGCAGACAAACGATACCAAATAGACCGACCAACTTTACTTTATGTATGGTGATATAAGGATGATAAGGTTAGGTATATGTTCCCATGATCCGCCGAACCGGAGGGATCTACCCAGGACAATCCACTAGATAGTGTAGAAGTCCTTAGGTATATTGAAAAAAAGGAGAAAAGTGAGATATGGGAAGAGTGCGGATGAGACCAGCTAGTCTTGGAATTAACCCAACAAGGTTCTAGTTATGAAGTCTCGGTAGCCTTGAAGGGGTTGAAGAATAAAAAGAATTGAATGAGAAAAGGGTGAAAATAAATAGCCCTCCAATTATTCAACCTTAGGGCGATACGGGTTCAATTCATATACTACCGATGGTTACCAAGGTAACATTGGTATTGAAGACAAGACTTCATGGACCCAAGGATGCACCGCACTTCAACTTCCCAAACCACTCAAGTTCCTCTTAAAAGGACTTGTTTCATTCTCACGGGAACCGACATAATCTATCGACTTTCTCTTAGAGATTGTTGATATTGAAGAAGGAGACCTCTCCTAGTCTCCGAAATAGGATCCAAATATGCACAATTGAGTCTAGAGCCACGAGATCATCAATAAATCTCATTAGGACACTTTCAATGAAGACTCTCCGCTTCACACAAATGTGGAAAGAGATTATATCTTATGAGTCCCACGATTATACTTGTGGTATTGCCATAACATCCGAGTGATATGCATACATTTTCACAATGAAGATGGAAAGCCTTCGAGCCAACATCAAACAAGCTCTCGGTGGGTGGCATGTGAGATCTATCCAATAGATCAACCATGTGACAACCGAATGTAAATAATGGAGCGATTCAATCTTTTGAATCAATCTGGTTCGAGTTATGGATTGACGGATACCTTTGAAAAATAGGTCGTTGTGCTTAAAAACTCTTTTCTTTAGCACATCGACGTGTACAAATATTTCAAAATAAAAGTTGTTTATGATTGATAATTGATTTTCATTAAAACCTTCTTTGTATTGCAAAAACAATTTCTATTGAGCGATACACGATTGTTTATAAAAATCTCTTTATCAATCGCTGAATCTCAATTACCGGGTTCACTCACTCCGTGTTGTCTTCTTTGAGACGTTCGGTTTGAGAACAATAGAGCAACAGAAAACTCACAAGGAAATTCTTCTTAATTTTACCGATCACAGTAAGATTGTAATCGATCAACGGGAACCGTGGGTCGTGTACCTCAATTTAACGAAAGTGATCAAAGACACTTTCGTGCACTTTATTGCTAATCGTTGTATGCGTGTACGCCCGACGCTTGCAAATGATCGAATGAAGCGGTCAATCCATAGCCGCATGCTCACTTGTTGGGAATTCGTGAAGTATGAATTATCTTGAAATTATCAAGGATTCTCAAGTAGTGTGGATTCTCAAGAAGTAATTCTCATCAAGTATTATAGCCGAGTAGATGGTTTCATGGAGATAGTTATTCCACGTATTCTATAGTATTTCACCGATATAGTCAATCGTATTAGTTTGTTAGGATATGCATGAGCTATTTTAGGTAGTGATATGCATTTACTCCTCCGTCTCAAAATAATAGTCCATATTTCCTTTTTGGGTGTCTCAAATTAATTGTCCACTTTCCTTTTATAGTAAAAACTAGAGAATTTTGTGAGGAATATTCCTTTTGAATGGTTGAAAATTAAAATGGTCCCACTTTTATTAAATTTGTGTTTCTTGTCTCTCGACAATAATTTTGAGACGGAGGAGTATTTTATATTATTGTGTATTTAGGGTTCCTTGTGTATAAAAGGAACTGAGGAATTTTGTATTAGAGGACTCTTGAAAAAAACATTCCGTAGAAACATCTTAGAGAGATTGAGAAAGATCCATAGAGGATCATTGTATTATTAGAAAAACCTTGTTGGTAACTTTGATTGTGTTCTTATTATTTCACAGCATCAATCAATCATTGTAATTATTATACCCTAGTTGAGTCCGGATCTTGGATTCTACAATTGAATTGGACTAGGTTAAGTTCCGGTTTCTCGATAGATCTTTAACGCTTTAGAACAAGAGGATTGTGCTCGAACATCGGCAACAAAGAACCAAAACAATTACATCTCTATGATGACAAAACTTTGAAACTCCGCATCTTTGCAGCAACAAATGACAAAATGTACATCAAAACATATTAGTTTCATACTATTCTCATCACATCCGTGTGTGTTAACTCGTGAGAGGTGAATCATTGAAAATAATGGATTTGATGTCTTTACCAATAGCCATCACTACTTGGAGTAGCCATATGTTTAAGTTCGAAAACCATGGTACACCGATAACCATCTCGATTTATTAGCAAACCAAAGAACCATGAACGGATTTGAAATGTCTTTACCTATAGCCGCTTGCTCAGACTAGTCAATTCTTGGATTCCAAAAGGAATAAACCATGGTGAATTGATGACCATACAACCCTCAAGAATTAAGCATGGGTGGTTGCATACCCTATGATTTTGAGCAAACCATTACTGACTATTAACGGAATTAGGATGTCTTTACCAAAACCGTTTGCTTTTGGACTAGCCAACTCTTTGATGGAATGCCGTCATCATCATGGTGAGTTGATTACCATTTATGGATTTCCGACCTTTACCACAAGCCATAATCCCGGGCTAGTCAACTCTTGTGTCGAAAGACATGGTGAGATGAAACCATTAGTTGTGTGGTAATTAACCAATACCAAACTCGCAAAGGGAAAGAGTAAACCGAACGCAGACAAGTTAGAGTTTTTTTTTTTTTTTTTTTTTTTTTTTTTTATCACTAAACAAAGAAATAACACAATTTTTTTTCATATAGAATAAAGAAAGAATAAAATAAACAAAACATGTAAAATAAACCATCAAGCAAAGAAGAGAAACCAAAGACAGTTGTAGTGTCGTGAAACACTAAGCCTCCCCTTAGGCGTATGATGATCCAAGAAATGCAAAAATGGTTAGAATACAAAATACAACAATAAGCATCCCTTGCTTATGCCTCCCTCAATCAATGCACTGACAAAGATTATTGTTCTTGGTACCCATAATGAACTTTTCCTTTGAGTTTTCCAAGAAGAACTCGTTGAGGGCTTAACAAATAGCTGCCACTCTAACTCCACCATGTGCCATATTCATATGAGATACATAAGGTGTATATGATCGTAAATAAGAACTAGTAGGTCTATATGGCATAAGTCTAGCATTACTGCTCCACCAACCAAGTAGTAATTGGTGAAGAATATCCTCCACCGGAGGGAACCGAAAAGGCCTATTAAGCCCTGCCGTGAACAGAGATTGTTGGGAATTCGTGAAGTATGAATTATCTTTGAAATTATCAAGGATTCTGTCAAGTAGTGTGGATTACGCTAAAGTAATTCTCATCAAGTATTATAGCCGAGTAGATGGTTTCTGGAGATAGTTATTCGCAGATTCTATAGTATTTCTACCGATATAGTCAATCAAGATTAGTTTGTTAGGATATGCATGAGCTATTTTAGGTAGTGATATGCATTTATTTTATATTATTGTGTATTTAGGGTTACTTGTGTATAAAAGGAACTGAGGACTTTTGTATTAGAGGACTCTTGAAAAAAACATTCAAGAGAAACATCTTTAGAGAGAGTGAGAAAGATCCATAGAGGATCATTGTTTTATTAGAAAAACCTTGTTGGTAACTTTGATTGTGCTCTTATTATTCCGCTGTACATCAATCAATCATTGTAATTATTATACCCTAGTTGAGTCCGGATCTTAGATTCTACATCACTCAACACCTTCATCTCGAAAGAAATCATGATTAGTGCATCAATGACTCTGATATTTTCACTCCATGCTTCGCCACGCCATCGCCAATATCATGAATCAATAAAGCTTCCGCTACTCGATGAGAATATATCATGATCCGTAATGTGAGCATGTCGGTCCAAATGTCACAACATCACATAATACCAACACCACAATGGATGATTCGAGATGTATTTTAACCGATGATCTCAAAGTCGCTCAAAACTCATTATCACGTGAATCAAGAATAGACCTCCACTTGGATTAACCAAACATGCAATGTGAAGAATCAATGACTACGAGCTTGAGCAAAGTACTACATCAAGAATGCAGAACAATTTTTAATGCAATATCTGCTTGTATTCAATGTAATTTTAATGTGTGTTTGAGGTGACCTCCATAGGGGAGATTGTTAGGATTTAGTAAATCCAGTTATTAAAGAGTCGGTCACCTCAAGTATTTGTAATCGTTAGAAAGCTCGTAGTCGTAGATTATTATAAGTTAAGTAGTATTTAGTTAATGTAACACCGTGGAGGACGGACGGTATTTACCCACCGTATGCCCGATCCATGCCCGTTAGGTGGCGATTTATGTAAGAACTATAAATACTCTACCTCCCAAGGTAGAGAGTTGGAGCTCATAATAAGATTTTTCTTTCTCTCTAAAAGTTCCCAACCTATAACTTTCTCTCTAAAACCTCTTATACGCCTATTTGATCTTGTGGTTTAGTGTGTTTGTGAATCCAATATGTTACACAGTGGTTTAATGCTATGGGAAGGAATAACATGGTGCTCCGCAACAACAAAGGGCTCAAGTGGTTGAACAAGGAATGCTCGGAATGGGTTAATGGTCTTCGTTGTTATAATCAGTAATGAGAAGGGTCATCCGCTAATGCATGCCCTAAGCCGAGGACAAGAGGCGTGCTTATCACAAAGAGGCTTTGCTCTTGGCTATCAAGGATGAAGTGGTGGAACTCTTACCAACAAGGAATGAGCTTTATGGCGATGCGATTCTCGATGATGATATAGAGGACTTGCAGGCTAATGCAGCAGTTGATGTTGATGGCACAAATGCAAGCTCTACACATGAGTGAAACAGCCCAGTGTATGACACCGACGGCTTGTCTCGTGTAACCGGAACAAAATACACTCATTCTTGATATGATATCTCCGCCAATTTCTCCATCTGACAAGGATCAGAGTGTTCAAAATGAGTCATCCACATCTCATTCCGATGATTATCAAATAGATCCCGTAGTTAAATTTGACGATCAAGATAACCTTACGGTTAATATTGATAATCAAGTTGACTCCGTGGTTATATTTGAGGATCTAAATAATGATCATGATGAGACTCACGTTGAACAAGATGAGCTTATGTCTAATAGAGAAATTGAGCTCCTGACCTTAATTAAAGACCAACAATCTCGTTTGGAAATTTGCACAAAATTAAAAGATAAAAATGCACTGTTAATTAGGGATAATGAATGCTTAATTCGACAAATCAACTTTTTTAAAACTCAAGAAAAACGTGAAAAAGGTTTTGAAGTCGCTTTTGCTATATCTCATCAAAACGAAAAATCATTAGAACGACAGATACTTGATCTAGCCGCATCCAAGAATGCTTTGTTGTCTCAAATAGAACAACTAAAACATGAACATAAACAACAACTTAACGCTCTTACTTTGAAACTCAAAAGCCAAGGTCGAGTTGTTAACTTGTCAAAACAGTTCTCGAGTACAAAAGCATTCCAAGAAACGAATAGATAACTATCTAGAAGAAATTGTTGACTTACAAAACAAAATCAAAGAGTTTCAAATGTTGTTTATAAACATGGTGAGTCAATCACAACTATTCAAAAGTTTACTTTTAAACCTAATCCAAATGGATATGGACCGATTCTTGGTGATTACCAACATAAGTTTTCAAACGAGCATTCAAACCAAATCAAGTTTACGGGCAGTAACATAGAATTGATGATTCAATTATATTTGTTGTTGAATATAATCGCATGGAGGAATTAGATGCGATGACGAGAGTCGGTCAAAATGGAAAATGTCGTTTATAACAAACCATTTAACTATTCAAAACCGTAACTTTTGTCACACAACAAGATACTTTTAACAAAACTTTGGTTATCACACCGCTCGGGTTAGTCCCCAACACAATGGTGCACAAATTAATGGTCCTTTACCTTCACTTAGTGAAGTTAAAACAAAAGTCGAAAGTTGTCACGTTATTAAATATTTTGACACTTTCTTATCTCGACCTCAAAATTTTGAACGTGAGATTGAATTTCATTCAAATAAAAGTTGTACATTTTCACCGCCTATGCGAGAACAAAGAGATATTCTTCAAAAAGAATTTTACCCCATGTCAAAAATTTGAAAACTTGTGCACTATATTGGGAAAGGATTTTCACAAGGAACTTGGTCTCATGAAAACAGCCGAGAAAACGAAACATCGATTTCAAATACTAAACGTAAAAGAAATTGTTGATAAAAGATGTTGATTGACTCTTAGAAGGTGTTATCCGGTCGATATCAATAATCTTGTGTTATTACAACTGCTTCATATGCATCCGATCATATCTCTCGCCGCTTCGTTGATTCTGTTGAAATTGTGAATCACGATCACTGCATCGATCGAATCGTTAAAAGTTGAAAATGAACGATCGTTAAACGAGCTTTCAAATTCAAAACGCCGCCTTCAATAATGTCAAAAGATTGTCAAAATCGTGAACTTGCTTTGCAAAACAAAATCAACCGCTTGCAATCTAAAACGCTTAATCCAAAATTTGAGCAACTGGATGATCAAAACGTGTCCTTGAAATGTCAAATCTCAAAATATGAACAAGAACTTGTAAATGTTAAAAGGAATATGGTGTCATATTTGATTTACTCAAATGACTCGTGATGAAGCATCAAACGAACTTGATCATTATCTTGCACACACTAAAGAAGTCATGAATTTTCTTTGAAATCTTCGCTCGAAAATCAAGATTTGGTGCACACTATTATTAAGTTAAGGGAAATGTTAGGAAAGTATGAACAAGTTAAGCCTAGCATCATTAAGAGAATTGCACCTGTAACACTTAGCAAACATGAACCCAAAATGCCTAACGACAAATCACAAGATACTAATGTGGTTCCCCACCGAATAGGACTAGTTGCTTCTTTTCCCAACGTCCGCACTTTACGACCTAGGAGCAATACAAGGAAGAATAGGAAGTTGCACCTAAGAAAAGAATAATAAAGAATGTCAAGTAGAAGAACACCCTAGGACTTTGAATAAGACTCAAGTTGCACCCACTTTAGATATCAAGGTCGACAAATGTAATGGAAAAAGTGTTGTAATGAATGCTAAACCTTTAAGTACTTTTGATATTCGCCCGATGCTTCTTGTGTTATTTGTCGAAAAGTATGCTTTCGATTGTCATGACAAATGTGTTGCTAGAGCTATCTTGTCTCGCTTACGGAATCCTAAGACCGAATACCTCTAGGACCACTAATGCTTCTAAGTCCGTGCTTGGTAAACCACCCTCTTTAGATTCTAAGAAACGCATTGATGTCCCCAGAGCTCGAGATCACCTCCAAGGAATGTAGTACCACCTAGTACATTCACTAAGACTAAAGCTAAGACTAGTTGGAGATGGAAGAAATGGATACATAATACACTAGGATTTAAATGGATGCCTAAAGTCATTGATTTGTGTATTTCTCCTATAATCCGCCTCGAACCCTCTAACTCATCGGGTTCCACATCTACTTCTATTCCATCCGTGTCGCCTGTGTGTAATGCAGTGTGATGATCATCCTTGGATTGTTGATAGCGGATGTTCCCGACACATGGCAGCAACCTTAAACTGTTATCAAACTTTGTTGCAAAGTTCATCGCACCGTCAAATTCGGGAATGATCACTGCAGCTATCATGGGATACGAAGATTATATCAATGGCAATATCAAAATTAGCGGTGGTTTATTATGTGGAAGGCCTCGGTCACAATCTATTTTCAACGGTCAATTACGTGATGGAGACTTAGAAGTTGCTTTTCGGGAGAAAACTTGTTTCATTCGTGATCTACAAGGAAACAATCTTATGTATGGATCTCGCAATTCTAGTCTGTACACAATCTTAATGCAAGACATGGTTGCTTCATATCCGATCTGTCTACTCTCAATGGCTACATCTACAAAATCTTGGCTATGGCACCGTCGTCTCTCACATCTAAACTTTCAAACCATCACCAACCTTGCTCGACACACACTTGTTGAAGGTCTCCCGAGATTCCGGTATTCTAAAGATCACCTTGCTCACTTGTGAACAAGGTAAAAGCACTCGTGCTCATTTTCCTTCAAAGGTGGACCACACTCTCAAGATGTGCTTCATCTTCTTCACATGGATTTGTGTGGCCCGATCGCGTGCAAACGATTAATGGCAAACGCTACATCTTAGTAATTGTCGATGACTACTCACGATGGACTTGGGTCTACTTTCTTCAAGCAAAGATCAAGCTCCACAGATGATCATCACCTTCTCACGAAAATTCAAGTTCGACTCCGGAACACCGTTAGACAAATTCGAATGGATAAAGGAACTGAATTTTAGAACCAAACTCTTCGAGAATTTTATGAGAAAGTGGGAATTGAGCATCGACATCTATTGCACGTACACCGTAACAAAACGGAGTTGTTGAAAGACGAAACCGACGTTAGTGGAAGTCGCAAGAACAATGTTAATAAATGCTAAACTTCCAGACACTTGTGGGCGTAAGTCGATCAACTGCATGCTATACTCAAAACCGATCCATGATTACAAAACGTCATAACAAAACACCTTTTGAGCTTATCCACAACAGAAAACCGTATCTCAAACACTTTCATGTATTTGGATCCTTTGCTATCCGAATAATGATCGAGATGACTTTGGTAAGCTCAAAGCCAAAGTCGACATTGGAGTCTTTATTGGATACCGTGAGAATTCTAAAGGTTACGGATCGGAATCGTCAGACAAAGCAAAGTTATGGAAACGATTCATGCTAATTTTGATGAGCTTATGTAAATGGCTTCGAGCATAACGACTTGGAACCCGGTCATAACCGCTTAAACTTCCTCAAACCCCATAATCACCGAACCAAGCCCTAGCTTACTCGTCAACAAATGCAAAGACTATTTGCTCCTCTGCTCGCTGACGATATTGATGAACGTGCTCTGTATATCCGATGTTTCCGCCGTCAACCCGATCATACTCTTATACTTGATACACTGCTACAACAACTCTTGTTGAAGAAGCACCACCGCTGGTTTCTACAACAACAGTTGAACAACCGCATCCAACGACGACGAACCGGTGATGATGTTTTAATGAAGTACCCCACCACAGATTTTGATCCAAATGCTTCTTTAACCCATTTGCCAATGAGATCACAGCATCCGATGTCGCGGAATCATCCACAAGCCATTTGAATCCTCGAATCGCACAATGTATATCAACATCAACCCTCTACACATCGTTAGACAAAAGACCATCCTCTAGAGAATATTATTGGCAACCCGACTCAACCAACGTTACGAGACAACGCCTTCACACGATGGTGAACATTGCATTTATGCACTCACCGTCCGCCAACTGAGCCTAAAACATTAAAGACGCAATGACAAAAGACAATCGGATTGAATCCATGCAAGAAGAACTCAACCAATTCAAACGCCTTGAAGTATGGGAATCGGTTGAAAGACCAACAGAGTCTACGCCATTGGTCTCAAATGGACATGGAAAACAAATTGATGTCAAGGAACGTAATCGATACAAGTCACGCCTTGTGGCTAAGGGTTATAAACAGGAAGAGGGTATTGACTTTGAAAATCATTTGCCCGGTTGTTCGCCTTGAGGTCGCTCGATATTTCTCGCGTCATGACTTATATGAATATAACGGTCTTTTAGATGGACGCCAAAACTGCTTTCGAATGGGCAACCGAAGAAACAGTTTATGTCACCAACCGAAGGATTCGTTGATCCCGAGTTCCCGAACCATGTCTACAAACCGAACAAAGCTCGTATGGTCTCAAACAAGCTCCTGGAGTGGTATGATAAGCTATCATCTTTCCTCATTGCCAATAATTTTACCAAAGGTTCGGTCGACCCAACTCTTTTCATACAATATCACGGGCACATATCTTAATTGTTCAAATTTACGTGGATGACATCATCTTTGGGTCAACACATAAAAAGTACTCAATCGATTTTGCACAACTAATGAAGAAACATTTTGAAATGTCAATGATGGGTGAACTTACGTTCTTTCTAGGACTGCATGTTCATCAATCACCCCGTGGTATTTTCTTGAGTCACCCAAATATGCCCTTGAATTGTTAAATAAATTTGAATGCAAACTGTGACACCTATGCCACACCAATGGCTCCTACCAAGAAGCTCGATGTTGATTTACATGGGAAATTGGTGGACCTACCAAATACCATAGTATTATTAGGTCTCATGTATCTAATACCTAGCATACCGATATTGTTTTTGCCAGATATCTTTGCTCCCGCTATCACGAGACCAATCGAAACCCACCTCTCCGAGGCTAAAAGAATCCTCCGATACATCAATGGAACCATTAATTTGGGGATCCGTATCCGAAGGATTTTGGTTTTGAACTAATCGCTTTTTAGACGCCGACCACGCAGGATGCTTAGATTCACGTAAAAGTACTTGTGAGCGCTACAATTTTTGGTGATAAACCTGTGTCATGGCAATCAAGAAGCAGGATTGTACATCGCCGTCCTCAATGTAAGGTAATATGTAGCCATGTCGGCGTGTTGTGCTCAAGTCATTTGATGAGAACACAACTCAAAGACTATGGTTACGTATTTGATGTAATCCCGATGTATCATGACAATCGGAGTGCTATTGCGATCTCATGCAACCCGCTCAACATTCAAAATCAAAGCACATCGATCTTCGATATCATTTCATCAAGGACCACGGAACAGTGGCACCGTTGAATTATACTTAGGGTGGGCTGCATACCAATTGGCGCATCTCCTCACCAAAGCCTTAGCTCCCGCTGGTTTAATGAGTTGGTCCACCGGATTGGTATAAGGTGTTTGACCCAAGAGAACCGGATGAACTCTTAAAACATTCTTAAAAGCGATCAAACACCAAAACCTCTTTTGTAAATATTTTTCAAAACAAAATACAAAATTATCAAATCGCTTAAAACAACAAAATATTATTCTATCTATATTTATTTTAACATGGCAAGTACAATCTTCCACAACACTCAAATCTTTCAAAATTCAAAGATTTTTTCGATCAAGTGTCGAGGGAGAAAACTAATATTTTCGGTTTCATATAACATTGTACTTGCATGTTACCTTATCCCGTTGTTTCTTTAATAATGGTGGTCACATTTCGGTTTTTCGACACTCGGACTAAAATTTATAAAACTTCAAGATGTCTTAAGTCAAGGGGAGTGTCACAAAATTCTTTCCAAATACTCTTCGCTTGGTAACCAAAATGGAAGTTATGGGCGCTGGATATAAATGGTTAAGGTGGAGGGACTAAAATTGTCAAAAGCTTAAAGTAATTTTTTACAAACCTCCACCTAATTATTCATATCATTAACTCTTCTCATTTATTACCTCAACAACCTTCATCCCACGCCTATCAATCAATCTCCAAATCGTTTCTTGATCATCATTTTGTAAGTGATTTCGCATCTAAACGTGTTTACAAACAATGGTTTTGAATTATATGAAAATCCAACGTTAAATTAGTGTTTGATGATCTTCGTGTTCTACGCGAAGCATAAGAACACAAGATCATCAGTGTGAGTTTTTTCATGATATAATGGTGTTAAATGTTCAAAACTATATACCAAAACCATTTTATCAATCTAATCCACCCGTAAACACGAATTGTCCGGTTTTCAAAATTAGGGTTCATATATCGATTTGGGGGTTTTCAAATGAGAACGTTTTTGGTTAAAAAGATTGTTGTGTGATGTTGTTTACAAGATGAATTGATCATATCTATGTTTAGAATCAACCCGTAAACACTAATTGATTGATAATTAGAAACTAGGGTTTATGTTCTTAATATTTGGGTATTTTTGATTCGTTGAGAATTTGATGTTAAACTTGGACGTAACAACTTACTTGACTTCTAAGTATTACCGTAATCAGCTTGGTGTTAATCCCATGGCTAAATCTCTTACTCATAATTCTTAAGCTTTAGGGTTTAGGTTTACGCGTAACATATGTTCTACGCATAACTGTTTAAATTAAGTGTTCGTGATTAAAACTGTTAGAGAATGAATGTATGTGTTAATATTGGTGCTATGATGAACTTATTTCAGGTTTGTTACACATGAAAATTCACAATCAAGGGTATTTGCCATCTACGATAGGATCACCCACGCTGTAGCATGTTATGCGTGAAGATAAATCTTACGCGAACGCTTACACGAAGGTTCTACATAAAGGACTACGATATCCCGTGAAGGATATGCGTAAACAAAGGACCTCACGCATAAGGTTGACTTCACGAGTAAGTCTTACACGTAGGTTCTATATACGCCACGCCGAAGCTTCCACGCATAAGGTCCCTTTTTTTTCCCACGCGAATATTTCTTACGCGTAAGTTAAGGACCTCGCATAAGCTTACATTTACGCATATAATCACCCTGCTTACGCATAAGCTTTCCATTTCACGCCTAACCCTAGTTTAAGCTTAATTATGAATTGTTACACGTGCAAACTTGTAAATAAATAAATCATAACGCCTACCTAACGAAATCAATAATGTCACTATAAGCTTAAATGTTTAACAAGTTGTGAATAATAGTGAAAACATGAACTTTAAAGCTTAAAGTTAATCAATCACGACGTCATTGGACTATTGGAAAACAAGTGACATTGGACTTGTAACAATCATCGACATATCACATTCAATAATTAGACAATAAGACCATCTGTTGACTAACATAATGTCTTTAGATATGTTGGTTCTTTTGGCTAAATATCTTTCAGATCACGACATGGATGCTCAAATGTAGAATGTGGATGCACCAAATGTTCTCACCGTTGCTGATATCTTCCCTAATGGCTATCCGATGAAGATTAGAAAGAACAACCTCAGAGTTGATTTTGAGAACTTCTTCTGCTCGTAATATTCATGTGAAATTGCAAAGGGATATTCGAGGACTCACCCTATCGTAACATGCTCACTAACTCGCTCGTATCGCAGATCTACATATACCACCGCATACAATGCATGCATCAAAGGTCAAAACGCGTGACGGTGACGCTAAATCACAAACAAGTTACCATCACACGAGAAGATTTGAGAGCTATTCTTCTCATTCCGGTCATCGAACCCATCGAACTCAATGCTACTCCAATCAAGAGGTAGTTCTCCAATTTATGATCGACATTGGCTATGACGAAGCTACGTGGAGTAATCATAAAGCATTCACACGTGGATCTTAAGAATATTCCTCACCATGGAGAACCCTCACATCATCATCTCCAACCGCTCGACGTGATAGTGGTTATGAGCATCCCAAGCTCATGGAACTACAAATATTTTGGGCTTTGGTCAACAAGAAAGATATAGAAGTTGAAGCTCGATATGGGATGATATGATGACTTTTCTTAAAAGCTTGGCACCAAAATCCGTGATATCGATATACCAAATCGTTGATCCAACGAGCCTAGGGTATAATCCGATATTCCTTGAGACTCGATGACCCCAAACAACACTCCATGTTGTATGAGCCCACACTCTCACCGATTCAAAGACTCTACAACAAAGAAACAAGGTGCAGTCGCCGTGATCACCTCATAACCGATGATATCAAACAATCAGATTCAGACAACCGATATCCGTAGCAATGAAGAAGGCAAAGTAGGTTTCTCGATGAAAAGTCCGCTGTACACCTACAAGGAAAACCGTAAGAGGCAAGGCAGGAGTGTTACAAGCATCGAGAGTCGAGAAAGTTTCCAAGAGGTCACATATTCTTAAAAGGAAAGTTCCTAAGGAAGCTGCTCCTATTCCCATTCCCAAGTCCGAACCGCAAAGAAAGCTAGTGGATGAAAGCTCCGACGAAACCAAATCGTAAGAAGAGGTCATATACTTTGAACCGCAACCGATGTCACTCCAACAAGAGCTAAACCTCCCATTCAAAAGTCGACCAAGGCAAAGGGAAGACTCAAGAATCGAGCATGAAGAAGAAAGCTGGATGAAGAGCCACTAGATATCGACTACGGGAAGAAGTTCAAAATCATTAGACTCCAACACAAGGCAAAGAGTTTGAACAGAACAAATGCGTGGCCCTGAGGTTCAAGTGGTGGAAACTAATCTACACCAATTCTCGATGCGGTTAATCGACCCGATAGTGGAATTGGTGCCACCACTCGAGCAAAACAAAAGAGTCCGAGGATTCTATTGATTATGACATTGAGGAACCATAAACAGAGAAGTCTCGAGAAAGAAAAAGTCGATGAGGAAGCTCTGATTCAGTCAAGAAAGGCAAAACTGGACAAGATGACGGTGAACTATGATGATTTTCTTCTCAACAATCCAATTGCTCCAAGGAGAAAACTTCAAACTCCTAAGAACCCCGAACCTCCTCATGTCTCTTCATCATCACCATCCGTAAGAACAACCAAATCCACATCCAAATGTGAAGAAGCCAACGGACTCTTGGATATCTCGAGCTAAGACAAGGATCGTTAAAGTCACGCTGTGTCGTGAAGAAAGACGCTTTACAAAAGCTGAATTTTCTCACCGACTGTGTCCAAGATCTTCATGACAAGAATGACAAGATGTCACCGAAGGTAGTACGTCCGTAAGTTCATGAAACGTGATCTTCAAGGGAAAATGAACGAGATGATCAAAGGTTACACTCACAAGTTCCTTCGACATTGTTCCCGGTGTGACAAGAGAAATGTACACCAAACAACTCTATCTCGAATCTATTGCATTTGGCCAAGCAAACTATGAGATCAACACCTATGACAAGAAACATCAACCCAACTCGATCCCATAATATTCTCGATGTCGAATTGGTTTCGTGCCGGTATCTCAAATGTCTAAATGATCTCGCAACATTTACTTTATGAAGGTAAATTGTTTGAAGCATTGCCGAATACCAACTCAAATCAAGATGCCGAGAAGAAGCTCAAATGCCTAAACGTCCAAAGCAGCCTGAGAATCATCATCTATGCCACCACCACCCCAAGGACTTCACCACCAAGACGATCTCCTCTCGCCTTCATCGACAAACCTCAGACTCGAAAGTTACCACCCGCATCGAGAAAACCGTGATCACTTCGAGTATACCGGTGGTGACGATGAGGATGTCCCCGAGCCCCAACAACAACCCACCTCTCCCGTAGAAGATTTACAACTTGTCGCTGAATCGATCAAACTCGTGTCAACCTCACCGACTCGCCTAGAACTCCCCGATATCAACCATCTTTCGCAATACACCTTGTCAAGAAACCGCTTGGAGTAATTTACCGCAGTTGAACTACATCGCAACCGCTTGATGGCATGTAGAGATCTTCATAAGTTTGGAGATCACACATCAAGAGTGTCGTGGACGGCTCGCTTATAGGTCAAGGAGATACATGAAGGAATTGGTTCACCAAAGCGATGGAATTCTCGTGAAAGACGGATGTGAAGAGGATCATCACTTGTATCGATGAAAGGTTGCATGTAAGGGACCATTTCTAACTCGAAAGCTTTTAGGTGGTCGTCCTGTGATTAATCTCATAGGCTATCAACGCCTGCTCGCATTCCTCGAGATATTATCGACTACCGGTACCCCTTAAAATGTCTCAATTTCATATTTATTTGGATGTGTAATCACTTAATGACAATGGCTTGTGCACACATAACAATGTACAACCCGTTTGTTGGGATATGAAAGTGTCAAGACATCAAAGCATCAAGATATGAAAGTACTGAAGTCGCAAAGCACCGAAGAAGTCAAAGAGTCAAAGTATCGCTAAAGATAAAGTCAAAGTACCGCAAGGTGAAGTCAGCATCGCTAGGATAGAAGATCTGTTATATTCGCTTATGGAAAGTATTGTATTCCATGTTTAGATTACTTGTCGCATAAGGTTATCAATTGTAAACCGACTAGGATATCCTTGAGCCTATAAAAGGACTCCTAGATTGGCATTAGAGGTACGATTTCGTAAAAAGAGTTTTAGAGTTTACAAATTAAGAGTTTAGAGAAAAGTTCGAATATCTTAGAGTTGTATTAGAGTATCCGCATAATAAGCGATTTAGAGTTTGTTAATAAAGTTTTCTTCTTAGCTTTGTTAAGTAAATTCGCAGACTTGATAAAGATTGCTCGGTGTTTCTTTGTTAATAACTTAGGATTTATCCGAGGTTATTAAACCTTAACAAGCTAGTTTAGTTTGATTAAAGTATATCGATCCAACAAGTGGTATCGAGCTGTGTGGAAACTCCGACTAGGAAGAAACCCTACAATTTTCAAGATGTCGATCAAGTCGCTCCACAACCCTCAATCACCTCACCGTAATTCCAATTATCAAGAAGGAGAATATGATCTCGTGCATGAAGATGAGGCAAGATATTGCCATTACGCACCATGCTCTATGGAATGTAATTGTGAATGGGAATGAAGTTCCTCAAGAACCCATTCAAGTTGCCGGACAACCTTTAGCACCAAAGGCGCTTTACCAGAAGAACCCTAAGGAATCAAGAGAAGGCTCTTAATATTCTCTTATCTCGCCATTCCGATGGTCATCTTCTCAAATTTCATGATGCTAAAGATGCTAAGCACTGGGTCGCTCTCAAGACCAGATTGAGGAATGAAGCCTCTAAGAAGATGCATGTAAACTTGTCAAACAACAGCTTGAAACATTCATGAGGAGAGAGAGAGTCTTGATGTCGCATATGATAGGTTTCGTAATCTCCTCAACATGTTGGAATTATACAAGGCACAAGTATCACTGAGGATGCTAATTTGAAGTTTCTATGAGTTTGCCATCTTCATGGCATGTGATTGCTACTATGATCGAGGACAACAAGGATCTGGATGTTATGGACTTTGATGATCTTTATCATCAATTGAAGGTGTATGAACATGAGATGAGTGGTCAACCAAATACTAAATCTCACAAGATTGCTTTTCTATCATCTCGAAAGAAGAGCAAGATTCCAAAAGTATCGCTTCTCCTCAAAGCACTGCTTTCAAAGTATCACTGCCTACAATCCCCATCATATGCTCAAGCAGCCCCACCATCTACTACTTTAAACTCGATGAAGTTGTGTGCTCTTTCTTTGCACAACAAGCAAGCTTACCCGTCACTTATGAAGAGGATCTAGCACAAATCAAGAAGATGCACTTGAAGAAATTGATATCGTGGCAAGTTGCTTTGATCACCGCAAGGATCAAAAAGTACATGAAGAAGACAGAAAAATATTGATTTCAAACCAAAACAAGGAATAACTTTGACAAATCTAAAATTGAATGCTTCAATTGTCAAAAGACCGGTCACTTTGCAGGAGAGTGTGTTTGCTAAGTATCAAGCAAACAGAGCATCCGAGAAGCCTAAACTTGAGCTAAAGGAGATTCCAATAATCAAACAAAGGCTTTGGTTGCTCAAGAAAAGTTATCAAAAGTGGACCGGAGTGAAGAGTTTGATGATGAACCGTTGACTTCATCAGATGGTAGCAGTGGAAGATGCAGTTGAAGACACCGTGGAAGCATTGGACCGAGCATCGCTTTGATGAAGAATCAACATGCCGCTTTAGAATCGATGATGGCTTTGGAGGATTTGATTGGAGCAAAGAAAGTGAAGATGATCCTGTTCTTCTTGCTATGGTGGCTACTTCACCAACTCGCCTCCTATCTCTCGAGGTATGCTCAAACTGTTATGAGTTCTATCAAAATTGCTTAACAGCTATGTAACCGAAAGAGATAATTGTATTAGGGCTAGGTCCGAGGTAGCAAAGTTACCAAATCACTTTAGAGTCTATAGAAGCTAAAATCATAACACATGAAAATAATGAAATGGCTTCAATGAAAAGTATGAACAACAGGATTATCGCTAAAACTCGTGAATGGAAACTAAATTGTAAAATTGTCAAATTGAGAAATTAACTAAGGAAAGAGATGATTTGTTAGCTAAGTTTGTCGCTTGGGGAGAGTCCGTATGTCCCATGTTCAAGATGTTGAAAAAGAGAAGGGCTTACATTAGAACAAAGCTTAGGATTTGGAATGGACTTTAGTAGGTAGATGAAAACCAACCTAGTAATCGATGATGGTAATTTTGAGGATATAACCACTAGTGATGATGAGCTCATTAACTATGTAGATTCATCTAGTAATGATGGCTCGAAGTGAACCACCTCCGAATATAAGAAAGACAATGGTTATCATGTCGCTCCTCATCCCATTAGTCATCACCCTCTAGGCCCGATGTTTCTCGTTATGGTGTTGATAGTCTAGAGTTTAGGAAGAAGCTTATTGCAAAATCTAGATCCGAGAAACCCAAAGAAACCGTTGAAAACAATGTTCAAAATCCAAAGAAGATTTCAAATCAAAGTATCGCTCAACAAGCAAGACTCTTCGCAAAACCTTTTCAAAACAAGATCGCTAAACCTTTTGGGATAATTTTGATCAAAACAAATTTCATCACCCTCAAGAAGGCAAAATAATTTTGGGCATAGACATAGAAGAAATCACTTTGGACATATGGGTCAAAAACGTGTTTTGTGTGTTATAGTCCTACTCATTTAATCAAAGATTGTGATGACACTCGTAATATCTAAGCAAGTTTCCAAGGAATAAGTCTAACAATCGAGACCTAGAGAGCACAAACCAAAGTGGACTAATTCAAATAGGGTTAATCACGTAAACTTCACACCGCATCATAGATACCCACATCGTAGAAGAACTTCAAGATCTCACAAGATTTTCCAGCACCGCCGAGACAAGGTATCGACAACCATACTGGGATAGAAATTTAGGAGACCTCATTATCAACCTAGAAGTTATCACAATTCATATAGGGATCTAGATCACAAGAACCTCCCGTTAAAACCGAATGGGTTAAAAGGAAAGAACCGCTGGAGACATACAGTATGCTCAACAAAAGTGAATCGATGTTTTGTGTCAAGAGAAAAGGCTAATAACTGTAAAAGAAATTTATGTTGAAAACCGAGAGTTTTGAAAATCCACATGCTAAACATCAAAAGATAATTTTGGATCATAATCGAGAGATAGTGAGAATTACATACTCAAAGAATTTGAGTTTGTGATTTCTCAAGGGGAACACAAGTCAAGAATGGCTTGGGTTCCTAAAAGTTTCTAACTCTTTTCTTTATGTGTGGCAACCCGTAAGAGGAGCTTAAAAATCATCTTATTGTGGATAGTGGTTGCTCGAAGTATGACAGTGATAAAGAGATCCCGTCTCGATTTTAGAAGTATTAGTGGAGGAAAAGTTGCATTTGGGAATGATCCCAATGGAGGAAGGATTACAGGAAAGGAACAATTAAAGCCGGGAGAATTGATTTTGAGAATGTCGATATGTGAAGGAGTCAAGTTCAACTTGTTGTCGGGCTCTCAAATTTGTGATAAAAAGCATCCCGTGTTATTCACGACATACGTAATGTCTTATCCTTTCTTCCGACTTCAAACCCGTTGATGATGACTTGGTAGTACTAAGGGTACCAAGGACAAATGATGTGTATAGTTTAGACATGAAGAGTCTACATTCTTATGGTAGAGCCACATGTTTGGTGGCTAAAGCAACATCTCAAGAGGCACATCAATGGCATAGGAGATTGGGCCATGTGAATTTCAAGAACATCAACAAACCGGTCAAAGGCAATTTAGTTAGAGGTTTACCTTCAAAGACTTACAGAATGATCAATCATGTTTGGCATGCAAGAAGGGTAACAACACAAAGCTTCCTCGCAAGAAGCTTGATGAAAGGAATATTAGAGAACCATTGAGCTATTACACATGGATTTATTTGGACCGTCTCGTAGCAAGTCTAAATAAAAAGAAGTACTGCTTGGTTGTTACCGATGATTGTAGTAGATTCATTGGGTGTTCTTTTGGGCTTTAAAGATGATACCTTTGATGCTATTCAAACTCTTATAATAGCACTTGAAAATCAACTAAGACTCAAGGTTAGAGGTATTAGATGTGATAATGGAACCGAATTCAAGAATAAGCCTATGGATGATTTTTGTGCAAATAAAGGCATAAAAGGAGTTTAGTATTGCTAGAACACCACAAAGAAATGGTGTTGCAGAGAGGAAAATAGAACTTTGATTGAAGTCGCAAGGACCATGTTAGCCGATTCTCATCTCCCTATTCAATTTTGGGCGTGTCGTGGCATCGCATGTTATGTACTCAATGTGGTTTCACACAAAACCACGTATGAAGACACCCTATGAATTGTCGATGGGCAATAAACCCAACATTCGCTTTATGAAGCCTTTGATGCCCTCTTACTATTTTGAACACCATTGATAATCTAGGGAAGTTTGATGGCAAGTCCAAGAAGGTTACTTATTGGGATATTGCACTAACAAGAAGGATTCGTAGTCTACAACAGAGTTACTAAGAAGATTCAAGATTGTCTTCATGTTGAGTTTTAGAGGATCAAGACAATGAGAAAGGAAGGGTCCCGATTGGATGTTTGATCTTGAGATTTTATCTCCTTCAATGAATTATGTACCGTTAGAGAAGAAAATCAACCTTTGCATAATGAAGAAGATATTCAAGATGTTGTTCATGATATTCATCTTAGACCGATGCTATTCCCGATAAAGATCCTATGAGTCCAAAACACAGTATCGATGTTCCTAAGCAAAGTAATCGATTCGCCAAAACAAAGCATCGTTGTTCCACAATCCTCATTATCTCACGAGGATCAATCTATTCAAGAGGAACTTAATCGATGCTTCTTCAAGATGTATTAGCACACTCTTACACGATGAACAAAGGAGAGCTTATGAAGAGGAAAAGAAGAAGAACAAGATCGCAGAGTTCTCTTACAAGATTTTGACAAGATTTTCAACCAAAGTATCGCCGCACCTATTGAAGATTTTAGATGATTTGGATGATCCTACCATGCCCGGGTTAGAAGAAACCGATGATGAGCTTGAAGATGAAGGTATTTTCACAAATTCCAATGAAGGTGCCGATTATACTAACTTAGATGATACATATGAAGTTCCACAGCTCCAATCTTACGAATTCATAAGAATCATCCAACCGATCAAATCATTGGTCCTTCTACATCCGGAGTTATGACAAGACACAAAGCTAAGGGTTTCACAAAACCTCACAATGCTTTACTTAGCTTTGTGTATAAACAAAACAAAGTTAAATCATAAAGACCATCAAACTTGCTTATTTACTTGTTTCATCTCTCAAGAGGAACCCAAGAATATTGCTCAAGCTTTGACTAAAGAGAGTGGGTGAAGCTATGCAGAAGAACTTCTTCAATTTAAACTTCAAGAGGTTTGGTTTTATGTGACCTTCCGATGGGAAGAGAGTTATTGGAACAAGATGGGTCTTTAGAGTTAAAAGAGATGAAAGAGGCAATGTTATCAAGAACAAGGCAAGGTTAGTTGCTCAAGGTTATAGGGTGAAGAAGGGTAGATTATGATGAGGTATTTGCTCTCGTGGCAAGGATTGAAGCAATTAGAATCTTTCTTGCTTTTGCTTCTTATATGGGTTTTCGTGTATACCGATGGATGTCAAAAGTGCTTTTCTTTATGGTACTATTACGTAAGAGGTGTATGTGAAACAACCTCCGTGTTTTGAAGATCCTAAGCATCCTAACAAAGTCTATAAGGTGGTTAAGGCTTTATATGGTCTTCATCAGCACCTAGAGCTTGGTATGAGAGGCTCTCTACATTTTTATTACAACATGGATACAGAGAGGGAGCTATAGACAAGACTTTGTTTATCAAGAGACAAGAAGGATATCATGTTAGTTCTGTGTATGTTGATGATATTATCTTGGGGCTACCAAACAGTCCATGGTTAAGGAGTTTGAGCAATTGATGCGTAAGGAATTTCAAATGAGTTCAATGGGAGAGTTAACATTCTTTTAGGACTTCGTGTTAAGCTACCCAAGGAAGGAATTTTATTAGCCAAGACAAGTATGTTACGTATATACTTAAGAAGTTTAATTTTGTCGATATGAAGGTCACATTACACCTATTAAATCTATCAATTCATTGGGAAAAGATGAAGATGGACACTGTTGAAGTCAAGTTATATAGATCTATGATTGGCTCTCTTATGTATCTTATCGCATCAAGGCCCGATATCATGTTTGCGCTTGTTTATGTGCCGATATCAAGTTTCACCAAAGATCTCTCACCGAATGTCACAAAAGAATATTTTGTTATTTGAAACAACAACCTAAGTTGGGGTTGTGGTATCCTAAAGAGTCACCTTTTCACTTAGAAGCTTTTTAGATAGTGACTATGCAGTGATAACTATGATAGAAGATCCACAACCGGTGGATGCCAATATCTTGGAAGAAGGTTAGTCTCATGGCAATGCAAGAAGTAGACAATTGCAAGAACATCATCTATCAAGTCGAATATGTAGTCACGTAAGTTGTTGTGGTCAAGTTTTATGGATGCGTAATCAACTATTGGATTATGGGTTCAACTTTAAGAATACTCCTATCAATATTGATAATGAGAGTACTATTTGTATTGTGAAGAACTCTGTATCATTCCAAGACAAAGCATATTCGATTAGGCATCATTTTATCGAGATCGTTATGAGCATAGGCTCATTAATGTGGTTAAAGTTCACACGGATGATAATGTAGCCGATCTACTCACCAAAGGTTTTGATGTGTCACGATTCAATCATTTGGTCGTGAGCATTGGGATGATTAACTACTAAGCTATGTTTAAGGGAGGACTATAAGATGTTTGATATAGTCCTGTATTGCTTGAGGGAGGATGTTAGTTTATACTTAGATTATTTGATGATTTTGGCAAAGTAATCGTATTTCGAAAGTACCGCTTGAGAAAGTACCGTTTGGGAAAGTATCGCTTATGTGGAAAGTATCGTTTGTCGTCGAAAGCAATCGCTCCAACGGTAATATTGAAGGGTAATTGGTAGTAACGGTAACTTTGTTATTTAGGCCGTGATTTTCAAATCTCACCTATAAATAACTTCTTCCGATTTTCCTCTCATATTATTACTTTACATCTTTTCCATAATTATCTCCCAATTACCATCTCTTTAATATTCGACATAATCTTTCTATTGTGCTTTTCTTTCAACAATGGTGAATCGCTTAACTGCTTCAAGCACAATATGGTGGCTAATTTGGACAAGACCGAGGCTAACGTGGCTTTCTATGATATTATTGATTATCTAGTTGGGTCGCCTATTAGCTATGCTCTTTAGTTGAGCCGGATGTTATTGAACCATGGATTCAAGAATTTTGGGCTAATGCTAGAGAAAATATGGAGGAGGATGAATATTATATTAGATCCTCGCTGTCGGAAAGACTATTAAGATTATCAAGCCTCTATTCGAGCGATTTATTATTTGAAGATGAAGATGGGGCTATTAGATTTGATAAGCAACCGATTTGGGATACTTTAGGAATCTTGGTTATGAAGGTTCTTTGATCGAACAAACTTTTAAGAAGGCCTTATTCTCCCTCAATGGAAGTTTTTGATTCATGTCTTGCTCCATTGCATAAGTTCTAAAAGCACTTTGGGAGCAGTTTGGTTCAAATATTGCATCCGCAGTGGTTGGTTTAGCTACGGATAGAGTATTTAACTTTTCACGGCTTATTTTGGATGGAATGCTCTCTCATATATCATCCGGGGCTACTTGGTTGATGTACCCAAGATTTATATGTGTTTTTCTAAACAAGCAATTGGTCGATGTTCCCAAACCCACCGCTTTACTACCCGTCATTGTGCAACAAGCAAAAATTTTACATTCATGGCTAAAAGAAGTAACTTGTTCGTGAGGTGGCGATATTCCTTTAACAACATCCATGATGGAAGTTGTACAAGTCGCTCGTGATGCACCGGAGAGGATGAAGAAAGTGAAGGTACCGCTTCAGATGTGGTACCGCTTCACAAAGTGTCGCTCACAAGGTACCGTGATCCGCAAGCACCGCTCTCTGTGGTGATGTTTCTCCAAGTCCCGAGGTTCAAGCAGAGATTGAGAGAACACCTACTCCATCTCCTCAACCATTTGTTTCGGTTCGAGGAACATTCACAAGTTCAAGGTGATGCTCTACAATTCCTCTAGAAGGTTTAACTATGGACAACTATGCTTTAACAAAGGCGCTTACTAGGTTGAACAAGACTGCTGAGAGTCAAGCTAAAACTATTAGGAAGTTGAAGCGAAACTACTGTTGAGAAATTTTGTTAAACCCTATATTCAAGGTTTTAACTTATGGGTTAAGGAGGAGAATAAACGTCGAAGGCACTTCGTAAGGAATTAAAAGGAAGAAAGTTTCTAAATCATCTTTCGTCAACTTGGGGAGGAATTTAGAGAAAAGAAAATTTGAAAGAAGATGTTATGAAGACAAAAGAATCAAGAAGATGTTTTGAAGAAGAAAGAAGATTTTTCCGAGGAACAAGAAGAAGAAGTACAAGTTCAAGGTCGATATCGATAATCAAGGTACTCGATGTTCAAGGTAATCGATGAACAAAGCATCGAACATCAAAGCATCGAGCTTCATGATACATCTAGGCCGATGTTATAACACCAATAACTCCAAGGGTTTTGAATTTTGAAGAAGAAGTCGGTCCTTCTACGCTTGTTATAGAGGAAGAGGAGGAACCTAGATTTAAACCTATTCATTCACCAAGTGATGATGAATTAGTTGCTACAATTCTTGATTTGTCACAACCAAGAGGAGGTGTTACTATTAGAGAAGCACAAGAAGAAGAACAACCAAGAACCGATCAACCCGCAATTGATCCAAAAGACAAGGAAAAGGTATTTTGGTTGAAGTTAAGAAAAGAAACTTACTTTAGCGTAACTTAGAGCATTTGAAGTTGCAAGGAATGAAGTCGCAGCCTAGAAAAGTTCAAGAAGAGTTAGATGCTAAAGATAGAGAAGAACAAGAAGCTCAAGAAGCTCTAAATAGAGAAGCGACTCAAAAGGTGCAAGATGAATTGATGTCGAAATCCGAACCTTTACAGCCTCCAACACCGTTAGATTCATGTCAAGAAGACCTAATTTGGCTAAAGAAAGGAATGCAATGATGGCATACTTAAAAGGCAGAGGATTTAAAGGATTGCAAAAGCTAAATTATGTGGATATGAAAAGATTATATGATGTCGAGAGAGAAGCTTATAAGAAAGATGTTGCAGCATTAAAGATTTTAGAGAAGAAGCTTATTGGACCAAGTCGAAAGGAAGAAAAGCTTAAAGAGAAAAAGAAAAACCAAGCTACAGATGTTCGGGCCAAAGAAAGAGAAGGTTGAATTAAGATCCGAGACTCGTTGATGAATTGAAGAATTATCTCGTAATAGTAGATTTTGATTATACCAAGGAAGATAATGACATGAAGATGAATGATCAAAGATCGCTTTCAAAATTGAGAAATCTAAGAATGGAGATTACATGGTTTTTCACAAAGAAGATAAAAGTTTCAAAGTTTTTAAACGGCTATGGATTTGTCGATATCATAGATGAGTAGATCTATTCTACTTATATCATGTCCGTGAAGACTTATTTTGAAGATAATCCATTAGAAGGAATTGGATTGGTTTTACATGGGGATCTCATAACCATGTGGGAAACCGATGAAGAAAGTAATCGATGATATTTGGAAGGATCAAGAAAACGGGAAATAGTTTGTTGGAGATTCTTTGAAGAACTGGAGTTCATGTCTTGGAGCTAGAAAATGGAACAATGATTCACATGTTTGCGTAAAGAAGATATCCTCTTACAGCTGATCTAATGAGAAGAATGCTAGAGCATGGGATGGAAGTAGAAGAGGATGATGAAACCGCTTGCATGGTGATCAATTTGTTTATAGACCGGACTACCATTGTCGAGAATGATCTTTAACCGGTATGAATGTTATTTGAATAATTACTTTTTGATATATCAAGATTTTATTCAAAGTATCGCTAGTCGACAAGATTTCATCAAAGTATCGCTTTTCAATTAAACCGCTTAAATGAATTTTAGAAGAAACCTTTGTTAAATAATAAATATTTTCTGAAATAAAGGTTGAATAAATGGTTTTTGTGATGATAACATCAATAGGTTATCAATCCACCATGGTTACAAAAGGATTGACTAATCCATGAGCAAACGGCTCGTAAAGATATATCAAACCGCTTTTAGTTGACAACTTGCTAATAAGTTGGATGGTCATCAACTCACCATATCAAGAATGTGAAGAGTTGGCTAGCCCACAAGAAATGGCTTGTGGTAAAGGCAAAGGAAAACCATTTTGGTAATTAGTTCACCATTAGATAAAAGAACTAACTAGTCCGTATGGTACACTTTTGGTAAAGACAAAACAAACTGTTGATAGTCGGTGGTTTGCTAAAATCATATGGTTATCAATGTACCATGGTCTTACACACCAAAACATTTGGCTACTCCAAAGATAATGGCTTTGGTAAAGAGTTCTAAATCCATTGAATTTTCAATGATTCACTTAGATGTGATGAGAATAGTATGCAACTTAAACTTGAATTATTGTACACATTGTCATATGTTGTCGTGTTGTCGAAAAGAAGGAGATTGTCAATGTCACGTGAAGAAAACAATTCTAAGAGATACTTTGACAAGAGCACGTAATTTACAGAGATATAATCTAAAGACTAAAGAACAATCCATTTTAAAGATGAAGTCGTTAAAGATATATTCATAAAGGAACTTGAAGTCAAGCAAGTAGAATTCAAGTTGGGGAGGATTGTTGGGATATGAAAGTGTCAAGACATCAAAGCATCAAGATATGAAAGTACCGTAGTCGCAGCACCGAAGAAGTCAAAGAGTCAAAGTATCGCTAAAGATAAAGTCAAAGCATCGCAAGGTGAAGTCAGCATCGCTAGGATGTAAGATCTGTTATATTCGCTTATGGAAAGTATTGTATTCCATGTTTAGATTACTTGTCGTATAAGGTTATCAATTGTAAACCGACTAGGATATCCTTGAGCCTATAAAAGGACTCCTAGATTGGCATTAGAGGTACGATTTCGTAAAAGAGTTTTAGAGTTTACGAATTAAGAGTTTAGAGAAAAGTTCGAATATCTTAGAGTTGTATTAGAGTATCGCATAATAAAGCGATTTAGAGTTTGTTAATAAAGTTTTCTTCTTAGCTTTGTTAAGTAAATTCGCGCACTTGATAAAGATTGCTCGTATATGTTTCTTTGTTAATAACTTAGGATTTATCCGAGGTTATTAAACCTTAACAAGCTAGTTTAGTTTGATTAAAGTATATCGATCCAACAAAGGTTCAATTAATATGCTACCGTTGTCACTTGATGATGCCGGTATGAAGATTAAAAGTCGTCATGGACCCAAAGGACGATGCACTAAACCTTCTTAGCCACTGAGTGTCTCTCAAATGAAGCTTGTTTCATTCTCACAGGAACCCTACATAAACTATTGGCTTTTAGAGATTGCCGGTATTGAAGAAGGAGACCCTCTCCCTAGTCTCCGTCAGAAAACCAAACGCACTATTGAGTCTAGAGCCATGAGATTCATCAAAAGATCTCTTAGGCACACTTGACATTTCATCACTTGTCGCTCAACAATAAGAACAACAAGCAGTACGTTATCGAGTCCTACATGCATCCTAGCAACTGTCAAGAACATTTATGAGAGGTTCACGATTGTGATCCTCGCTGATTGAATGGAAACTCCCGCCGTGGTCAACATCAAACAACTCGACAAAGCAGTCACTTGTAACTCCCGCTGATAATGCTTAGTGTCTCAAACGGTCTACAATCGTGAGGTGATGCTTGGTGTACCAACGACTCATCCGAACTGTAGGTGTAGTTCGTACATCGCGTTATCTCACTTGTGGGACTCAGCTCAGAACGGCCTTTGTGAGAATTAGAGTTGTGTTTTCACACTATGTCGTTAACACTCTCAAGTTCAAACTTGTAAGTTCCGAACCGCTTATTACTAACCTTTCTTATGTTTTCTTCTTATGGAAGCTCTAGAGCGGATCGATCGTGCGATTCTTCACATGCTCATACCAACATCATCACTAATGGAAGTTCTCTAAAGGCAACACAAAGTCGAATAATTCTTCGTCAAGTCAAAGAATCTACAAAGTTAAAGACTAAATACCGTAATCTAACGTTAAAGAGCGCAGAGCATGTTGAAGAAAGACGGAGACACCGAGCAACGAGGTCGACTCTGCTATGCACTACAACAACATACTATCACTTCCATCACAAAGAACAAAGATCAAAGAACAAAGATGACGAAAAGCGTAATATTTCAAAGAAAACAATTTCTCTACCATGGGGAGATTGTTCGAATTAAGACACCTCTTCTCATAAGAAAGAAGAATGTCAAGACGCCAAAGCTACTATTACATCAAGACCTACAACATTTATCACTCTTTCATTCATCACCAACACTTTGGGAGATTGTTGAATCACTCCTAAACCTTAATTGAAGTGTTAGTGATTCATATGTAATAGTTAGCTTAATATGGCTTTTATGTTAGTAATCATGCCAAGGCTTATGTAGAAAGCCCATGAGCCTTGGCCCAAGTCCAATAAGGAAAGGAAGGGACTAGGAGTGTTGCCTCAGCTCCTCTCCTATAAATACCTTTGTAATACCCTCACTGAGGGTTGGTTGTTCAATTCACTCATTCTCTACGATAACATTTCATATACTCTATACGTGTGTGTTTGTGATTGTTCATCCGATCTCTTCTTTCTATTTCTTCTATTTGATGCTTGTGTTACTAATATGGTGACCTAAAAATGATATGTTTAACCCAAATGGACCTCGATGCAGTTTTATTGACTGTGTTTTAATATTTATAAGTCTCATATACCTATGGTCTAACCTAATGCACTAACGGCAAAGGTACCCGGTCATGTGTAGTGTAGTATTCTAAAACCGAGGTCGTCCCAAGAGCTATGTGTGGATTAATACTAAGTCTAGGTGTCACAGATTTTAATATGATTTCGATAAGGAATTAACGAATTAACTACTAAAGCAAATAAAGGCAAAGGATGTGATCAATAGAGAGAGTGGTGCTAACCTAGTTACTCATCCTAACTATTAGTGTTTACGTCTAATTACTTTCAATTACTTTAGTGGGGTCAAAGTCAAGAGAACAACATTTGGTCGGCTCGTCCTAACCTATTAGCAAAGGGTACCACAGAGAAGTCGTGTTCCTCATGAGTCCAGCTTGTTCTTGGTCGATAAGCCAAGTCATTAAGTTCCGCCACATGCTAGATTTATTACGGTGAGTGCCCGGGCGCTAGCATCTTAAACACTCACCCCTACTTAAGTTCATCAAACGGTAGGTGATCAGCTGGTCAAATCTGCACAAGTAGAAAGGGTCGTTAGTTGGTCATATCTACCCTTCCCATCTCGCCTACTCACCTGTGGTCGGTTGGTCATATCTCCTAAGTAACTAGCCTCACCGCCATTCAAAACTACCAAACAAGGGTCGCTACCAATAAACTATGCATGCATACACTTAGAAATAATTATATAAAGCAATGTAAACGCAAACAAAACAATTATGAATTATAACTAGGCCAGACCAAGAGGTGCTTAGTCACTCATATTAACCATACAAATCAATTCAATGTTTAATGTTACGAAATACATGAATCGAAAGTAAAGAAAAGATAAAAGCTAATACTTATCGTAGGGAGAGATTTCTCCTTGGAGATAGCTCCGTATGCACCTCTAGATCTGCCTCACTTCTTCACGCTCTTTGATTGTTGTGTGTGAAATGGGATGCTTTGAAATGCCGGAAATCGTGGGGTATTTATAGGTTAGATCCGTTACGGCAGAATTATTAAAAGAGTTACGCCGAACATGTAATTCTTCATAAATTGCACTAATATCGCCGGTTACGGCAGAATCAGCAGGAAGGAGTTACGCCGTATCTTAAATAAATCTTGATTACTCGTAGTTGATGCATGGGTTACGGCGTAATTATCGGCGCGGAACCTCATTTGACCTAATATGGTTACGTCGTAATCTTTGGGAGAGTTACGTAATCTTCTCGATAAGTTGGTTTTTGAGCCACGCTTTAGTTATGGCGAATGTGAGAGAGGAGTTACGCCGTAACTTCTTCAAAGTGAGCATACTATGATAAATCTACAATAAACACTCCAATTTCGCGTCTCTTTAGCTCCAATGCTCGTAATTTACTTGAAAGTGAAATATAATGGAAAACAAGTGTAAATCCATATAAATGATATAAATTACAAGGTTTATCGGGGGAAATTGACACTTAATATTCAGGATTATTTGATGTTATCAAATATCCCCCACTTGAACTTTACTTGCCCTCAAGTAGACCTTATTAGATAGATTCCTAAAAAGATATCTCCCATTACCTGGAAAATATAAGCTTACAAATCCCTTATGCTAGAATAAAACAAAGCTGAACACCTCACAAAATGGGAATGAAACACTCAAATCTCTAAGTGTCAATTTCGGGGTGATCACTCAATCGCACAGTCATAGCATGTATTCTATCATAAGCTTGGCGGTTACACAAATCTTCACCACTAGAGTTAAGGACAAAACAATTCTCGAAGGCAATATGGGTAGACACGAAAAGGGTTAAGGGTGATCTGTCATTACTAACATGTCACGGCAAAGTGGACAAAATCAATGATACATGACCAAATCCATGGCCAAGACACCAAAGATTGCTCACGCATCACCTAGACACGCTTCATGACTAAAGGGTAGGATAAGACATGGATATATAAATGGTGTAAAATAAAATCAAGCAAATAGTCTAAATCTATAACCAAGTCATCACCATATACCGTCCACCCAAAGTTCAAGTTTCAAGTTAAAAACCGGATCATGATAAACTAGGTAGATGTGTCATTAGAGGACGCCATGATGGGAACACCGCTTTTTCTCCAACTGCTGCGCTATTACCAACTCCAATCTTCAAATGTGACCGAGGTGGCCTTCTCGATACTAAATCTATATTAAGGTCATAACATAGTGCTTATAACATCGCACTTACAATAAACCGAATAACATAACTTTTTTTTTTTTTTTTTTTTTTTTTTTTTTTTTTTTAACATAAACATGATAACTAAACATAACATCCCCCACTTGAGATGAACAATGGGAATTTGGGGTCTTCAATGATCTTTAAGAATATGTCGTTGACGAAAGCGTGATTCCCGAACCTTTCCACTTGAACCTTGAACTTAGGCAAATGATGACTTCCTAATCACAAACAAAGACTACAGGGTAGGCTAAGGTGTATAGGTGTAACGAAATATTATATCTGGTTAAAAAAATGAAAGGAATGGTTCTGATGGGTGTATCTAGGGGTATCTTGCACTAAAGGTGAGTGCAACAAAAGGGTTTCACATGGGGGTCGAGAAGTCGAGGTGACTAATCGATAGACACACAATGGTAGGCTATTTGGTGATAATCCTATAATACGCCTTCTTAAACCGAAAAGTCCAAATACATCGAGTGACTCAACATACCTTGCCTATGGTCTCCAAATGATGGAAAGGCCTAGTTCTAAAGTTTACAAGCTACCCAAGACACTCATAATTTGGTGGATTTGGGTAAAATTTTGGAAACAATAAGGCTAATCTCGCCATAAAATGTCAAGGGTTACATGTGCTCGGCTAAGGTCTAATCTAGTTAGGTTAAGAAAACATGTTAAAATTTTAAAATGGCTTAATTTTTAAAATAAACTAGAAAACGAGGGCACAATAAAGTTCAAGAGACAATTCTACTCCCGTCCCCCACTTGAATTGTACAAAGTCCCTTTGTACTAAGCGTTAAATAAAGGTAAAGAGAAAAGTAGAATTAGAGCGAGAACTTCCTCTAAATTTGTTCCAAAAGAAAGAAGGCCCACAAAAGAGAGTCGTGCCTTCACATAAGCATCCATGAGCAAACTTCAATCCACGAAATCACACTACCGACAAGCATAATTCTAAAAAATAAAAAAGAAAATGAAAAATAAACCTATCTCACTTTCAGTAGGAATCATGGTTGATTTAGCATATGCAATAAGTTTTTAAACCACTTGGTGTCCCAAGTGGACGAGTGAAGTCTCGTGAGGGTTTACTGAGGAACACACCCACAAAGTTCATTTAAAAGACTAATACAAGGTTATTGTGTTTAAAATGAAAGAAGTAATGTAGAGTATAGTTACGTCAGAACTCCGTATGAGTTACGCCGTAACTAGGGCAAAACCCGCATACGCAAGTGCAGTAGTAGCTACGTAACCACCGAGATGGGATTACGCCATAAATGGTAGTGAATATGAGATTCGCTTCAAGGGGCTGTGCAGGGGTAACCATGAGAATGAGTTACGCCGTAACTTTCTCGTCGATCAAAGATGTCAAAGATCAACTTTTCTTTGTTTCTGCAAAATGGTAAAAACACAAAACCCAATGAAATGGAAATAAAACAAATGAAAGGGATAATTCGGGTTGTCTCCGAAGAGCACTTTTCTTTATTTATGAGTCTTGTTAGACTTAGAGCCTCGGGGCTTTATGGTGGCCTTTGGACTTGGTCAACTTCCTCCATGTCCTTCATCAAGTTATGTCTGACCCAAAGAGACAGTTGTGGTAGTACGGAGGTACTCTTTAGTCTCGATCTTCCGAATTTTGCAAAATTTTTCTTCTGGCCCCAAGTGGTATCTAGTAAACTCGTATTTTTCAGCAATAATCGGGGGTGGTGATAACATCAAATAGTCCTAAATATTACGTGTCAATTTCCCCCATTAATGGTCGTTATTTATATCATTTATATGGATTTACGCTTGTTTTCCATTGTTTTCCACTTTCAGGTTGGAGCTAAAGAGACGCGGAACTAGAAACTTATCTAAAGATTTATCACAGTATGCTATTTTGAAGAAGTTATGGCGTAACTCATCTCTCACATTACGCCGTAACTATTGCGTGACTCAGTATGCCAACTTATTAGAAGGTTACGGCGTAACTCCTTCCGGAGGTTACGACGTAACTACATTAGGTCAAAAGAGGTTCCACGCCGATACTTATGCCAGAATCACTGCATCACTTACGACGAACCGAAGTTTATTGAAGACTACGGCATAACCACTCATTACGTTACCGTAATCAGCAGATCTAGTGCATTTTACGAAGAAATAGTAGGTTACGGGCGCAACTCATGTATTGGTTACGCCAGAACCCGGATCCGCCTATAAATACCCCACGAATTTCAAAGATTTCTAATCATCGCATTCCACACACAAACTCTGAGAACTTGGGAAAAAGCTCAAGCGTGTCTAGGGAGCATACGAGCTATTTCCAAAGGAGAAGCGTTTATATTTCTTTTACTTTCAATTCATGTATTTCGTACCTTTGAATATTGAATTGATTTGCATGATTAATATGAGCGGCTAAGCACCTTTGGTGCTAGCCTAGTTATGATTCCTTAATTGTTTTGTTTACGTTTACCTTTACTCCGTATAATTATTTATAAGTGTATGCATGCATAGTTCATTGGTAGCCACCCTTGGTTGGTAGTTTTGAATGGCGGTAGAGGCCAATTGCCTAGGAGATATGACCAATCAACCCTAGGTGAGCGGACCGAGACGGAAGGGTAAGATATGACCAACCGACGACCCTTTCTACTTGTGCGATTTGACCAACCGATCACCTATCGCTTGGATGAACTTAAGAATTGTGGGGTGTAGTGTCTAAGTTCCTAACGCCGGGCACTCACTATTTAGAATCTAGCATGTAGTAGTAGCGGTACTTAATGACTGGCTTAGGACAAGGAACAACAGACTTATGACGGTGCACCGATTTCTCCCTGCGAGACACTATAAATATTAAGACCGTCAAGAAACTCGCATCAAGTTTTGGGCATTGCCACGGGAGTTATATTAGGATTCTTATTTAAGTTTTAAGTTCTATTATGATATTATGACTATTACTATGAATGATTATCTCACCACCTCTAAAAGTAAACAGGGGATCACCATTCCAGCTCTTGAAGAAATGTTAAACTCGAATTTTGGGGACTCTGTCTTGATGAACTAAAAAGATTATGCTTTTATAGAACCAGAGACGAGGAAGCACATGAGCACATTGCGAAAGTATGTGAGATCGCCGATTTATTCCATGCACCTAGGGTCTCTAGAGATCATGTTATGATGAGGGCATTCCCTTTTACCCCAAAAGGAAGAGCTAGAGATTGGTTAAAGAAACTTCCATATGGATCTATTACAACATGGAATGCATTTAAGAAGGCCTTTCTTAAGGAATACCGAACCCCTGCAAAAATCCTTCAACAAGTTGACGAAATTAGGAGGTTTAGCCAACTCTTTGATAAACCATGTTTCTGACTTGGGAAAGATTTAACGAAGCCATCCTAAAGTGCCCCGAGCATAAACTCAACACACACGAGCAACTGCAAATATTCTACAACGGGTTGAACATAAAGACTCGGCAATTGTTAGACTTAAAAGAACCTATCCCGCTGATGACCACGATAAAGGATGGACAAGAGTGGAAGAAGTAGCGCCCACTCATCATCATGGAATGAAGATCGAATGAAGATCCTATCGAGATACACTCGGTGATAAAGAATCGGAGGAATTTGAAGTAGATATGCAATCCACGATCAAGAAGTCAAGATGGTGAAAGCAGTTCGATAAACCCATTGATGGGAGAGTGCGAGATGTTGAAAAGGTCAGTGAAAATGCTTGTCAAAGAATCCGTGAGAAACAAGAAGAAAATGAAAATTGGTTTGGAAAATCAAGCGAGATTACAACAAAGCACTTAGAACACAAGCAGCTACTATAAGAAGACTTGAAAATCAAGTAGGAAAGCTCGCAGAATCTATCAGAGTGAGAGATGAAGGTGAATTACCTAGCACAACAGAACCAAATCCTCGAGATCTTGCTCATGCGATTACAACCAGAAGTGGATTAAACTATAAGGAACCAGCTTACCCTTCAAACTCGAATAATCTTACTAATGAAACGCCTCAATACAACAACAAAGAAAGTGAGGAGGCTCAACCTTCTGTCGAAAAAGTCCGTCCCTACATTCCACCAATTCCATTTTCGGAAAGAATTAAGAAGGAACAAGAACGAGTGCTATTTCAAAAATTCATGGAGAAATTACAACAACTCAGCATTAATATTCCTCTTGTTGAAGCCCTGGAGCAAATGCCGAAATATGCCAAATTCATGTTGGATCTCCTTACCCATAGAAGACTTTCTGATCGGACACATATAACTTTAAATCTAAGATGCTCTGCCGCCCTTTTAAAAGATATGCCTCTCAAAGAAGAAGATCAAGGGAGTTTCACCTTACCTTGTACTATCAGGGGAATTTAGTTCAACAAGGCCCTTGCGATCTTGGGCAAGCATTAGTCTTATGCCATCTCTCTTTATTCACGTCCCGAGTTGGGGAGTCGAAACCAACTAGAATGTGTATTGAGTGGCTAATAAAGCTACTCAATATCCAAAAGGAATCGCTGAAAATGTTCTTGTCAAGATCGATAAATTTGTCTTCCTATCGACTTCGTAGTCCTTGAGATGGAAGAAGATGATATCCCTATTTTGCTCGGAAGACCCTTTCTTGCAACCGCTCAAGCTATGATTGATGTCTTTAACAAGAAGATTTCGTTGGAGATTGGAAATGATAAGATTACCTTCGATCTTGAAAAGTCAATGAGATATGCTTCTTTCAGTGATGACAACCTTGATGATCTCGACCTTATCGAAGCTAACACTCAGAAACATGCCCAAGAATGCTTTCTTCCCGACCCTTTGAGATCATTAAAATTTGAAGATAATCATGGGACATCTAGCGATGAAGAAAGCGAAACAGAGGAACTGGCCGCAAATAATCAAACGTTATGTTCAGCAAATACCCCGAAAGAAGCTGATACGTCCCCAAAAACTAAGGAGCTACCTCCTCATTTAGAATATGCATTTATCAATGGGGATCGAATTATCTGTTGTGATTTCTTCTGTTATCCGACGAAGAGAAAGAGTCACATTACAGTGTTTTAAGCAAGTGCAAGCGGAGCAATGCGTGGAAAGTCTCTGACATTAAAGGAATTCACCCTTCATACTGCTCCCACAAGATACTTATGGAAGATGATTTTAAACCTTTAGTGCAACCACAAAGGAGAATAAACCCTAAAGTCCAAGACGTGGTAAAAGACGAAATCATTAAGCTCCTGGATGCGGGTCTAATTTACGCTATTTCTGATAGCCCTTGGGTTAGTCCCATTCATGTTGTGCCAAAGAAAGGAGGAATGACAATGGTCACCAACGAAGATAATGCTACCGATACCAAATAGAGCGATCAACGTCGGAGGTGTGCATTGATTATAGGAAATTAAATGACGCAACATGAAAGGATCACTTCCTTCCATTTATCGATCGATGCTAGAGAGGCTCTCGACATGAGTATTCTCGCTTTCTCGATGGATTCTCGTGTTACTTTCAAATTCCTATTGCCCCTGAGGATCAAGAGAAGACAACTTTCACCTGCCCTTACGGAACATTCGCCTACCGAAGGATGCCTTTTGGACTATGTAACGCTCCCGCCACATTCCAACGATGCATGACTGCTATATTCTCAGATATGTGTCAAGATTTTATGGAAGTCTTCATGGACGACTTATCGGTTTTTGGTAACTCTTTCTCATCTTGTCTTAATAATCTATCTAAAATGCTTGCCAGGCATGAAGAAACCAACCTTATCCTTAACTGGGAAAAATGTCATTTTATGGTTAAAGAAGGGATTGTTTTGGGGCATAAGATTTCCCAAACTGGGATAGAAGTTGATAAAGCTAAGGTTGACGTTATTTCTCGACTGCCTTATCCGACCAACCTAAAAGGCATTAGGAGTTTTCTTAGGCATGCATGATTTTATAGACAATTTATAAAAGATTTTTGAAAAACTGCCAAACCTATGACCCAACTCCTCATGAAAGATGCTAAATTTGATTTTGACGATGATTGCAAAAAAGCTTTTGACATTTTAAAAGAAAAACTGACTACTGCCCCTGTTATTATTGCTCCTGATTGGGGGAGCGATTTTGAACTCATGTGCGATGCTAGTGATTATGCTGTGGGTGCTGTTTTAGGACAAAGGGTGGATAAAAATTTAAACCCATTTATTATGCTAGTAAAACCTTAAATGAGGCACAAGAGCATTACACAACCACTGAAAAGGAACTCCTGGCTGTAGTCTATGCCTTTGATAAATTCAGATCTTATTTAGTAATGTCAAAAACCGTTGTCTACACTGACCATTCTGCTTTGAAGTACTTATTTAATAAACAGGATGCCAAACCAAGATTGATAAGATGGGTGCTGCTGGTGCAAGAATTTAAAATTGAAATCAAGGATAAGAAAGGATCAGAAAACTTAGCAGCTGATCACCTTTCACGATTAGAAAACCCTGAGCTCGAGGAACTTGACAAAGAAACTATTCGGGACTCCTTCCCCGACGAACATCTCATGGCAGTTAGAATTAAAGATTCCAGTTCCAAACCATGGTACGCAGATTTCGCTAATTACCTCGCGGCCGTAGTATTACCAAGCAACAAAACCCACGATCAAAAGAAAAGTTCTTCTCGGATCTTAAGTATTATTTTTGGGATGATTTGTTCCTTTTAAACATGCCCCGATGGTATTATTCGGAGATGCGATTGGGGATGAGCAAAACAAATTCGAACATTGTCACAACGGACTGCAGGAGGACACTATGGAGCCGATAACATCCGCTTCGGAAGGTTTACGAGGTCAATTCTTTTGGCCTAGCATTTTCAAAGATGCCGCAGCATGTTAGGGATTGTGACGCTTGTCGGAGGCGTGGAACATCTCTTCTAATCGATGCCGCCAACAACATTATGGTATGCGAGGTTTTGATGTTCGAGGCATTGATTTTATGGGACCTTTCACACCATCAAGAATAAAAGTTATATCCTTGTAGTCACGACACGTCAAATAAATGGGCGGTCAAGCCCTGCAAACATGTGATGCTAGGAGTGTCATTCGTTTTTTGAAAAAATTATTCTCCAGGTTTGGGATCCCTAAGACCATCATTAGTGATCGAGGGACACACTTTTGTAATGCTATTATGGAGAAAGTTCTAAATAGATATGGGGTACTCCACCGAATGTCTACACCTTATCACCCACAAACCAATGGGCAAACTGAAAACACCAACAGGGCACTCAAGCTAATTTTAGAGAAATCAGTCAGCAGTAACAGAAAAGATTGGTCCGACAAACTCGACGAGGCATTATGGGCATTCAGAACAGCTTTCGAAACTCCTATTAGAAGCACCCCTTTTAAGATTGTTTACGGAAAAGCATGTCATCTTCCCGTAGAGTTGGAACATAAAGCATATTGGGCTCTCAAGAATGCTAACTTGGAGGCTGATATAATCAAGGAACACCGATTTTCCCAAATAAACCGTTTAGCTTAGTTACGAGACAAAGCATATGATCATGCCAAAGCATGCAAAGACAGGACCAAAAGATAGCACGATCAGTGAATCAAGGATAAAAGATTTGAAGTGGGACAAGAGGTTCTCGTTTTTAACTTAAGACTCAAATTATTCCCTGGAAAAATGAGATCTCGTTGGGTTGGCCCCTACACAGTAAGTAAGGTGTTCCCTTATGGGACTATTGAAGTTCATAACAAGGAAGGAGTATATTTCAAGGTAAATGGACACCGCAAGCAAAAATTTATTATGGGCGGGATGTTAGCAAGCTTTGGAGATGAGTTCTTCGGCAAGATCTAGAAGCCCTCGCACCGAGTCTAACTTAAAGACTCGTTAATAAAGAAAAGTGCTCTTTTGGAGACAACCCAATTATCCCTTTCTTTTGTTTTATTTCCTTTTCATTGGGTTTGTGTTTTCTAACTATTTTGGTGAAATGGGAACTAATTATCGCCGTAGCTTGTCTCGAATAGAGTTACTACAGAACTCATCTTGGTGATTACGCCGTAACCAACCTTTTAGCAAGAGAATTCTTGACGATCACCTATTACGGCGTAATACCATCTCGATGTGGTTACGCCAGAACTACCACTTGCTCACTCATTCCGTGTTTTGTCGGCTATGGCGTAACTCTCTCAAAAGAGTTACGATGTAACTTCCTCTCGCTTAATTCTTTCATTTTAAAACACAAGAACCTTGTATTAGTTTTAAATGAACTTTGTGGTGTGTTCCTCAGAAACCCTCACGAGATTTCACTCGTCCACTGGGACACCAAGTGGTTTAAAAACTTGTTGCATTCGCTAAATGCAACCGTGATTCCTGAAGTGTGTTAGCTTTGTTTTTCGCTTTTCACTTTTTCTTTTTAGAATTATGCTTGTCGGTATTGTGATTTCAAGGATTGAAGTTTGTTCATGACGCTTATCTGAAGGCACGCTTTTGTTCGTGGGCCTTCTTATTTATGGAGCAAATTTGTGGAAGTTCTCGCCTAATTCTACCTTCTCTTCACCTTTATTTTAATGCCTAGTACAAAAGGGACTTTGTACAATTCAAGTGGGGACGGGAGTAGAATTATCTCTTGAACTTTATTTCGCCTCATTTTCTAGTTTATTTTGAAAAATTATGCCATTTTTAAAAAATTTTGACATGTTTTTCTTAACCTAACTACATTATACCTTAGCCGAGCACATACAACCTTTGATATTATATGGTGAGATTAGCCTTATCCGTTTCTCGATTTTACCCCAAATCCACCAAATTATGAGTGCCAAGTGCTTTGTAAAATTTAGAACTTGGCCTTTGCATCATTTCGAGACCATAGACGAGGTATGTTGAGTTAGGTCGATGTATTTGGACTTTTCGCTTTAGAAGGCAATATTATAGGATTATTACCCAAAAATTTCTACCATTGTGAGTCTATCGATTAGTCACCTCGACTTTTCGACCCACATGTGAAACCCTTTTGTTGCACTCATCTTTAGTGCAAGATACCCTAGATACACCCTTCGAGCCATTCCTTTCATTTTGTTCACCTTATATATTGTTTCGATACACCTATACACCTTAGCCTACCCCGTAGTCTTTATTTGTGATTGGGAAGTCATCATTTGCCTAAGTTCAAGGTTGAGGGAAAGGTTCGAAATCACGCTTTCATCGACAACATTTCAAGATCATTGAAGACCCCAATTCCCATTGTTCATCTCAAGTGGGGATATTATGTTATGTTATTTTATGTTGAAAAAAAGTGATTAGAAAAAAATAGTTGTTATGATTATGATTATTGTAAAGTGCGATGTTATAAGCACCGTAGTATGAGCTTTATTGATTAGTATCGAGGAGGCCACCCGGTGACATTTGAAGATTGAGTTGGTGGTTATGCCAACATTGGAGAAAAGGTAGTGTGCCCATCACGACGCCTCTAATGACACATCTACCTTGCATTTCATGATCCGTTTCTTGGCTTCTAAGCTTGAACTTTGGGGCGACGATAAGTGGTGATTACTTGGTTATAGGTTTAGACTACACCTTGTTTTTTTTATTTGACACCCATTATATATCCCATGTCTTATCCTACCCTTTTAGTCATGAAGCGTGTCTAGGTGATCCAATGAGCAATCTTTGGTGTCTTGGCCATGGATTTGGTCATGTATCATTGATTTTGTCCACTTCGCCGTGACATGTTAGTAATGACGAGTCACCCTTAACCTTTGTCCTGCTCACCCATATTGCCTTCAAGAATTGTTTAGCCCTTAACTCTAGTGGTGGAGATTTGTGTAACCGCCAAGCTTATGATAGAATACATGCTATAACTATGCGATTGAGAGATCACCCTAAAATTGACACTTAGAATAGTTGACAGATTTGAGTGTTTGTTCCCCTTTCGTGAGGTGTTCGACTTTGTTTTATTCTAGCATAAGGGATTTGTAAACTCATATCTTCCAGGATATGGGAGATATCTTTTTAAGAATCTATCTAATAAGGTCTACTTGAGGGCAAGTAGAGTTCAAGTGGGGGGATATTTGATAACATTAAATAGACCTGAATATTAAGTGTCAATTTCCCCATTAATGCTCGTTATTTATATCATTTATATGGATTTACGCTTGTTTTCCATTGTTTTCCACTTCGTAAATTACGAGCATTGGAGCTAAAGAGACGCTGAACCGAAACTTATCTAAAGATTTAACACCGTATGCTATTTTGAAGAAGTTACTGTAACTCATCTCACATTACGCCGTAACTATTGCGTGACTTAGTATGCCAACTTATCGAAGGTTACTGCGTAACTCCTTCCGCAGGTTACGACGTAACTACATTAGGTCAAAAGAGGTTCCACGCTGCTAATACTTACGCCGAATCGCTGCATCACTTACGATGTAACCGAAGTTTATTGAAGACTACGGCGTAACCACTCATTAGGTTACGCCAGAACCAAAGCAGATCTAGTGCATTTACTTAAGAAATAGAAGGTTACGGCGAACTCCTATATTGGTTACTACCAGAACCCGGATCCGGCCTATAAATACCCCATGAATTCCAAAGATTTCTAATCATCCCATTCCACACACAACACTATGAGCGTGGGATAAAGCTCAAGGCAAGTCTAGGGGAGCATACGGAGCTGTTTCCAAGGGAGAAGTCACTCCATTACGATAAGCATTAGCGTTTTATATTTCTTTTACTTTCAATTCATGTATTTCATACCTTTGAATATTGAATTGATTAGCATGATTAATATGAGCGGCTAAGCAGCTTTTGGTGCTAGCCTAGTTATGATTCCTTAATTGTTTTGTTTACGTTTACCTTTACTTTCATACAATTATTTCTAAGTGTATGCATGCATAGTTCATTGGTAGCCACCCTTGGCTCGGTAGTTTTGAATGGCGGTAGAGGCCAATTGCCTAGGAGATATGACCAACTGACCCTAGGTGAGTAGATCCAGACGGGAAGGGTAAGATATGACCAACCCATCGACCCTTTCTACTTGTGCGATCCGACCAACCGATCACCTATCGCTTGGATGAACTTAAGAATTGGGGGTGTAGTGTCTAAGTTCCTAACGCCGTGAACTCACTATCATGAATCTAGCAAGTAGTGGTACTTAATGACTTGGCTTGGGGACCAGAACAACATGACTTATGAGGGTGCTACTGATTTCTCCGTGGTGGCATCTTTCTTTGATAGGTTAGGCGAATTGACCAAATGATGTCCTCTCGAATTTGACCCCACCCAAAGTAATTGGAAGTAAGTAGATGTAGACATAACTAGCTAGGATGACTAACTAGTGTTAGGTCACTAGTTTTACAAACACAAGTAATATAGAAAGAGGTTAAGGCGATTGAACAAGTAAACAAACACACATACGCTGCGTAAGAAATAAAGAAAGGTTAGGCGAGTATGAATGAAAGAAAACTTGAACAACCAACCCTCAAGTGAGGGTTTACATAAGGTATTTATAGGAGGAAAGCTAGGGCAACACTCCTAGTTTTCATCCTTTCTTAAATGGGCTTGGGCCTAAGCTCATGGGCCTTCTACATAAGCTTAAGGCTAATAACAAACATAAAGGCCATAATAAAGCTAACTATTACATATTAATTACTAACACTTGATTATGGTCTAGGAGTGATTCCAACAATCTCCCCAAGTGTTGGTGATGAACGTGAAGGCGTTGATGTAATAGTAGCTCGACGCCTTCCCGACATTCTTCTTCTTGTGAGAAGAATTGTCTTGATTCTAACAATCTCCCAAAGGTAGTGAGATAGTTGTCTTTGAATGTTATGCTTTGACGTCATCTTTAACTTTGTTCTTTGATCATTGTTCTTTGTGGTGAAAGTGATAGTATGTTGTTGTTCGCATCAAGTCCGCTTTCGTGTGCCTTCACGCCCAAAGGTTCCACGTCATTCTTCAACATGCTCACACGCTCTTTAACGTTGGAAGACAATACCGATGAAGTTCTCTAAGTCTTTAACTTTGTAGATTCTTTGGTTTGATCAAGAATCATTCCGACGGTTGTGTTGCTTATGAATAGAACTTCCATTAGTGATGATGTTGGCGTGAGCATGAGAAGAATCAAGACGATCATCCCGCCCAGAGCTTCCATAAGAAGAAAATATTTCAAACGGTTAGAAATAAGCGGATTCCGCACTTACAAGTTTGAACTCGAGAGTGTTAACAAGATAGTGTGAAAACACAACTCTAATTTACAACGGCCGTTCTCGAACCTGAGTCCTGAGTGAGATAACGCGATGTATCAAGTACATCTGCTCGGATGAGTGAAATGCGCCAAGCGCCACCTCACGATCGAGACCGTTTGAGACACACTCCGCGTAATCCACGGGAGTTACCGGCGACTTCTTTGTGGTACGTTTGATGTTGAACCGGCAGAGTTTCCATTCAATCACCGAGGATCACAACAGAACCTCTCATAAATGTTCTCGACATTGCTAATATCGTGAAGGACTCGATATGAACCATCGATAATCTTATTTGTTGATCATCAAGTGATTAAATGTCAAGTGCTCCTAAGAGATCTTTGATGAATCTCGTGGCTCAAGACTCAATAGTGCGTTTGGTTTTCCGAGCGGAGACTAGGGAGAGGGTCTCCTTCTTCAATACCAGCGATCTCTAAGAGAAAGCCAATAGTATACGTAGGGTTCCTGTGAGAATGAAACAAGCTTCTATTGAGTGAAACTTGAGTGGCTAAGAAGGTTTAGTGCATGCGCCACTTTGGGTCCATGACGACTTTTAATCTTTAATACCGGTGTCACTAAGTGACAACCAAGAGTATATGAATTGAACCCGTGTCCGCCTCTAAGTTGAGTAACTGAGAGGCTATTTCTTTTCACCCTTTACTTTTCATTTTCTTTTGATTCTTCAACTCCTTCTTTCTCCGAGTCTCATTTCTCCTTTTACAATCATTCCTAAGGACTTCTAACACTAACTAATGGTAGTGTCCTTGGGTAGATCCTCCGGCTCTGGCAGATCATAGGACGGTTATTCCTAACCTTAGTCACCTTATAACTCCATGACTAACCTATGTTGCCATTAAAACCATATTTGTGAAAAATCTCTCAAATGGTTTGTAAATGAAAACATTTTGAACCATCGTGAGAGATAAGGTTTTGCATAAATACTCCCCTCCACATGTGCTTAATAATTTTAATGGTTTAAATGCACGGTGAGAAAAAGAGCGCACATTTTGAATTGATCCACTCGAGATAGACAATCCTCATGAGACAGTTACGCTATGTAGTTAAAGAGTTACATTGTCGCTTTTAGGTGACAACTAGCTTTAATAACTACCTTGAAGGTGTAGACAAACCTCGAAGGTTATCATACCCGCTCGAGTTCATGTCACCAAGAGTGTCTCGAATGGTACTTTCTACTTGGACAAGTCCTTTGCGAGACACGTTTACATTACTAGCGAACTAGCTTGAAATTATTACCCGTCCGTGACAAGTCTTTTGAGTTACAAACAGTTTAGTACCGTCGATTCGTTGGTTAAGTCTCGAGGTAGACATATTCATTTGCATTTTGCACAACATATTTCTTATCACAGATTTTCCCCTCAAAATGGCATATAAAAATGTTATTTTGAACGCTTGAGAATAAATATGACCATTTCGAGTGTTGGAAGACGACCACGTGAACAATGTGTGAACAAAGTTTAAATTAAATACTCCCTCAACTAGTGATATAAACGGTTGAGGTTTTGAAAATCATATGGGAAGTACTTGTTCTTTTGAGCAAAACCTTGAAAATTGAAAGGTTTGATAGGTTTTACTCAAAAGTAAGAAGCTTTCGCTCCTTTTATAAAGATTGTGGCACCTGAAGCGCACTACGTGGTCCTTTCTTGACAATTACGGGTTGTACACTATTATGTGCACAAGCCATTGACATATATAATTATACATCCAAATATGTAATGAAAGAACCAATTCAAGGGGTACCGGAAGTGCGGTGATGTTCCCAGAGTGCGCAAGGGCGTTGAAATCCGTTATGTTAATCTGGGTCGACCACCAACATAGCTCTCCAATCGTCTCGAATCGATCCCGTTTGAACAACCTTTCATCAATCATTGTGATGATTCGCCTCACATTCCTCCTTTCACGAGAATTCTAGCGCTTAGGAGACCCAATTTTCAAAGCGATATCCTTCAACTGTCACGCCAATCCATCCCTAACCGACTTCAAAGTATGATCCCGACTACGAAGTTCACTACACGCCATTAAGCGGTTTCTTTGAAGTTCATTCATGTAAACAACTCGAATGATTTCTTGATGAGCGATATTGAGTTAGCCGATTGATGTCGGGAAGATCAAGCGTTGGAGGAGTGAGGTTGACACGCGTCCGATAAGATTCAACGACCACCGGATATCTTCTACACGCTCTTTGATCACGATCGTCTAATGAAGATGAGAATTGACTTGATAAATTCACGTTGAACTTCACGAGAATTGTCTCATACGACCTCGCACTTTGGCAAGGTACATGTCTTCGATGTCGTTGAGGACAAATTCTCAAAGTCACCGGAGAATGCATAGTCCTGCTCATCTTGTCGCTTGACTATGATATTCTTCAGAAGGTGTAGTCCCACTTAGACTTGAGATCAACGTGTTTGATGGCCACGATGTCCTTAGAACTGTATAACTGCGTGTTGAGACTTCAACCGGGCATCTTCGTAGTAGATTCTTGGCGCTCGTGCCAATGATGAATCCCATACAATGCATCTCGATGCGATTCTTGCACGTTGTCGGAAAACAAGCGATTTGCACGTTCCTCGATAGCTATGCGGTTTGAGTTAATAGTCACTGGGAATGGAAGAGTCAACGATGTAGCGTATTTTCGCGAACCATCGCTACCGCTTAAAAGAAAAACCGGTCTCGTTAAAGAAGTATCGAAGGGAACTGTGGTTCATCTTTTGGCCAATGGTCGGTAGGGTTTGGTCCAATCGGTGTAGTATGGAGGGTTGTCCCTTGTGTGAAGTCAATGTTTGCTTCGGATTGAGCCAATCCATGTTGTTAGACATAGCTCGAGCGATGTTCTCAAGATGATATTCGACCGAGGGCGCCGGAGTCAGTTTTTAGAAGTTGAAACGCTTCATTCTTGATTCGCCTAACTCGATTTTGTCATTTTTCACATGGAACTTTTCTTGCAAAAGTTTATGCGTGCTCAATGTAGAACCGCTCTACCAAGTCTTGACCTTCATCGGGTAGGGAGTTTGATTGACAAGTGTGGAGAACCATTCAAACTCTTTGGTTTTATCGTCATCTATCCATGATACGACATCAGTGAGTCGTCTTCTTCTTCTTTTGGAAGGCCTTGATGATGATTTTGGTTTCGCACTTGTTTGGGTGAGGTGGGTTGTTGAGGGCTCAGGACCTCTACATCGTCACCACCCGTATACTCAAAGTAATCACCTGCTTTTGAGTCGGGGTGGTAACTCGGAATCGCCCTAAGGTTTTTCGGTTGAAGAACGAGGAGGGACCTTTGTTGAACAGAGTCCTTTGAGGAGGGGTGGCATCAAGAAGATTCACCGATCGCTTTCGACATTTAGGTGCGTAGTCTTTATCCTTATCCTTATCTTCATCGTCTCAGGACGTTTCACCTTTCCTTCAAATCTACAAGCTTCTTGAAGTTGGTAATCAAGCAATGCTTGATACAATTTTGCTTCTTCGAGTTGAACATCGCATTGTGGCGACATTTGTGTCACAAGCTTGGCTACCAATTCATTATTCGAGAACACGACCGGATTGGTCGGATTGATTGTGACGGTTAAGGGTGTTGATCGAATAGTTTGCTTGGCGATCCGCATCGAGTTGGATAAAGTTGTCCGTGAACAACTCCTTTGTGACCTTAGGAACGCATCGGAAGGTACTTTTTCGTAGCCTTCGATCATTTCGCTCATTCCTCCCGGCGGTGTTGTTTCATGAATTCTCGAACAAACTTCCTTTCCTCTTGCATCTTTTCGCTCGTCATACGATGTCAGATGTGATCAAGAAAGAAATTGACTTCTTGTTGTGCACGCCTTTCTTTCGACTTGTTCGTGACTTTGGTAATCCGCTCATGAGCTTCGAGAAATCCAAGATCGAGGTGGTTTCTTCACGATTGGATGTTGATTTTGTTGATTTCATTGATGGTGGTGGTGATGAGTGAGATGAAGAATCGATGAGGATGAGACATGAGGAGGCTCGGGGTCCTTGGGAGGTCAATATCCTCCTTGGAACGAGTTGGAATTTTAAGATAATCATCATAATTCTCTTCATCATCTTGTCCAGATTTAGCCTTTTCTTCCTTCGATCCTTAGCTTCATCATCGGCCACTTTCTCGAGTCTTATCCTTTTACGGTTCCTCAATGTTAAGATCGATGAGCTCCTTCACAAGTGTATGTTTTTGCACAAGAGTGGTGGCACGGATCCCTTATCGGTCGATTAACCGCATCGGGACTCAGTGAAGAGTGGACAAGACCACTTGATCCTCCGGGCCACCCATTTGTTCTTGTTCAAATTCCTTAGCCTTTTGAAGGTGTCGGCAATTTAAACTTCTTCCTGTATGATTCATCCAAGAGCTCTTCTTCTTCGTAGCTTTCATCATAGGGCACCAATGCGTGAGTCTTCCTTTATCGACGAGGACTTGGAGGTTTTGGTGCGAATGGAGTGTCATCCTTTGCGCTTTGAGTAAGTGACCTCTTCATCGATTCAAGACCTTGAGCTTTCGTCGAAGCTTTCTTTGCGGTTCGAGCTTGGGGGCTGGATGGGGTAGCTTCCTTAGATGGAGCAGTCCTCTTTGAAAGAGGGTTCCTCTTTGGGAACTTCCTTTGACTCTCTATGCTTAATGCACTTCAGATCGCCTCTTACGGTTCTCCGAGTAGGTGTCCCGAAGCCTTTTCATCAAAATGGCCAACTTTTCCTTCTTTACGGCTACCCGATACCTTTGTATGCTTCCACTTTTGATTTCCTTTGAAAGAAGGTGATCGGGCAACTCAAAGACCCTGTTTCTTTGTAGACGATTCTTTGATTCCGACAGATAGTATGTGTTCACCAAGATGTCATGATTATCCGGTCATTGAGTCTCATGGGATATCGGGATGAAGTGTAATAGCTCTCTGTATCAACAGTTTGGTGTATCCGACATAGGAATTTTGGAGCCAAGCTTCTTATGAGACAAAGATCATGTCTTCCCATAGCGATGCTTCAATTATGATGTCCTTCTTGTTGATCAACGACGGAAAATTTGCGTTCCATGAGCTTGGGATGCTCATAGCCACTATCACGACCAGACCGATTGGTGATGATCATATAGAGCGTCCTCCATGGTTGAGGAATATTCTTCACTCACGCGAGAGTGCTTAGAAATGATTCCTTTAGCTTCATCATAACCAATATCTATCAAGAATTGCAGGGACGGTCTTCAAGATGGGGTAGCAAAGAAGTCGGTTGAGCGATGTCCGGAATGATGAGAACAACTCGTAAGTCATCGGGAGTGATAGTGACTTGTTTGTGATTAAGAGTCACATCACAACATTTTGACTGTGGATCCTCTGCATGGAATCCTGCACTGTTGAATGTAGACCTCGAACTGTGGCGGTGTGAGAGCATGTTCGTAGGGATGATTCCCGAGAATATCCAACGCAATGAGACAAGAAGATTACGAGCATGTGAGGGTGTCAAAGTCAACCCTAAGGTTGTTCTTTCCAAGCTTTCTGATAGCCATTTGGAAAGATATCGCAATTGTAAGAACTTCCGATGCATCCACATTCATTTGTTCACCATGTCGTGATCTCGAAATAACATTAGCCAAAAAACCAACATATCGAAAGACATAACGTTAGTCAATGTAAGGTTTTATTGTCTAGTTATTGAATGTACAGATGATAATGATTGTTACGAGTCCCACGTCACTTGTTTATCCAATAGTCTAATGACGCCGTGAAATGTTTCGTGAGTTAGTTAACTTTAAGTTTTAAAGTTTATGTTATCACTTATTGTTCACAACATATTAAACGATTAAGTTTATTAGTGACATTATTGGATTCGTGACGTTATGATTAGTTTATTTACATGTTTGTACACGTAATAATTCATCATGAAGGTCAATCCGGGGTTAGCGTAGTATTGGCAAAGTTAAGCAAAGCAGTGATTGACATATCGTGAGACAGAAAGCTACGTGGGATCCTAACCACGCGTAAGAAATGTTACAGCGTGGAAAAGGGCACCTTATGCGTGGAGCTTACGATAGGCGATATATACCTTACGACAAGGCTTACTCGTGAAGAGTAGACCTTATGCGTGAGGTCACTTGTTACGCATATCTTTCACGGTGATACGCCGTAGTCCATTGTAGAACCTTACGCAGAATCGTTATGCGGGATTATTCTTACGCGTAACATGACCACGGCGTAGGGTAATCCTTATGCGTAGAGTTGCAAATGACCTTGATTACGAGTATTAAGCGTAGCAAAGCCGAAATAAGTTCATCAAGTCATCAACATTAACACAAAACTTCATTTTAACAACATTTTATGGCATGAACATTCATAGGAAGATTACAAAAATTCATACGCAGAGGTCAAAACCCTAAGGGTTATGAATTACGTATGAAATTTAACCATGGGATTTGCACAAGACTTTTTACGGTAGTTTAAGAGTGTTGAGGAGTCTTTATACCAAGTTATAACACCTAACCTGTAGAATCAAAAGTTACCCAATATTATGAACATTAAACCCTAAATACAAATTGTTCACCAATTCGTGTTTCAGGTGGTTAATAGCAATGGAAATCATTAATTCAACAACTTAAGACTATATCCCAACAATCTTTTACCAAAACACTTCACATTTGGAAAACCTAAATCGACACATAAACCCTAATTTTCAAAAATCGTTGATACGTGTTTACGGGTGGGTTTCGATGGTTAAAATGGTATCCTTGATGTATAAACAACGTTTTGACACTATCCATATAACCAATAACATACACACACTGATTTTGTGTTCATATGCTTAAGCGTAGAACACACAATCACATGAAAAACACTTTTTAGCCGTTGGATTTACATGAAATTAAGAACCTTATCTTAAAAACATGTTTTAATCACAAAACAACTTACAAAGTGATGATCAAAACAACGGATTGCTCGAATGATTCTTAGGCGAGATGTGTTTAGGTTTAGAATTAAATGTGAGTGAAAGTTAGTGGGAGGTGTTTTATTTAAAATAACTTTAACATTTTGATGCTTTGGTCCCTCCACCTTTTCCTTTTTCAAACAAAGCCATTTAACTTCCATTTTGGTTACCAAACAAAGTTTTATAGAAGAGATTTGACGACACTCCCCTTGACTTAAGAAAAATGATGAAAGGTTATTAATTTTAGTCCGAGGAGTGTTATTGAACCGTAAACATTTACCACCATTGATAAGATAAACAACCGAGATAAGATAACATGCAAGTACACGATGTTTTGAAGCAGTTAAGAGATTATTTTCTCCCCTTAACACTTGATCGAAAAATATCTGAATTTTGAAAGATTAAAGTGTTGACGGAAGAAATGTACTTGCCATGTTGAAAGAAAAATAGATTAGGAGAATATTTTGTTGTTTTATCTCGATTTTATATTTTGTATTTTGTTTTGAAAAATTTATTTACAAAAGAGAGTTTTGGTGTTTGATGTGTTTTAAGACTGTTTTAGGAGGTCATCCAATTCCTCTTGAGTCAAACACCTCATACCAACCGGTGGACCAACTCATTAAACCTAGCGGGAGGCAAGGCTTTGGTGAGCGGATCCGCCAATTGATATTCGATTACCACAAAGTATAATTCAACGGCACTGCTCCACGTGGTCCTTGATGAAATGATAGCTAAGATCGATGTGCTTTGATTTCGAAAATAACCGAGTTGCGAGATCGCAATGGCACTCCGATTGTCGCAAAGACATCGGGATTCATCGAATACGTAACCATAGTCTTTGAGTTGTGTTCTCATCCGGATGACTTGAGCACAACACGCTGACATGGCTACATACTCGCTTGTTGATGGCGATGTACAATCTTTCTTTGATTGCTAAGACACTAGTTTATCACCGAGAAATTGTAGAGCTCGTAAGTACTTTTCCTCGAGTCTAAGCATCCCGCGTGATCGTCACGAAAAAGTGATTAGTTCAAAACCGTAATCCTTCGGATACCGGATCCCAAGTTAATGGTTCCCTTGATGTATCGGAGGATTCTTTTAGCCTCGTAGAGGTGGGTTTCAGCTGGTCGCGATCGATAACAGAGCATAGATAAACCAGCAAAGACAATATCAGTCTGCATAGTTGTTAGATATACGAGAGACCCAATAATACTTGTGATTTGGTAGGGTCAACTAATTTCCATGTAAATCAAAGATCTAGCTTCTTGGTATGAGCCATTGGTGTGGCATAAGTGTCACAGTTGTCATTCCAAATTTGTTTAACAGTTCAAGGGCATATTTGATCGACTCAAGAAAATACCACGGGTGATTGATGAACTTGCAATCCTAGAAAGAATGTAAGTTCACCCATCATGGACATTTCAAAATTTTCTTCATTAGTTTTGCAAAGCGATTGAAAACTTTTTATGTGTAGACCCAAAATGATGTCATCCACGTAAATTTGAACAATTAAGATATGTGCCCGTGATATTGTATAAAAGAGTTGGGTCAACCGAACCTTTGGTGAAATTATTAGCAATGAGGAAAGATGATAGCTTATCGTACCATGCCCGAGGGGCTTGTTTGAGACCATAAAGAGCTTTGTTCGGTTTGTAGACATGGTTCGGGAACTCGGGATCAACGAATCCATCCGTTGGTGACATAGACCGTTTCTTTAAGTTGTCCATTGAGAAACGCCGCTTTGACATCCATCCGATAGACCGTCATATTCATATGAGCTGCGAACGCGAGAAATATCGAACGACCTCAAGACGAGCAACCGGAGCAAAAGATTCTTCAAATTCTATTCCTCTTCCCGACGATAACCCTTAGCAACTAGACGTGACTTGTTTCGGATGACGTTCCCTTCAAAGATCCAATTTGTTTTTCCAATCCATTTTAGACCAATGACGAGACCCTGTTGGTCTTTCAACCGCCCCATACTTCAAGACATTTGAATTGGTTGAGTTCTTCCGCATGGATTCAATCCAGTTGTCTTTTGTCCTTGCGTCTTTAATGTTTTTAGGCTCGATTGGCGAGCGGTGAGTGCATAAATGCAATGTTCACCATCGTGTGAAGACGTTGTCTCGTAACGGTTGGTTGATTCGGGTTGCCAATAATGTTAGCCGAGGATGGTCTTTTGTCCATCGGTGTGTAGAGGTTGATGTTGGTATACATTGTCCGATTCGAGAATTCAAATGGTTTGTTGAAGATTCCGCGACATCCGTGCGGCGATCTCATTAGCAACGGGTTGAAGAACATTTGGATCAAAATCTGCAGTGGGGTACTTCATTCGAATATCATCATTGGTTCATCATTGTTGAGGCGGTGTGTTCAATGTTGTGTTGGAGTCAACGGTGTTGGTGCATCTTCAACAGAGTTGTTGTAGCAGTGTATCGTATAGGAATATTATCGGGTTGTGCGGTGGAAGCAGTGGATACACCGAGCACGCTCATCAATATCGTCCTGCAACGTAGGAGCAAATAATCTTTCCATTTGTTGACGAGTTAGCAGGGGCTTTGTTCACCGATGATGGGGTTGAGGAAGTTTAAACGGTTGCACCGGGTTCTAAGTCGTTATACTCGAAGCCATTTCGTGAGTTCATCAAAATGAGCATGAATCATTTCCATCACTGTTTTGTCTGACGATTCCGGATCCGAACCTTTAGAATTCTCACAATATCCAATAAAGACTCCAATGTCGGCTTTGGCTTTGAGCTTTCAAAATCATCACAATCATTATTCGGATAGCAAAGGGATCCAAATACATGAAAGTGTTTGAGATTCGGTTTATGGTTGTGGACAAGCTCGAAGGTGTTTTGTTGTATGCGTTTGTGATCATAGAACGGTTTTGAGTGTAGCATGCAGAATACGCGCACGCCCACAAGTGTCCGGAAGTTTAGCATTGATTAACATTGTTCTTGCGCTTCCACTAACGCTCGGTTTCGTCTTTCAACAACTCCGCTTTGTTCGTGTGTACGTGCAATAGATGTTTGATCTTTGAATTCCACTTTCTCATAAAATTCACGAAGGTTTGGTTAAAAATTCAGCCTTTGTGCGTCCGAATTAGCCCCGGCGGTTTTATGAGTGAACTCAGATTTTTGTGAGAAAGGTGATGATCATATGTGGAGCTTGGTCTTTGCTACTGAAGAAAGTAGACCCAAGTCCATCGTGAGTAGTCATCAACAATTACTAAGATGTAGCGTTTGCCATTGATCGCTTGCACGCATCGTGCCACACAAATCCATGTGAAGAAGATGTAGCACATGCCGAGAGTCAGGTTCCACCTTTGAAGGAAAATGAGCACGAGTGCTTTTCCCTTGTTCACAGTCGAGCAAATGTGATCTTTTGAATATCGGAATCGTGGGAGACCTTCAACTAGTTTGTGTCGAGCAAGGTTGGTGATGGTTTGAAAGTTTAGATGTGAGAGGCAGCGGTGCCATAGCCGTGGATTTTATGGATGTTGCCTTTGAAAGTAAGCGGATGGGAGATGAAGCAACCATGTCTTGCATAGAGATAGTGTAGAGACTAGAATTACGCGAGCGGATATAAGGTCATTTCCTTGTAGATCACGAATGAAACAAGTTTTCTCCCGAAAGCAACCTCCAAATCTCCATCACAAAATTGACCCATCGAAAACAGACATGACCGAGGCCTTCCACATAGTAAACCCCATCGATTTGATGTTCCCATTGACATAATCTCCGTAGTCCATGATAGCTGCAAGTGATCGTTCCCGAACCCGATTGCCAATGAACTTTGCAATAAAGTTTGATAACAGTTTAAGGTTGCTCGTCATGTGTCTCAGAACATCCGCTATCAATAATCCAGAATGATCTGTATCACCGCATTACACATGCATTTACACGTATGGAATAGAAGGAGATGTGGAACCCAAATGTTAGAGGTTCCAAGGTATATTAGACATACACACAAGAATAATTTTAGGCATCCATTTAAATCCTAGTGTGTTATATATCCATTTACGCCATCTATAACTACTCTTTGCTTTAGTCTTAGTGAATGCACTAGGTGGTACTACATTCTTAGGAGGTGGCCTGAGCTACAGTGGCAAGCAATGGTTGCCTTAAAATCTAAAGAAGGTGGTCTACCAAGCTGCACTTAGAATGATTATTGGGCCTAGAGGTATTCGATTCTTAGGATTCCGTAAACGAGATTATAGCTTTAGCAACACATTTGTCATGACAATCGAATTCATACTCTTCCGACAAGTAACACAAGGTGCATCGATCGAATATCAAAAGTACTTAACGGTTTAGCATTCTACATCACTATTTATTACATTTGCCGACGCAACATCTATAGTGGAAGCAAAGTGAGTCTTATTCATAGTCCTAGGGTGTTCTTCACTTTAGCATTCCTTATTGATCTTTTCTAGGTCGCAACTTCCTATTCTTCCATTGAGTGCCCTATTTGTGAAGTGCGGACGTTTGGAAAAGACGCAACTATTCCTGCTTCAAGAAAAGGAAGCACGTTAGCAACTTGTGATTTGGGCAAGGGATTCTAGGTGCACGATTACTAAGTGTGTTGGTGCTAATCTCTTAATGATGGTTGGCGGAAGTTGTTCATACTTTCCTAACATTTCTCTTAGTTTAGAGATAGTGTGAATCAAATCTTGATTTTCGTAACTAATATTTCCAAAGAAAATTCATGACATCTCTAGTGTGAGCAAGATAGTGATCAAGTTCGTTTGAGGCTTCAAGTCGAGTCTTTTGAGTAAATCAAATATGACACCATATTCGTGTTTAACTTTTACAAGTTCTTGTTCATACTTTGAGATTTGACTTTTCAAAGACACGTTTCGATCATCCAGTTGCTCAATGTTAGGATCAAAATATTTTGTTTGCAACTCATCGAGTTTATTTTGAAAACTGAGTTGATGATTGTGAATATCTTTTTCACACCAATTAAGACGACGATTTGTATTGTAAAGTTCGTTAAGTAATCGCTTATTTTCGACTTTTAAAGAATCGATCGAAGCACATTATCGATTCTCAACAGCTACCACAGAGTCAACATTATCGGCGAGAGATATAATTAGATGCATGTGGCAAAGAATAGAATAACACAACATTATGGATATCAAGACGAGATAACATCTTCCAAGAGTCGATCAACATCTTTTCTCAACATTTTCTTTTGTGTTTAGTATTAGAAATAGATGTTTCAGTTTTCTCAAAACGACCTTCATCACTCAAGTTCCTTATGAAAATCCTTTTCCCAAGCTAATGGACAACTTTTCAAATTTTAACATTTGGTAAAAGATTTTTCGAAAATGTCTCTTTGTTCTCGCTAAAGGCGATTGAAAGTGTTGAACTTTGATTTCGTAATGATGTTCTATCTCATGTTCTAAAGTTTTGAGGTCACCATGAAAATATCAAAATATCTAAGAATTTTGCGATTTTTAGGTTTTGAGTTTACTTCATCGATGAAGGTAAAGGACCATAAATTTGTGCATAGTCCGTTGGGGATTAACATTAGAAGACTCGGTGTTTGATGATAACCCTGGTGTGTTAGTAGAATCCGTTGGTGTGACGAAAGTGACCGTTTTGAATAATTAAAGGTTTGTTGTAAACAACTGCTTTTTAATTTTGATCGACTCTCATCTTCGCATCTAATTCCTCTTGACGATGATATTCAACAACACTCATAACAAAGATCATTAATTTTATATTACGTGACCGGAAACTTCAGATTTGGTTTGAATGTTTTTAGTGAAAGCTTTGGTTTGTAATCACCAAATTTGGTCCATATCCTTTCGGATTGGGTTTTAAAGTAAACTTTTCAATAGTCACATCGATTCACCATGTTTGTAAACAACGTTTTAAACTCTTTAATTTTGTTTTGCAAGCCAATAATTTACGCAAGAAGGTCATCTACCCGATTTGTTGAATGCTTTTGTATGCCGAGAACTGCTTTTGACAATTTAACAACTCAAATTTTAGATTTTTGATTTTCCAAGGTGAGAGCGTTAATTTTCCTTTTATGTTCATGTTTCGATTGTTCTATTTTAGACAATAAAGCATTCTTCAAGCGGCTAGATCACGATCCGTCTCTAAATATTTTTCGTTTGATGAGATTTAGCAAGCGGCTTCAAAACCTTTTTCACGGTTTTCTTGAGTTTTGAAAAAGTTGAGTTGCATTTGTAAGCATTCAAAATCCTTGGTTAATAGTGCATTTTGCTTTTAAGTCCTTATTTAATGCATAACATTCCTCCATTTTGATTTGATGGTCTTGAATTAACCGAGCAAAATCTGGATGAGGCACAGTTCATCTTGTTCAACGTGAGTCACAAGATGATCATTATTTAGATCCTCAAGTACAACCACGAGTCAATTTGATTATCAAAGGAAACCATAAGGTCATCTTGATCGTCAAATGTAACTACTGGTTAACTTGAAAATCGCCGATCGAGATGTAGATGACTCATTTTGAATACCGATCCGTTCCGGATTCGTATATTGGCGGGATATTAGTTCGGATATGATGATGGTTTGTTCGGCACACGAGACAAGCCATCGATTGTCATACATTGGGCCTGTTTCACTCATGTGTAACTCTTGCATATTAGCCATCAACATAATAAATGCATTGGCCTCGCAAGTCCTCCATATCATCATCTCGAGTCTCGCATCGCCATAAAGCTCATTCTTTGTTTGTGAGAGATCCACCACTTCATCCTTAAGAGCCAAAAGTAGAGCCTCTTTGAAATAAGCATCGCCTAGTCCTTGGCTTTGGGCATGCATTAGCTGTGTCCCTTCTCATTGGGTTGTAGCATCAAGACCATTCAACCCATTCTCGAGCATTTCGATCTACCACTTGAGCTCTGTTGTTATTCCTACCCATAGCATTAAACCCTTGACCACCTCCCATTTGACGACCATAACCACGATTACGAACTTGACTCGTCCATTGTTCACAACACTGATTTCGTGTATTGGATGAGGAACGAATACGATTGTTGGATTTGTTTGTATAACGGACTAAAAGCATTAGCAATCATAACAAACCCTTGTTGCAATGCTTGAATGGATCGGATTCTCATTAGTTTAACTATGAAGTGCTTGATCATTGTTGTTGTTGTAAGGAACCAATTGATTTTGTTGAGGTTGTTGTGATTGATCATTTGGTGTGACTGAGGCGGTGGTTGAGTTGCTTGTTGAGGAGGATAACTTTGTTGAGCATATAAGGCAAGTTGTTGATTGTCCGGATGTGTAGGTGGAGCAATTTGAGCACGGAGAATCCTTTCCCGATCAACTTCCTTTTCATGAGGCTTCAAGTAATCGTACAACAATCCATATGTAGAATGATGCATATTCTTTGCTCGACGGAGAAAATGACATACTTCTCCCATTCGGGACCAAGACCATCGAGGAACTTAGTATTCACCTGCAATTCTTGGCATGATGATGTTGTGTTTATCCAAATCATTGGTGATGTCCAAAAACGATGATGATAGGACTCTAGTGTCTCCGTGTTCAATCATGAAGTGTTCATAAGCCAAGTAAATTTTGGATTCCAAATCCTCATGATTGAGTAACGATCCTTCCATAAGAAGACTAATATGATCCCACATTTTATGTGCAGTCTTTTGAGCATCAACACTACGAAGAATTGGGTTTGGTAATCCTAAGAGGATATATTCCATTGCAAGTTCATCTCGCTCATAGTGGAGAAGTTCTTGAGGATTCAAGTCCCATATGATAGCAATGTTGGTTTGTTCATCTCTTGGTGGAATAGCAAGAGGATCTCCGGGCACAATGACGTAGGGAATCTCAAATGGACCTTCCAAGATAACCTTCTTTAAGAACTTTGCATGTGGCTTCTTCTGATCACGTAACCCAAAGAACCTTATCACCCATTGATCGTAGTTGGTCGGAGTGAGCATTGGAGGTCTATCAAGTGATCCACTTCATGAATTGATTGTTGGCTACTTAAAGCTTCACACATCTTTGGAAACCAAGTGGTTCCTTCATAGTGTTCCTTGATGGATGTTGATTGAAATCATTGTGTAGGGTTAAACTTGAAACTTGGCGGTGTTTGAACCATTTGTGGTGGGAGATTTGCACCAAGTTGTGGAGTATGTTGTTGATTAAATTGTTGTTGATAAATAGCTTGTTGTTGATTCCATTGTTGATGTTGTGGACTTAGTTGTTGTTGTCGCTGAGGATAAGTGTAAGGAAATAGTTAGAGTATGGTGGTTGAGACATGTTGAAAAACTTGTGTAGTAAAATGGATCTTTGCAAATCGAATGAACCTTTGTTGATGAAGTGTCCTTGGCGAGAAAAGACAAGAACCAAATAGCACTTATGCGTAAAACACCAAAGTTACTGCAGACGCTGCGTAAGTAGGTAAAGCACTAAAGTTAGGCGTAGACAAAAGTTAGGCGAGAAAGTTATGCGAGGATTTTCTTATGCGTAAGACTAGGCTTAGCGTAGGAAGAATCTTAGGCGTAGGATTTTCACGTAAGCTTATGCTTATGCGTAATTTTAGGGTTTTGCTCAAATGATCTTTACACTATCACAAAGGCAAAAGAAACTAAAGTCATATTTTTGAGACTTATCCAAGTAAGAAAACACGGAATAAACCAGAAAATGAAGATCAAACCAAGGAAGCACTTATGCGTAGTTTTAGGGTTTTACTACGTAGGAATGCTCAAAATTTGATTCTGTCTAAAAGTGTTTCTAAACCAGTTTTGTGTGATAAAATAGCTCAATAACACCAAAATACACAAAAGTGTGAAACTTGATGAACCAAAGCCTCTAAAATGCTTAAGAGTAGGATGAAACCCTCGCTCAAAAACACGATCAAAAACAACTATCCACGATAAAGTTTGAAACTTTTGCCAAAACAAGTATTTTAACACCTTAAAACGTTGAAAGTACAAGAATCTTGGATTAAAAGTGTAAAAACAAGTTTTAAGCTTAACCAGTATCAAGGTGCGTTTTAGGCCTAGGACCGAAACCCACTTCAAAACAAACATGATTCACCCAACTAGTAGGCGATTGATACCTTTGTTAGGTCACTAGTTTTACAAACACAAGTAATATAGAAAGAGGTTAAGGCGATTGAACAAGTAAACAAACACACATACGCGTAAGAAATAAAGAAAGGTTAGGCGTGAGTATGAATGAAAGAAAACTTGAACAACCAACCCTAGTGAGGGTTTACATAAGTATTATAATAAGAAAGCTAGGCAACACTCCTAGTTTCCATCCTTTCTTAAATGGGCTTGGGCCTAAGCTCATGGGCCTTCTACATAAGCTTAAGGCTAATAACAAACATAAAGGCCATAATAAAGCTAATTATTACATATTAATTACCAACACTTGATTATGGTCTAGGAGTGATTCCAACAACTAGGTTAGCACCACTTCTCTCTATTGATTTCTCTTTGCCATTTATCTGCTTTCATTTACTTTATTCTGCATTAGTAGTTTAATTATTTAAATCCCTATCGAAACAATTATTATTCTGTGACACTAGACTTAGTAATATTCCAACACACATAGCTCTTGGGACGACCTCTCGCTTTACCGCTTACTACACTACACACGACCGGGTATACTGCCTGTTAGTGCACTAGGGTAGACCATAGGTATTGCGAGACACTATAAATATTAAGACTTGGCCAGTAAAACCTGCATCAGGTGGCCTCTTATATGGAATCCCAAGGATTTTGCACCTCCTTTGCTCATATGCTTCATCGTCGGGATCAGTAAATTCCTCTTTTCCTTGCAACTCATGGTAATCTAAAATCCATTCTATGTCATCGTCGTCAGACTCGGTGCCTTTAAACCATTCCTCGTCGAGCAAATCTTCTACCAGTACACGTTTTCATTCTTCCTTCTCATTTCTTACCGAGTCTTTGGCATCCTTGATTGTTATGTCACTCAAGTTACTAGGACTCTCGTCGTTCGGATTTTCTTTACTCATATATTCTTTCTAGATCTTTTCCTTCGTCAACGTATCAACTTTTCCATATTTGATCTTGACCCGACTGTCAAATCCCAAGTTGTCTAACCAAGGTAATTTTGTTCTTTCCATATCGTTGGTTGAGGTCCCAAAGAGTTCATCATCCCCAACTCTCATTAGTCTGCTTCCTCCAGTACAATTATTGTCATAAGGGTTGCATGATGCCCAAAAAACTTCTCCAGGAGTTTTTATCTTTTCACACCAATGAATTTGGGCTTCTTTGTCATCAGTGTTGCTTAAAGGATATTAAACGCAGTAGATGTCATCATTAACTAATTCTATTTTCAGATGATGATCCTCGTAGTCGATCTTGAGCTTTTTTAGAAGATTCGGGTTAATTTTTGCATTCCCGAATTGTATTGCGTACCAATCATCAAATGAAAAATCTTCGAACTTGACATCATGTCTTTCAAGCTCGTGAGGGAATGTCCATTCTTCTTCTTTTAGGCTACCACCACCGTTGCAATACTCGCGAAAAGGGTCGCACGTAGGCCATGCTCGCGTGGACTCATGGTCAGTTATGATTATTGGAGTGCACCAGTGAGTGATAGGTGGCTCCTCTTCATCCTCGAATGAGAGATTTTCTAATCTTTCATCATCAGTATATGCAGCCCACATGAATTTGTTATTTTTAACCCTATCCTTATCGGTTCCTCCGTCGCAGATTTCTTTTCGAGGGTCGCATGAAGCCCATAGATCATACCAGTCCCCCTTAGCTACGGGGTATCTTATTGCACCAGTGATATTTTATTTTAGATGGGGACAGAGGGCATAAATTAATGTCGTGGGACCATCTGTTAATTACCTGTGTTCCTGATTCGTACACTTCGAGAAATCTGTCTGCCCATGTATCCCAGTTACGCCGTAACTGTGATGTTTGATTACGGCGTAACTCACTTGAGTCATCCTTATCGACATATTTCATAATCCTACGATCGCTGTAAAAAATATAGTTACACCGTAATTCTTCAGACATGTTACGGCGTAACTCCAATCTGTAGCCATAATTTTCACTTGAATCCGAACCTTCGGTGTGAGAATTAGCTTGTAACTTCGAGTCATCATCAACAAAAATGACCTTACATTCCATTGTGGGTTTTGTTCCTTCCGGTTTAGTATTATTCTTCCTAACCTTCTCACTAAGCTTTTCCACCATGGTTTCAAGGTTTTTTAAGGTTCTATCGTGATTGGAAAGACTTCATCGTTGTTTTCCGGAATTTTTTAACCATTCATCTTGTTCCTTTTGTCTTTGGGCTGAACTTTCCAGGAATTTGTTTATGGTTTCTTCAAGGTTGGGCTTTTTTTCTCCATAAGGCCCACGATTGTAGTTTCCAACAGATCCTCTACGATAGCCATTACTATTTCGATTATCTTCATAGAACGGTTGATTTTCTCCATATTTAGCCTCTTCGATTATGTTTTCTTCGTTATTGTGAGGACAGTTTTTGGTGAGATTTCCTCTCCCACGGCTTTCGCAACCTACTTGGATGGCATTAACGGTTTCTCTGATTTTTAGCATATCTCGACTCAGATTTTCAATTTTGCTAGTGATGGCTGCAATTCCATCAAAACTTCCGCCTTGGTTTCTTTTGCTTCCTCCATTGTGCCATTTTTGGGAATGATCAGCCATTTTTTGAATGGCTTCAATTGCTAGAGTAGGAGTCATGCTCGGAATTGGTCCTTAATAGTCCAACATCTGTCTTGTAGTCACATTTATTCCTTTGTAGAAGATGTTGACCTTTTGCTGGTTGTTCAGATCATGTGTAGGATACTTGTAGAGGAGATCGTTGTATCTATCCCAGGTAGGGGTGTCATTCGGGCTGACCTGACCTGACCCAAACCCGACCCGAGTTAATTTGGGTTGGGTCAATCGGGTTCAAAAATATATTCGGGTCAATCGGGTCAACCCGAATTGACCCGAGTTCTAAACAAGGTCGGGTTCAGGAATATTTTTTTAGATTTGACCCGACCCGAACCCGACTAACCCGGTTTAACAACACTTTTACAATGTAAAATACTCGGGTTGACCCCGAACCCGAATTGACCCGACCCGACCCGAGTTGACCCAAACCCAAATTGATGCGACCCGAGTTAATCCGAGTTTTAAACAAGGTCGGGTTCGGGTATGTTTTTTTACGGCTTGACCCGAGTTGACCCGAGCCCGACCGGGTCAACCCGAATAACACCCTAATCCCAGGCTTGATACAACGTTTCATCGTCTTCTTGCTTGAAATTATGGATCTCCAAGAGCTGGTTAGATATCTTTGACAGAGGATAATATCTCTGGATGAAGTGCTTCTTTAGAAGAGCCTAAGTATTAACTGTCCCGGCAGGCAATCTTTCGATCCATCTTATGGAAACCCCAGTAAGAGTCATGGGGAACACCCTTAGCATAACAGCGTCATGAGACACACCAGGAATGTTGAAAAGGCTTGCGATGTACAAGACAATGTCAACGTGCTCATACGCATCTTCATCCCTGTTTCCTGAAAAAGGTTTAGCACGGAGCTCCCTCATAAATTGGTCTTTAATTTTGAAACGGACATCAACTCCAATTGCCAGTCTTACGAGCCTCGACCCTTGTTCTTCTCTTGTCAACGCCAAATATTCCTCGTGAGTTAGGTCATCAATGTTAACAACTTCCATGGTACCTAAAAACTTGAAAAGAGATCATGAGAATTTGATAAAATTTTAAAACAAAAATGAAAGACTTAATAAACATCCTAATATAACTCCCCGGCAGCGGCGCCAAAAACTTGATGCAAGTTTTACTGACCATGTTTTAATATTTATAAGTCTCGTTATACCTATGGTCTACCCTAATGCACTAACGGGTAGTGTACCCGGTCGTGTGTAGTGTAGTATTCGGCATACGCGAGGTCGTCCCAAGATCTATGTGTGTGGATTAATACTAAGTCTAGGTGTCACAGATTTTAATATGATTTCGATAAGGAATTAACGAATTAACTACTAAAGCAAATAAAGGCAAAGGATGTGATCAATAGAGGAGAGTGGTGCTAACCTAGTTACTTAACCTAACTAGTAGTGTTTACGTCTAATTACTTCCAATTACTTGGTGGGGTCCAAGTCGAGAGGACAACATTTGGTCGCTCGTCTAACTTATCGTGAAAGGGTACCCATCGAGAAGTCGGTGTCCCTCATAAGTCCAGATTGTTCTCGGTCCCTAAGCCAAGTCATTAAGTTCCGCTACATGCTAGATTTATAATAGTGAATGCTCGGGCGCTAGCATCTTAACCACTCACCCCCTACTTCTTAAGTTCATCCAAATGGTAGGTGATTAGTTGGTTAAATTGCACAAGTAGAAAGGGTTGTCAATTGGTCATATCTTACCCTTCCCGTCTCAGTCTACTCACTTATGGTCAGTTGGTCATATCTCCTAAGCAACTAGCCTCTACCGCCATTCAAAACTACCGAAACAAGGGTAGCTACACATAAACTATGCATGCATAAACTTAGAAATAGTTATACGAAAGCAATGTAAATGCAAACAAAAAAATTAAGGAATCATAACTAGGCCAACACCAAGAGGTGCTTAGCCGCTCATATTAACCATACAAATCAATTCAATGTTTAGTGTTACGAAATACATGAATCGAAAGTAAAGAAAAGATAAAAAGCTAATGCTCCTCTAGATATGCCTTCGACTTCTTCTCACGTTCTCTGATTGTTGTGTGTGAAATGGGATGCTTTGAAATGATGGAAATCGTGGGGTATTTATAGGCCAGATCTGGTTACGGCGTAACTATTAAAAGAGTTACGTCGTAACATGTAATTCTTCGTAAATTTCACTAATAATGCTGGTTACGGCATAACCTCAGGAAGGAGTTATGCCGTATCTTCAATAAATCTTGATTACGCCGTAGTTGATGCATAGGTTACGGCGTAATTATCAGTGGTGCAGAACCTCATTTGACCTAATATGGTTACGTCGTAATCTTTGGGAGAGTTCGCCGTAATCTTCGATAAGTTGGTTTTCCGAGCCACGCTTTAGTTACGGTAATGTGAGAAAGGAGTTACGCCAGTAACTTCTTCAAAGTGAGCATACTATGATAAATCTTCAATAATCTCTCCAATTCCGCATCTCTTTAGCTCCAATGCTCGTAATTTATCTAAAAGTGAAATATAATAGAAAACAAGTGTAAATCCATATAAATGATATAAATTACAAGCATTATCGGGGGAAATTGACACTTAATATTCAGGATTATTTGATGTTATCAGACCCATGAGATATTGGGGACCAAACGCTTGAGTTATTTGTGTTATAGGTATGCTTGAAAGTTGGATTAGAACCTGATGAATGGATAAAAGATATTGGATGCTCAAGACACATGACGGCCAACAAAAGCCTCTTCTCAACATACCAAGAGTATGACGGAGGTAATGTCACTTTTGGTAGCAATCTCAAAAGCAAAATCATTGGCAAAGGTACGATCGCTCATGACTCCCTAACTATTTAAAATGTTGCTCATGTTGATTGGTTTGGATTTAATCTACTTAATATTAGCCAACTATGTGATAAAAAGTATAAAGTACTAGTTGAAGAAAATGGTAGTAAAATACTAAAAGATGGTATCACCATAGCTAAAGGAGTTAGGAAAAATAACATATACATCATGAAAATAGATAAAACATCTAATGACAAACTTTTCCTAACAACCTTAGATGATAACTATACTCTTTGGCATAGACGATTAGGTCATGCTAATATGAGACTCATCCAAAACCTATCCTCAAAAGAGCTAGTTAGAAACCTACCAAAATTAAAATATGACCAACATTTTTGCGACGCTTGAAAAATTTGCAAACAAACTCATAGTAGCGATAAGGCTAAAAACATGGTGTCCACATCTAAGTGCCTAGAGCTTTTGCATATGGACTTGTTTGGTCCATCCGCTATAAGAAGTTATGGGGCAACCTATACACTTTGGTCATAGTAGATGATTACTCAAGGTTCACTTGGACATTATTTTGGAAACTAAAATGAAGCTTTTGATAAATTTGAAATACTTAGTAAGAAAATTCAAAATCAACTAGGTATCAACATTGTGTCAATCCGGACGGATCATGGCCGCGAATTTGACAATGAAACACAATTTGTAAACTTTTGTGTTACAAATGGTATAACACATAACTTCTCGGTTCCTCGAACACCCCAATCTAATGGAGTTGTAGAACCTAAAAATAGAACCATTCAAGAAATGAGTAGAACAATGCTTAATGAACAAAACATACCTCAAAAGTTTTGGTGCAACGCCGTTGATACTTCTACATTTTAAATAGAGTTTTAATACGTCCTTTCTTGAACAAAACACCATATGAATTATATAAAGGCAAAAAGCCGACTTTAGGATATTTTAGAGTGTTTGGGTGTAAATATTTCATTCTTAATACGAAAGACTCTCACCAAATTTGACCCAAAGTCTTATGAAGGTGTATTTCTTGGTTACTCACAAACTAGTAAAGCTTACATAGTTTTAAACAAAGAAACAATGAGAGTCGAGGAATCGTTGAACATAACATTCGACGAAAGTCCACCTCCTTCTAAGACATCACCTTTGGTAGATGATGACTTAGTTGAAAGTCAACTTGTAGAAAGTCAAGAAATAATTGAAAATGACAAGGAAGATGAACCATTAAATAATGAAATTATAAACATCAAAGAATCCAAAAGTCATCCTTTAGAAAAGGTCATAGGACAACTAAATCAAAGAACGTTAGGATCTCAAGCCCAAAATCAAAGTAACTACTTTTGCTTTGTATCACCCATTGAACCTAAAAACATAAACGAAGAAATAAAAGATGAATCTTGGGTAATTGCTATGCAAGAAGAGCTATACCAATTTGTTAGAAATGATGTTTGGAAATTGGTTCCAAAACCTAAAGATCAAACTATAATTGGAATGAAATGGGTTTTTCAAAATAAAATGGACGAAAATGGTGTAGTGTCTAGAAACAAAGCTAGACTTGTTGCACAAAGTTATAATCAACAAGAAGGGATTGATTACGATGAAACTTATGCACCGGTAGCTAGGCTCGAGTCTATTAGAATCTTACTTGCATATGCATGTTCTTATGATTTTAAATTATTTCAAATGGATGTTAAAAGTGCATTCCTAAATGGGTTTATTAACGAAGAAGTATATGTTGCTCAACCTCTCGGTTTTACCGACTTTGAAAAACCACGTCATGTCTTCAAACTCAAAAAGGCATTATACGGACTTAATCAAGCACCAAAAGCTTGGTATGATTGGCTTAAGACTTTCTTAGTAGAAACAAATATACCATGAGATTAGTAGATAATACTATCTTTGCCAAGAAAAAGGAATCGCACAATATAATAGTTCAAATATACATTGATGACATCATATTTGGATCAACTTGTCAAGAGCTATGTGATGATTTTTCTAAAATCATGCACGACGAGTTTGAGATGAGTATGATGGGTGAGTTAAACTTCTTTTTAGGATTTCAAATTAAACAACTTGAGGATGGCATATTCTTTAACCAATCTAAATACATAAAAGATATGCTTAAGAAATTTGGTTTTGAAGATTGAAAACAAACTAAAACACCCATGTCTTTGGACACAAAACTCACCAAGGATGAGGAAGGTGAACTGGTAGATAACACTAAATATAGAGGAATGATCGGTAGCCTACTCTATCTCACGGCTAGTAGACCCGACATTATGTTTAGTGTTTGTCTATGTGCTCGCTTTCAAGAAGATCCCAAAGCATCACACTTAGAAGCCTTGAAAATGATATTTAGATACATTAAGGGAATGACATGTTTAGGATTATGGTATCCCAAAGGAACGGGTGTAGAAACTATAGTGTATGCCAACTCGGACCATGCCGGTGACTATGTTGATAGAAAAAGTACAAGTTTTATTTATACTTTTGTTGGACATTGTCTCACCTCATGGTTTGCAAAGAAACAAACGGCTCTAGCTATCTCAACTACTGAAGCCAAATACGTCTCAGTGATCCGTGCTAAACCGTCAAGTTTTATCACACAAACCAGCACTTGTGAATGGCCGACCGTAACAAACTTAAAACAGTTTAAGCACAAATGCAATGAAGATCGGGAGAGTATAGTGTTTCCTGTGTCGTTAAGTCCCAACGAGTAGTGCGAGAATAATGACGATATAGTGATCGAGGATTTGAGCGGAAAGAAGGATTTGTGATAATTATAACTAAAGAAAAGCCAACAAATTACTGGGGCTTAAATGCAAATTAAAGGAAATTAAAAGATAAAAATATTAAATAAACGCTATCACTATATTTAAAATGATGTTTTTGATTTTATGTTTTATAAAAGCGAATTAAAAACTACGCGACGTCTAAATTAAAATGTGAAATTTACACAATATTAATCATAAAAATATGAAAGCTATATTTTACAAACCTAATGATAAAAGAAAATTTATAGAAAAAGAAAATTATTTTAAAACTATTTATCTAATTATTATTAATTAAAACTATTTTAACTATTAAATAATTACCTAAAATACAAGAAAATATGAAACAAAGCTAGAAAAATAAAATTATGACTTGGAAAAATCTAAAATAACAAAAGAGAATTTTCAAAATTATTTTTGTATTTTTCTGATTATTTTTCTATTTTTAATGGATTTTAAACTATTAAAAACTAATTAAATTATCTAAAAATACAAATTTAACTAAGAAAAATCTAGAAAAATATTTTTTTGTCTTTTTATATTTATCTTAACTTAGGAAAATTGAAAAATTATTTTTTTGAAACTTTTCTGAATTATTTGGATTAAAAGCTATTTAAAAAGTGCTAAAAATAGATTTAAATGCAGAAAAATAGTAAACAGGCTTGGAAAAATATGAAAAATTCAAGATAAGCTTAAAATAATATGAGGAATCTAGGAAAAATATAAAATCAGAGGCTTGTGTGGAGGAAAATGGGACTGCAGTGGAATGTGCTTATGAATAAGCACTTGGATAAGCCAAATGAAAACCAAGGAGCACCAACTGAGTACAGAAGCTCTAATATGCTAAAATAACCAGAATGCAACAAGTTACAACAAACTCAAACCTCTGAATAGCTGAATACACAGATTTGATGAATTGAGATCATAAGCTAAAATCAGTGTGAGGGTACCATGTTTAAGCAGAAGAATAAGCACTCAAATAAGCTGGAAACTAAAGAGCAAATGAAGGAGCTTAAACTAGACCGTCGACTATGCTTAAACCAAAAGCAGGGCTTTGACAAGCTCTATTGAGCTTGTGACAAGCTTGCACAATCCTCTGCATAATCCCTGTAGACTTAGTGTCGCACAGGCACTTAATCCCATTTGATGAGTTTATTTGGGGCTTTTATAAAATTATTAAAATTCTACAAAATGACAATGATAAAATAGACCGTAAGAAGTTTTTAAAACCACAAAATTCTCATGATTTGGCCAAGAAATGAATCAAGGAAAATTCATTTCGTTGAGCCCAAAATGACTTTTGCAAATTGACTTTTGATAAAGAAATGGAGAATGACTAAACCGAGTTTTGAACTTAATTTGAGGATGAAAGTGATGTTTAATGGTGAAATGAAACTAATATAATCTATGTCTATGAATTTTAAACACCAAACAAGTATTTGAATTTCCAAAGTCTCAACAGATTAGTACTTAAGATGATTTCATGAAGATTGACTTTGAGCTATGTAAATGCAATATTGAGATAAATATGATTCAAGTAGATCGTATGGGGCTAAGTGAGATGATATCATGCACAAACAAAAGCTTAAGCTCAGTTTACATACTAATCCAAACATCGCTTCACCAACTGAGATGTGAATTAAACTAAGCCACCACTTATTCGACTTTTATGCATACACTTAAATTTAATCTAGCTAACCTAAATACATCTAAATAAACAGCCTAACCCATTTAATGACCAAAGATTCAAACATAAATACAATAGGTAAATTAAGCTAAAATGGAAATGAGATAGATACTACAAGGACCTAGCTTATGTTCAGAGCTAAACCAAACCCATAATCGCTATTCTACTCCATTTCCAACCCAAAACCAATCAACGCATCAACCCAAGATCACCATTTTCCAATTTAGCACCTCGAGTTGACTTTTGTTGACCATGCATGAGAATTGCTTCAAACCGATATATAAACTTATCAAAAGCTATAAAAAGCTTAACTAAGCTTTAACGAACTTAAACATAAGCTATTGGAAGCTTGAATTCAAGGACATGAGTTTGAAATTTTCAACAAGAAACATAAGAACATGAAATATAAATGAAACCTTAAATTGAGACTTAAAAGGCGATTACAAGGATAAAATAACTTGATTTTAGAACAAAGAAACAAAAGATTACATTTAAAACTTAAACTAAATCATTTTTCTTAAAAGCGACATACAAGGAAAATTAAAAACTAACTAACGCTTCTTCTCTTGCCTTTCTTCTCTTTTATGCTCCAATAATGTTCCACGTGTCCTTCTCGAGAGTATCCACCTCTTTTGGAGCCAATGGGTGAGTTTTGAGTGTTTTGGCCATTTTATCAATTTGGCGGAAACTTGGATTTGACTTGTAGGCCCGTGTTTTATCAACTAGGGGGTGGCATTTATTGTGGGGGTTTGTGATGATGAGGGTGGTGGAAAGAAGAAAGGTGATGGGAGGTGCTGCAGGTGCAAATCTGTTGGGAAGACAGTGTCTGAGGATAGGTGGAGGAAGGGAAGAGGTTTGACTTGGGTTTGACCTGGGGTCCAAAAGGGTTTTGGGGGTCACAAAGGATAAATGGCAGGTCAAGCAGTTCAAAGGTCCAATGGTTAGTTTAATATCATAAGGACTAACTTTGCAATTTCTCCAATCATGAAGGACCATTTACGCCAATTTCTCAAACTGTCACAAGGACCAAACCGACAAGTTCCAATAGTACAAGGACCATTTTGACATTTTATAATTTCAAGGACTATTTTGCCAAATTTCAAAGTTTAGGGACCTAAGTTGTAAATTTGCAATTTTAAATCTCAAGGACCAATTTTGACAACTTAAGAATCCTAGGACTTAAATTGATATTTTCTTTATTTAGATTTACCAGGACTGCTTTTGACAACTTTTGAAACTTGGGGACTAAAGCGCCAATTATGCAAACTTGATCGTTTTCACCGATTTTGATATTTTACATTTAAAACACATAAAACACTTATTTGTGATATTTTATCATTTTGATGCATTTTCGAGTGTTTTCGGATGTTTTCAGGCTTAAATGATACAAAATGATGAGTATTTAGACACTCATCAACCCCATACTAAGATATTGCTAGTCCCTAGCAATGTTTTGAGAAAATTAATGGATTTCATCTCTTTACCAAAAGCCATTACTTCGAGTAGCCAAATGTTTCAGTTCAAGTAAGAACCTTGGTACACCGATAACCAAATGATTTTGAGCAAATCACCGAATTTTCAACGGATTTGATTTGTCTTTACCGAGCCGTTTGCTTTCGGACTAGCCAACTCTTAGATAAATTATCAATATTATCTTTGGTGAGTGATTACCAATTATGGTTTTCAATCGCTTTACCACAAGCCATAAACTTGGGCTAGCCAACTCTTCACTTTTAAGGATACGTGAATGAATACCATATAATTTTGGGCAAATTGTTTCGTCAACGGATTTGAGATATCTTTACCAAGAGCCGTTTGCTCTGGATTAGCCAATCCTTATGTGGGTTAGACATGGTGGACTGATTACCATTTGTTGTGTTTAGTACATAGTACTTCCACTAAAAAAAATTTTAAAATTTGGCCATTTTGGGGAAAAAGGGACTAAAGGGTACATTTTATGATCAAATTCGCTTTAATTTCCCCACACTTAGAAATGAATATTGTCCTCAATATTCAAAGTACCTACCGTTATGCGAAACTTAGAACGAAAAGATAACATTACTAGCTAAGTGTAGAAACACAACAATTATTTTCTTTTTAATATTTAAAATTTTCATTCATTTTTAGATCTATATACAACATGTAGGGCATCTCCCCACAATAGGGTGGTACACACGGTGAAAACCCATGTAGCATGCTCTTTTTTTGATTACCGAGTCGCTAGCTTGACTCGACCCCGAATTAATTTGTTCATGGGAAGTAAGTGGAAGAGACAATCTCCATGGACTTTCATTCAAGATGTTTGGATAAACATTGAAGTACGTGAAAGTTCCACACCGATGAGATATATGCATGCAACCGGCTCAAAATGATAAATGAAAATGTCGGATCAAAATAGTTTCTCATTCCTGAAGGAGAAAAGGAACGAGAAACCACACCATTTGTGAAAAATGGAATAAAGATGTTGATTGCGTCAAACAATCAAGTCTAAACAGACTTAAAACAATTTCGACGCAAATGCAATTAAGATCGAGGAATATAGTGAATTCACGGGTCGTTAAGTCCCACGGAGGATGAATTGGTGTTTAAAACAACTTGAGATGATAGAATGATCACTAAGGATAGTGATCAAGTAAAGTATCGATGGAAAATTACCTAAAGAAAAGATTAACAAATAACAAACGACTTAAATGCAAATTAAAAGATTAAAAAGTTAAAATCTATTAAATAAACGCTATCACTATTTTTAAAGTCGATGAACGTTTAAAACTACAACTTAAAACTTACGCTTAAAATAAAATTACGCCTACGTACAAAATAAAAAGTGAGTTTTAAGAAATAAAAGACCTAAAAATATGAAAATGATATTTTAACAATCCTAATAATAAAATAAAATTATTAGAAAAAGAAAATTATTTTTACAACTATTTATTTATTTATTATTAATTAAAAACTATTTATTAAGTATTTAAAATGCACTAAAATACAAGAAAATACAAAATTAACCTAGAAAAATGAAATTATAACTTAGAAAAATCTAAAATATGATAAAACTAATTTTAAAACTGAAAATTTATTTTTTATACTTTATATGTATTTATTATTGATTTAAAACTATTTAAAACTAATAAAAATGCTAAAAAATACTTTTTAAACTAAGAAAATTATGGAAAAATACTTTTTAGACTATTTATATTTATCTTAATCTAGGAAAATAGAAAACATATTTTTTTAAGCTTTTACGATTTTTAGTATTAAAGGTATTTAAAATGATTAAAAACTATTTAAAATAAAGAAAAATAGCAAGCAAGGTAGGAAAAATCTGAAAATTCAGGAAAATGTTAAAATATTATTTAGAACCTAGGAAAAATAGAAAAACATATGCTTATGTGGAGGATATGGGATCTGATGTTAAACTGCTTATGATTAAGCACTTTAAAATAAGCAATTGAGCACTAAAGACCTCCAAAGCAAGACAGAAGCTAAAGTACACTATAATAAGCCTAATTCAACTAATCAATACTACTCTAGACCACTAATGATGCATTAACTAAGAATGAGCTTATGAGATTAAGAATACAAAACAGTGATCAAGGGGCTACTTTAAGCACATGCACAATCTAAACAAATAAGCTAAAGGGAAAACATTATTAGGACTTAAAGTAGACCTGGCCTACTATACTTGGACCAAAATAAGCTCCTCACAAGCTTGAATGAAGCTTGTGAGAGGTCTCAAGAGTGTGTGGCACTCGGTGAATCTTGGTGTGTGCAGGGCATATCATGCCTGATTAAAAGCTGATTAAAAGCTTATTAGAGCTTGAGAGATGGAAAACAAAACTGATAATCTTAAACTAGACCTACTGATCTTGAACATCCCAAAGTATCACTTGATTACAACCTCAAATGAATCCATGAAAGATCAAGAAAGATTTGCAAAATCTGTTTTCACTATCTTGACTTTTTAAATGAAATGGATATTTGACTTCTATGAGATTTGATTTGATTTTATAAACTACACATGTTATAATAAGCTATTATAAGATGATCTATGACTCTATTAACAACTTTTAAACATGTATAATGAATTTGGTAATCTAAATTCCTAACAATGGGTGATAAGATGAGATTAAGGTGGATTTGACTTTTTATTGAACAAGAACTATGTTTTAGTGTTTGGTCGAGCTATTTAGAGCTAAGGTAACATGCAACAACAATAAATAACAACTCAATAACCCTATAACACGCTTAACTTGACATATCCAAACACCCTTTAAGGCGGTTTGGAACTTTTCAAAGAGAAACACAAATTTAGACTATGCCATCTATAACAGACCTTATAATATCAGTAAATAAGACAAAACAAGCATAGAACAACAACATTAACAACATTAAAACAAGAAATACCAATTAAGCTAATAAGACTGTTAAAAGGAGATTTCTAACAACTATGAATTTTAAATAACAAGCTACTGGTTTAAAAGCTTATTTATACTTAATTATGACTAATGATCATGGAAACACAAAGGTTAGAGCTTATGGCTACCTTGCACAGTGAAATGAGAAATTAGCTTGAAAGGGCTTACAAATGATTCCAAGTGAAAAATGAAACCCAAGGACTGAGAATCAATCCTAATGCTTCCCAAGAAGCTCTATACCAGCTAGCATTCCAAAATAAGCACTGCATCACCAATTATCATGATCCAATCCATTTTGAGCTCTTCAGTTGACTTTTGTTGACTTTTCTTTGTTTTTCTAAATTATAACACTAGAATATATTACAAACTCATGAAAAGCTTTCACAAGCTTCTCTGAGCTTATTGGAAGGATAAAAGAGCATTTGTAATTTATAATATGTATCACTGACTTAAAACGATTTATCAAGAAAAATGAAAACTGGAAATCTTATTAACTTGGAATAAGTACAATACAAAAGTGATATTTGACTTGAAACAAACTTAAAATTACACTAAGACTTGAGATTTAAGCTAAAACAGACATTAAAGAACTTTTACACTACTAATTTGGTCTAAAACATGCGACCCTTCCTTCTTCTGCCTTCTTTCTTCTTTATAGCTATCCAAAAGGTGTCTATGTCGACCTCTGAGATGATCCCACTTCATTGCAGCCCTTGGATTAGTCCAAATCATCAGTATTGACAAATGTCACTTTTGGCGGGAAAGTCTTGGAGTTGGTTTTCTGAATTAATGGGTTTGGTGAGTAGCTTGCAAGGTGGAGGGGTGGAGGTGACAGGTTGGTATGAGCTGGAAAGGAGAAAGTGAGGTGGGGGTGAGCAGGTGTCGGGGTGAAGAGGTAACAGGTGTTGGGGAGGGTGGATGAACAGTAGAGGCGCGTGTTTCTCTGTTTCAAATTTTGGACCGGGTTTGGATGTTGGGCCTGGGAAGATTGGGCTTGGTTATATTAGAGGATCCGTTTGGTTTGGTTTAACAACAAGGACCAATAATGTAATTTGAGCAATCTTGAAGGACTGACTTTGATAAGTTTACAAAGTTCTCACAAGGGTAAAACCTGCCAAGTTAAATTAGTATAAGGACCAAAGTTGTATTTTATTTTATTTTTTTTAAACTTTAAGGACCTAATATGTAATTTTTGGATTTTTAAGGACTAAAGGTGTAAATTCCCAAAAGTTTATCATAAGGACCAATTTTGTCATTAATGAATAGTACAAGGTTTACTTTTGATAGTTTTCACTTTTTAAACTTACCAAGGACTATTTTTGACATTTTTCCAAAGTTGAGGGACCAAAGTTGTCATTTTGTGATTTTTAAACTTTAAAGGGTTTGTTTTGACAACTTTTGAATCTCAAGGACCTAAAATGATATTTTACAAGTTTTTGAATGACCAGGGACTGATTTTGACAACTTTTGTAACTTGGGGACTAAAGCGCCAATTATGCAAACTTGATACGCTTTTTCATCGATTTTGATGTTTTGCATTTAAAACATATAAAACACTTGTTTGTGATATTTTTATCATTTTGAAGCATTTACGAGTGTTTTCGGATGTTTTTGGCATTCTATAAAGATAAAATGATGAGTATTTAGACACTCATCGGATGTGCATCACAATGCAATCCCATTCTTCATTAGTGAGGAGAAAATCACCATTTGTTAGATTTTTAAGCTTAGACTTGAAGCTTGTATGGTGATTGGCAACAAAATTTCCGGGAGGGAGAGCTGGAAGCGGTTCTTCAATCAACAGATTTTCAAGAAAGAGGATGTCTCCTCCGAATCATAGTAAGTATTGTCAATCCCTCGCTGGAATTGACTCATCACTAAGAAAAGCATCGACCTCCTTCCAAAGTTATCATCTTCCTCATCCGGAGTGAGAGAAGGAATGGAAGAGACGGAAATGGGACAAGAAATGAGTGGATGATCATTATATAGGAGATTTTAGTTTCTCCAAGATCGGCTTCGAAATCAAAGAGATCATCGTCACTTTCGATGAAAGTGGATCGATGTGAGTGAGTTCATCGGTGAACTCCTCAAGAAGAGGATCGACCGTGGAGTGATGCCTCAACATACCGATGTCTCCATAAGAAGTACAATCGTCGCTAACATCGGAGAAAGTTTCAAAATGATCTTTTGAACACTCAAGAGGGAAGAGAATCACACATATGATCGAAGTTCCTGTGACTCTCTCGGGATTGGGACAAGGATCTCAACACTAGACTTTATGAATTCGTCCGATTCCTTTTCGTGAAGCAGTGTCAAGATGCTCATCCCCATGTTCGGAGAGTGAGTGGGAATATCGGTGTGATAACAACGGATCGAGGAGTTTAGAAGGACTAGCATACATATGTTTTATACATTCCATTTGTTCTTCGCTAGTAATTCCATCATAGTCTTTTCTCCCGATTTTCATGGAAGGAATTTCAAGCGATGAACTTGATGAACCTGCATAAAGTTGACTAATATCAAGGGTAACTTCATCATCATCGTCATTAGGAATGAAACGGAATCGAGAGCTAGATTTGGCTTCTTTTTCTTTTGCAATTGATTCCTAATAGATTTTCAAAGGCAACTGGGAATCTAATTTAGCAATCAGTTCTTCGACTAACAAAACTTCCATGGATTTTTGATTTGGATTATCTTGGGGATGTTTACATTCCTTCAAATCTTCACTAAATCCAAAAGATCAAGGAGAAGATTTTGAGGAAGTGGCTCAGCCGAGGTAGTGCCCGATTCACTTGGTATATTGGAGGTTGGTTATGATATGAAGAGTCGAATTGTTACAAGGAAATGGATTCCTCGCTTGACAATTAGAGCTAGAGTGAGGACCTCCACAATACTCACAACAAAGAAACCGATGTGGCCGTGAGTTATATGTGTGGTAGTCATAATTGTTATCGTGAACCCGCTCATAGACAAGCGTGTTTCGATTGACAATCGAAGCTGAGTGTGAACCACCACAGACTCACAACAAGAAACTGCTGAGTCTCACGGTGTGGTGGTCGATGGAATAAATCGGTTGTGTTATGGTAGGAATAGGGATCACGGTTATAGATGGACTGTTTCCGATTCCACCATGCTACAACCGGGGCAATTGCCACCATTATAAGGACCACCACACCATTGACAACCAAGAGGGTGAGGATAAGACATAGAAAGAATCAAATGTTTTCGAGAGGGTAGGGATGAAGAATCAAAGATGTGAGAGGGTAAAGATGGATATTTTTGGATTTTTGGATAAACATTTTGTGAAAATAAGAAAGAAAATATTTTTGGGTTTTTGATTTATATAAGAAAATATAAACATATAGATGGTATAAACAAAGAGTGAATATTCAAATCACTAATCTGCTAAACGTAAGACTATTAGCACTGCTCCCCGGCAGCGGCGCCAAAATTTGATCCGTGCTAAACCGTCAAGTTTTATCACACAAACCGACCACTTGTGAATGGCCGACCGTAACAAACTTAAAACAGTTTAAGCACAAATGCAATGAAGATCAGGAGAGTATAGTGTTTCCCAGTCGTTAAGTCCCAACGAAATGCGAGAATAGCCAAATGTATAGTGATCGAGGGATTTGAACGGAAAAGAAGGATTTGTGATAATTATAACTAAAGAAAAAGCCAACAAATTACAGGGGCTTAAATGCAAATTAAAGGAAATTAAAAAGATAAAAAATATTAAATAAACGCTATCACTATATTTAAAATGATGTTTTTGATTTTATGTTTTTATAAAACTGAATTAAAAACTACGCGACGTACAAATTAAAATGTAAAATTTACACAATATTAATCCTAAAAATATGAAAATGATATTTTTACAAACCTAATGATAAAAGAAAATTTATAGAAAAAGAAAATTATTTTTAAAACTATTTATCTAATTATTATTAATTAAAAACTATTTTTAACTATTAAATAATTACCTAAAATACAAGAAAATATGAAACAAAGCTAGAAAAATAAAATTATGACTTGAAAAATCTAAAATAACAAAGAGAATTTTCAAAATTATTTTGTATTTTTCGATTATTTTCTATTTTTATGGATTTTAAACTATTAAAACTAATTAAATTATCTAAAATACAAATTTAACTAAGAAAAATCTAGAAAAATATTTTTTTGTCTTTTATATTTATATTAACTTAGGAAAATTGAAAATTATTTTTGAAACTTTTCCGAATTATTTGGATTAAAAGCAATTTAAAAGTGCTAAAAATAGATTTAAATGCGTAAAAATAGTAAACAGGCTTGGAAAAATATGAAAATTCAAGATAAGCTTAAAATAATATGAGGAATCTAGGAAAATATAAAATCGAGGCTTGTGTGGAGGAAAATGGGACTGCAGTGGAATGTGCTTATGAATAAGCACTTGGATAAGCCAAATGAAAACCAAGGAGCACCAACTGAGTACAGAAGCTCTAATATGCTAAAATAACCAGAATGCAACAAGTTACAACAAACTCAAACCTCTGAATAGCTGAATACACAGATTTGATGAATTGAGATCATAAGCTAAAATCAGTGTGAGGGTACCATGTTTAAGCAGAAGAATAAGCACTCAAATAAGCTGGAAACTAAAGAGCAAATGAAGGAGCTTAAACTAGACCTGGCTGACTATGCTTAAACCAAAAGCCAGGCTTTGACAAGCTCTATTGAGCTTGTGACAAGCTTGCACAATCTGCATAATCCTGTAGGACTTAGTGCCGCACAGCACTTAATCCCATTTTGACAGCTTATTTGGGGCTTTTATAAAATTATTAAAATTCTACAAAATGACAATGATAAAATAGACAGGAAGAAGTTTTAAAACCACAAAATTCTCATGATTTGGCCAAGAAATGAATCAAGGAAAATTCATTTCAGTTGAGCCCAAAATGACTTTTTGCAAATTTGACTTTTGATAAAGAAATGGAGAGTTGACTAAACTGAGTTTTGAACTTAATTTGAGGACTGAAAGTGATGTTTAATGGTGAAATGAAACTAATATAATCTATGTCTATGAATTTTAAACACCAAACAAGTATTTGAATTTCCAAAGTCTCAACAGATTAGTACTTAAGACAGATTCACATGAAGATTGACTTTGAGCTATGTAAATGCAATATTGAGATAAATATGATTCAAGTAGACCAGATGGGGCTAAGTAGAGATATCATGCACAAACAAAAGCTTAAGCTCGGTTTACATACTAATCCAAACACCGCTTCACCAACCGAGATGTGAATTAAACTAAGCCGACTACTTATTCAAATTTTATGCAGATAACTTAAATTTAATCTAGCTAACCTAAATACATCTAAATAAACAGGCCTAACCCATTTAATGACCAAAGATTCAAACATAAATACAATAGGTAAATTAAGCTAAAAATGGAAATGAGATAGATACTCACAAGGACCTAGCTTATGTTGCAGGCTAAAACCAAACCCATAACTGCTATTCTACTCCATTTCCAACCCAAAACCAATCACTGCATCAACCCAAGATCACCATTTTCCAATTTAGCACCTCAGTTGACTTTTGTTGACCATGCATGAGAATTGCTTGAAACTGATATATAAACTTATCAAAAGCTATAAAAAGCTTAACTAAGCTTGTCTGAACTTAAACATAAGCTATTGGAAGCTTGAATTCAAGGACATGAGTTTGAAATTTTCAACAGTAAACATAAGAACATGAAATATAAATGAAACCTTAAATTGAGACTTAAAAGCTGATTACAAGGATAAAATAACTTGATTTTAGAACAAAGAAACAAAAGATTACATTTAAAAACTTAAACTAAATCATTTTTCTTAAAAACGACATACAAGGAAAATTAAAAACTAACTACTGCTTCTTCTCTTGCCTTTCTTCCTCTTTTATGCTCCAATAATGTTCCACGTGTCCTTCTGAGAGTATCCCACCTCTTTTTGGAGCCAATGGGTGAGTTTTGAGTGTTTTGGCCATTTTATCAATTTGGCGGGAAACTTGGATTTGACTTGTAGGCCTGTGTTTTATCAACTAGGGGGGGGTGGCATTTATTGTGGGGGGTTTGTGATGATGAGGGGGTGGTGGAAAGAAGAAAAGGTGATGGGAGGTGCCTGCACAACAACCGGGATAACAGTGTACAGGATAGGTGGAGGGAAAGGGGAAGAGGTTTGACTTGGGTTTGACCTGGGGGTCCAAAAAGGGTTTTGGCGGGGGGTCACAAAGGATAAATGGCAGGGTCAACAGGTTCAAAGGTCCAATGGTTAGTTTAATATCATAAGGACTAACTTGCAATTTCTCCAATCATGAAGGACCATTTCGCCAATTTCTCAAACTGTCACAAGGACCAAACCGACAAGTTCCAATAGTACAAGGACCATTTTGACATTTTATAATTTCCAAGGACTATTTTGCCAAATTTCAAAGTTTAGGGACCTAAGTTGTAAATTTGCAATTTTAAATCTCAAGGACCAATTTTGACAACTTAAGAATCCCTAGGGACTTAAAATGATATTTTTCTTTATTTAGATTTACGAGTGGACCTGTTTTTGACAACTTTTGAAACTTGGGGACTAAAGCGCAATTATGCAAACTTGATACGTTTTCACCGATTTTGATATTTTTGCATATAAAACACATAAAACACTTATTTGTGATATTTTTATCATTTTGATGCATTTCAGTGTTTTCGGATGTTTTGCAGTTTAAATGGTACAAAAATGGTGAGTATTTAGACACTCATCACTCAAATTAAAAGCATGTCAACAAGCTCTTTGGATAAAGCAAGCTCTCATGGACTATGGAATTTATCTCAACGATATCTCTATACTTTCCGACAACAAAGGTGTTATTGATCTCAGCAAAAATTCCGTCCAACATGCTCGAACGAAACATATTGAAATCCGCCATCACTTTATTTGCGACAATGTTCAAAAAGGAAACATCTCAGTTGAGAAAGTATCCTCCGAAGACAAAATTGCCGACATCCTAACTAAACCTCTCAAGCGAGAACCATTTAATCTTCTTAGACTTGGCTTAGGATTAATGGAACCAAACATGTAGTTAAAACATAGTCTAAACCTTAGAACAACCAAAACAAAACAAATTAGCCTAAATCTGCGACACCAAACGACCAAACAGACGGAACCAAAAATTTGGTGCCGTCTAGTCCGTGGTGACAACAGTAGCAAATATTCTAATTACAAAACATCTTCTTCCTCAGAATTCACTTTACCAAAACGTATCAACAACACACCTAACTCATTGTTAAGACTTTTTCTCCCACTAATCACTGAAGAAAACATCATTGTAAGTATCCTAACTACATTACTTCTCTTAATTCTGTGTCTAGGATTCTAATTTATGCACAAAATCATTACATGGGGATTATGTATATTCTTGTACAAAACATGAATTCAATTGGCAAATTGCATAACTAGTTACTGAAATTAGGTACTACATTGTCACATTGCATAAACTAATCATGTTTCCCACTATTTAAAAGATAATTACTATAAGGCCTTATTCTAATTAAACAAAAACCCCATGTCAAAATTTTGAAAAGCTTCTCACTTGTAGGAAAACAATTTTTCATTGTTAATACAAATAGAAACGTAATTTTTCATCACTTGCATAATGTCTCTTGAATACTAAAGGTAATGCATAACTAATATGCATTCCCGGGTATATTCAAATGAAGCCACATTGAATTAGGAGCGTTTGGGTTATCTCCCGCCTTTTGCCAAACACCCCCCATTGAAAACCATTTTGTACATGAAATGAGTCGAGATAACCGCAACTCCAAATTGTTTTCATATAGGCACACACTAGAACAAAAATGCTAAGTTTGTTTTTATTTTTACTAAAACATATAAATTCTTGCTCATAGGAACAACCATGGTAGCCGCAAAATTCTATGATCACAAGGACACTCTTAACTACATCCCTCAACATCACAAAACCAAGGGCCTCACTAAAGACCAAGTTAAAATCTTTAAGAGTCTCGAGAGAAGGTACTTCCATGAGGGTAGGACCATTCATCCTTCTTTTGTCGACGGAACTAATCTCAGTCAAGAGCTAGCCACTATCAAGTTCGATTGTCTCCTTGACATCGATGAACCAATTTGTCCTAGGTTTGTTCTAGAATTCTATGCTAGTGTTGCCTCTTTCACAAATGAGGATAATCAAATGGCTCTTAGGTTTAGGATCAATCAAAATGACTACTCCATCTCCCTGAACCAATTTGCTCAAGTATTAGGAATTCCTAACCGTGGTATATGTGTTTACTCAGATAAGTGGTCACTCACTATCCTTAATGCTGTCAATGACCGCTCTCGTCCCTACCAAACTCCTTTGGTGGACAAGGACATCATTCGTGAGCACCTTTTTAACGAAAGGGTAGCTCCAACCCGTGTCACTCGAGCGGGAAAGGAAGTACACCGAGATCCATACGGTATGGAACTCTATGAGCTCAAGCCCGAATTCAAAAAGTGGGAGGAACACCTTAGAGCCAATGTCATTTGCACCATACGAAATAGAGACCATATCAATGCTTGCCTTTGTCACATGATCTACAACTTGTCCACTCGTCAACCATTCAACTTAGCTTACTACATTTCTAGGAGAATGGTAGATATCCCTACTCAAGGCTCCGTTCCTCTTCCATACAGGATGCTACTCACCCGTCTCTATAGAGCATTTGCACTCATTCCACCAAGTCCAAAAGGGTTGATGCTAGATTATTCTCTCATCCCTCACATATTTATGCCCTTGAGTGACGAACGAGTGGCCAAGACCAAGGCAAAAGGTAAAAGAGCAAACTTCCAACTCCTTCATCATCATCATCATCATCAAATAGCTCCGAAGACGGTCTCCCCAATTCTCAACTACCACCTCAAGAGTATTATGCATCTCTTCCCGAGATTGAGAATGAATCGGTGGAGTTCAAGCAAACCAAAGGATGTTCAAGTGCCTTGGAAGAATGATGACAAAGATTTACAAAAAGTTGGATAAGTGAGGTTTTTAGGGAGTGTTTAGAACAAGACAAAAACAATGATGTACGATACAATTTGGGCGTTTTTACTTTGTAGGATGATAAACTAACTTGAAAAAATGTTGTATGCTAACCGGTTTATGCAGGGGGAGAGCACACGTGTGTTATGAAATCTTACCCATTTTCACTTATATGTGAAAATCGTTAGGCCTTGGTCAAAATCAATGTTCCACTATGTTTGTGTATGCGTTATTGACTGTTCCTAACTAGAAATAATTAATGCCATATGTTTTAAGTAAAATTTCAGGTTTCGAAAAAGTCCCCGATAGTTAAAAATGTTGTCTGTGAAGAATTCTGGGCATCACGGACCAGACGACACCAATTTTTTGGTTTCGTCTGTTTACAAAATTTGTGCCACCAGACCTGTACAGGCGTACCAGACGGCACCATAATTTGGTTCCGCATGTGTAAAAAATTGGTGCCGTGGGAACTGCACATAATTTTCTAAATTTCGCTAATTTCAACATTCTAAATTACCATAATTTGCTTCTAGGATAGTTTTTACTAGTTTTTATCCATATTAGAACTAGTTTAACACACTTAGACATATAGGATATCCATTTTCCATCAAAATTCAAAAATTTCAAAAATTCACCCAAGGAACCCTTTTTCATAAAGGAAGGAACTAAAAATTTGGTTCCTTGTAATCCGTGGGTGATCTGATTCTCAAGATCCTACTATCATTTGAACACATTTATTGCATATCTTTATCTCTTCACTCCATCCTTCTTGTATGGCTTGACTTAGGTGATATGACTAGCATTAACAACACTTCCAAATCATTAGAAACCTCCTTTCTTATATGGTTTAACATCAAATCAAACACATTTCTCCATAATTTCATAATCCTATAAAATAAGAGCTTCTAAGATGATCATCCTCACACCTTCTCAATTCTTCTAATCTACTAGCACAATCTTAAGCAAAAATGACTAAGTCTTCTCCATCAAACAAACCTTGCAAGAGAATGGCTAGAATGAGCGTTAGAACATGTTGCTTTGTCAACATTAGCTCCTCTTCCGACTCCTCTCCCCTAACCATCTCATCTCCCATAAGAGATGACAACTTCCTCACTTTGACTACTCCTACACCACCTCCAAAATCACCTATTGTAGTCACTACTCCACCACCAACGAAGACTCCCATTACTAGCTCACCACCACCAGCTCCAATCCAAACATCCAAATCACCATCACCTCCTAAATCTCCAACTCTCATACCATTAGAGCTATTCTCTACACCACCTACATCTCCAAACCCATTTTTGGAGGACTTGGAGGATTTGCCTCCTAGGCCCAATAATCCACTAATAAGGTTTTAAAATGTACATTTTTGAGGGGTCATTAAAGCCCTTATTTGATCACTTTTGTATCCGTTATTACTTAATATCGTTCCTTTTCACTTTTTAGGTATCTCGAAGGAAAATTGCTGGAATGACAGTTATTCGGACGAAAAGGCGCGAATATACGAAGAAAATGGCCAAAGTCAAGAATCGAGACACTCAGTCGCTAGAACGAAGGGACGGGACGGTCGGGGTTATTCATGACGCCGTCGCATCACTTTTGTGACTACTCAAGAGCCAAATTGCTTATTTACAAGTGACGGTGTCGTTTTAAAAGAGTAGGTCGTCGCAACTCGCACGACCTAGATTTGATCGCACGACGCCGAGACCGAAGGGGCGGCGTCACAAGCATAAGGTGACGCCGCCGCAAGACTAACATGGCCAAGAAGAAACCCTAATGACGGCGACATGACGCGCCACAAATCAAAGGTGACGCGTCGCATATGTAATCATATATATAGAATCCGAATTTTTAGTTTTCATGTGTAGTATTTTGGAGTAAAAACCTAAACCGAACCAAGGCTGTCTTGTACAGTAGTTTAGGGTTCCAAACCCTATCTTACATCAAGATAAGTGTTTTACTTCATTAATTTAATTATGTCTTCATTTACTTGTGTGTATGCTTGCATGTTCCTCATGTCTGGCTGATTTACTTATGTGTTTGCTTAGGGAATATGAAACTTAATTATTGAATATTGATTGGTTGTCTCTCATCTTAATTGTTAATGATCTAGTAATGCGATAGGTCATCCGTTGTGTAGTTAATGCTTGATTAATCTTTGTGAACCTTAGTTTATAATACCTAGAGTTGTTGTAGGCTAAACCATCCAAAGAGTACCTTAGAGTTAAAGTTTATAAATCCTAGAGATTTTGTAGGCGATACCCTTTGGTAGTTTCAAAGAGTTAGGGATAAACGCATACCCTACGACCTTAGACACACAACGCGATTAAGAATAAGAACGTGACAATTCAACCATCAATAGGAGATAATTAAGGAGTAATAAAACCTAAGTAAACACATTTTTAAATCATCATACGAGCACACAATAATTAGACATAGACTACATACACCACTAGATTAGATAATTAGATAAGTAGAGTAATAGGTAGAAGTACCAACCCCCAAATCCAAACCTCGAGATTCGTACCTTTCCATTTCCTAAAAACATAAAAGATAAAAATAATCTTCCTCAACCCCAACCTTAGCGTAGTAACTTCTCACTAGTATTCCTATTCCCTAGAGAACGATATCAATTCCGTGGATTACCCTAATACTACACTACAATGATTAGGTTCATCGCTTAGGTGTTGAAAACTTTCTCATTTAAAAGGAAGTTCCTTTGACCCGAACGACGCGCGTGTAGCGTTATCAAGTTTTGGCGCTATTTGGGAATAGAATAGCTAGTTAGAGTCCACCTCGCTTAGGTTTCTTTGCTTGATTCCTATCAAGTAAATTTTTCTCATTTTTAGCTTCCTCATAGTCTATCCCCTTCTTCGTGACCTTTGTTAGTAACCCCATCACTTTTCATCATGGAAGGTGATAACCAACCCCACTCATCAACCCACCACCAAATGACCCGCCAAGAGGCCGTACTCTTGGTGAATACTCGACAAAGCCACCTAGGCTATATAAACACCATTGAGCTTCCGACCAAGCCCAAACTACGGCCTGCGATCCGACACCATCCGGTTGGTGCAAACGGATGTGCATTCCATGGACTTCGTTCAAGATCCTAATCGGCATCTTAAGTTTTTTTAAAATTGTCGATTCCATCGACCTCAATGCTACTACTCGGGAGACCACGCGTCTGCGTCTCTTCCAATTCTCTACGGGACCAAGCTAGTAATTGGCTTGAGCGACTTCCCCACGACTCCATCTCAAGTTGGGATGATCTCACCTCTCGCCTTGCTCAATTTTTCCCACGGGAGAACCACTAAACTAAGACGAGACATCTTGACGCTTCAACAACTTCAAGGCGAGTCTCTACAAAGCATGGACTCGATTCAAGGACTTACTCCATAAAGTCCGTCATCATGGTATTGATCTTTGGCTTCAAATCTAAATCTTCTATGACCATACCGATTTCATCACAAGGCGATCCATTGATCAAACCGCCGGTGGAAGGCTTAGCAACTTTAACGTAGAGGAATCTTGGGATATCATAGAAGTGCTTGCCGAGCAAAGCTACAAAGATTGGAATGAATCTGAAACCCCGTTAAAGTGGTTAATGCCATATCAACTCCTCTTGAATCTTCCAACGTCACCGAGGAGAAAATGAGTGCTCTTGAGAGAAGGATTGATTATCGATGAGAGGCATAAGAGAGCTCCGTGCACAAATCCTCGGGAAACAGTCAATTCCGCTAATTCCACCAACCACCCAACACCCTTCTCTGAATCCCCAAGTCGTGAGCAAAATCCTAATTCCAAATGGCGCTTCCGTTCTACTTCCCCAATACCACTCTCACCAAGCTTTAAGGAACAAATGAGGGAGTACATGGCAGCTCATATGGAGAGATTAGCAAAATTTGAAGAGGAGGTTTATAGGCAAAGAGAGGAAATGCAAGCAAAGATGACGGAAATGATGAACCTGGTAAAAGAATATACAAAGACAAAAGTTCCCGAAAAGGTACTAGTAAGAAGCAACGATTATCCTCCCACTTCGTTTGTTAACGCCATTTCCATTATGCCTGAGGATGGAAAGGTTGAGGAGAAGAAAACTGAGAAAAGCAAGAGGGAGGAGGCTGAACCTAATAATGAGCCCGAGACCATTGAGTACTACCTTAAGCACGAAATTAACAAAAAAACCATTGTTAACCAAGTGAACAACTTTAGGTACAATGAGGTTCTTAGGGAAGCCCGTGAAGGAAAAATAACAGAAGAAGAGTATGACACCATGCCCATGGGACCTCTGTATGAGCTGGTTCTAAAAAAACCAGTAACTAAAAACCGAGACACCACAGGGAACTTCGTGATACCATGTAGCATAGGTGACATTGATAATATAAATGCCTTAGCTGATCACGGATCTGATGTAAACATAATGCCATTATCAATCTATAATAAGTTGACTAGGAGAAGCCACCAAGACCGATCTTAGACTTTCCTTAGCAAATCACACCCACGTCTACCCCATAGGAATCGCGGTGGATGTTTTAATAGAGGTGGCTAATATCGCCTATCCGTGGATTTCGTGATCATAGATGTTGAGGAAGATAGAAACATGCCACTCATTCTTGGGACACCTTTTTCGCCACCACCAAAGCAACCATCAAATGCGGGGAGGGCATCATGATACTTAAAAGTGGAAAAGGGTACGCTAGGATACCCATTGTTCCAAGGTATCCTCTTAAGATCATGGAAAATATTACGGGTGAGAATCCACAAGTCCTTAGCAATATGGTTAAGAAGAAAATGAACGATTGGGAAAAAGGGCTTAGAGATTTTATGGTTTAAGGACTGCATGCAACATTGTGGAAGCATGATAAAAAGTTAGGAAATAATCCCCCTTCGATACCAAAAACACAAAGGAACCCTAAGGAATTTTCAAATGGAGAAAAAGTACTCTTATACAAATTACGGATAAGGGCATTACAAGGTAGAAACAAACCAAGATGGTTTGGGCCTTTTATGGTGAAGGAAACCAATCTAAAGGATAAAATGTAAGATATAACTTTTCACATACACATCAAACCATAACACAAAGTAGCATATAGATGGAATTCTAGAGAGAAAGTTAGAGGTTTAGGGAACTTAGTGAGAGAAAGTGAAAGATATTATTATGAGCTCCAACTCTCTACCTTGGGAGGTAGAGAGTATTTATAGTCTTACATAAAACGCCACACATCGGGGTGGATCGGGCATACAGCTGGTAAAGACCCGTCCGTCCTCCACGGTGTTACTTAACTAATTACTACTTAACATAAAAGAACTACGACTACGAGCTTAACGATTACATATACTTGAGGTGACCGACTCTTTAATACCGAATTTCTAATTCCTAACAATCTCCCCAAAGGAGGTCACCTCAATCATGTACCAAAATTACATTGAATATAACTAGATAATACATTAACAATTGATCTTGCATTCTTGATGTAGTCCTTTGCTCCTAAGCTCAGACATTGATTCTTCACATTGCATGTTTGGTTACTCCAAGTGGAGGTCTTTATCGATCCACGTGATAATAAATTTGAGCCATCTTTTGAGATCATCACTCTCAAAATCTCTCGAGACATCCTTTGTGGTGTTGGTATTATGTGATGTTGTGACTTTAGGACCGACATGCTCACATTCGGATCATGATATCTTCTCATCGAGTAGCGGAAGCTTTTGTTGAATCATGATATTGGCGCAGTAGCGTAAGCATGGAGTGAAAATATCGAGTCATTGATGCACTAATCATGATTTCTTTTGAGATGAATGTGTTAAGTGAGCATGCGGCTATGGATTGACCGCTTCATTTCGATCACCGCAAACGCCGGGTGTACCGCATACAATGATTAGCAATAAATCGCACGAAAGTGTCTTTGATCACTTTCGTTGAATTGAGGTACACGCCCACGGTTCCCCGTTGATCGAGACATGTATCGCCCGTGATCGTATAATTTCAAGAATTTCCTTGGCAGGGCTTCGCAATGTTTCTAGTCGTTCTCAAACCGAACGTCTCAAAGAAGACAACACGGAGTGAGTAAACCAAATAATTTTAAGTCCACCGATTGATAAAGAGATTTGAAAACAATCGTGTATTGCTCAATAGAAATTGTTCTTGCAATACAACGAAGGTTTTATTGAAAATCAATTATCAATCATAAAACACCTTTGGTTTGAAAATGAGTACACGGTCGATGTGCTAAAGAAAAGAGTTGTTAAGCACAAAGACCGGTTTTCAAAGGTATCCGTCAATCCATAACTCGAACGTGATTGATTCAAAAGATTGAATCTCCCATTGTTTCGCTCGGTTGTCACATGGTTGATCTATTAGATAGATCTCACATGCCACCTACCAGAGCTTGTTTGATGATGGCTCGGAAGGTTTTCCATCTTCATTGTGAATATGTATACACATCACTCGGATGTTCCGCAATACCACAAGGATAATGCGTAGGACTCAAGATATAATCTCTTTCCACATTGTATGAAACAGAGAGTCTTCATTGAAAGTGTCCTAATGAGATTTATTGATGATCTCGTGGCTCTAGACTCAATTTGTGCATATTTGGATCTGTGTCGAGACTAGGAGAGGGTCTCCTTCTTCAATATCAACAATCTCTAAGAGAAAGTCGATAGATAATGTCGGTTCCTGTGAGAATGAAACAAGTCCTTTTAAGAGGAACTTGAGTGGTTTGGAAAGTTGAAGTGCGGCGTCACCGGGTCCATGACGTCTTGTCTTCAATACCGATGTTACCATCGAGCATATGAAGTGAACCCGGTTTCTACCCTAAGGTTGAATAAATGGAGGCTATTTGTTTTCACCCTTTCTCATTCAATTCTTTTAATTCTTCAACCCCTTCAAGCTTACCGAGACTTCATAGCTAGAACCTTGTTGGGTTTATTCAGACTAGCTCGGTCTTAGTCCGCACTCTTCCCATATATCATTTTCTCCTTTATCATCATACCTAAGGACTTCTACACTAACTAGTGGATTGTCCTCGGTAGATCCCTCCGATTCAGCGGATCATGGGAACCAATACCTAACCTTATCATCCTTATATCACCATACATAAAGTAATGTTGGTCGGTCTATTTGGTATTGTTCATCCGCCATTGGATCCAATTGAAAACCATTTGAAAATCAATTCGGATACTTGTGATATATTATCAAAGCATTTTGTACCGAATTGTTTTGATATTTTAGAACGAGAACTCCCCTCAACATGTGCATCAAATATTTGAAAATGTTTTGCACACGGAGGCAAGAGAAAGAATTAACTTTGATTACCATTTTCTAAAGATATCAACATCACTTCCCACATCAAATCAAGTAGAAATAGCATTTCCGGGAAGGATGAGGTTTCCATAAATTCGCTCCCCTCAATATGTGCCTCGAGATTTGAAAAGAGTTTTGCACATACTAGAGGACCTTGCACATGAGATAAGTTGATCACATTTCAAATCATAGGTTTAAGATAGATGCTCCCCTCAACATGTGCATGGAAAAATTGAAATCGTTTGTCACATGTGGGCGGGATAGCATGAACATCCTTATAAAACCATTTGCCGAATTATCGGTTTAAATCCAATTTAAATCACATATTCTCCCCGATCACAATTATCAAATTTGATATTTGTGATCTCTTGTAGATTTAAATTGATTTTGAAAGCTTTAAGGAATTGTGACTTGATTATGAAAGCGCTTTAAGCGATAAGGGTCGGATTTTAAGACTTTAAACTCCATTGATAAAACATGCATGTATATCTTTTGAAAACAATTTAATGCCAAATAACTTTTTAATTTAATTGAAATCATTCTCCCTCAATCAATGACATAGGTTGTTGATTGAGAGATAGAGATTTTGACATATAAGTCCTCGATGATTATCAAAATAGAGACCGAGTTATTTTTCAAAGCATTTGGTTTTCAGCAGATAAATGTTTATAGAATCGAGCATGGAATTTGAAAACATGGTAAAACATGGCTCGTTTCTTTCTTTTAAAACCGGGTTATTTCACGAAAAATGACAATAAACCATCGTTTCTCTTTCTCAATTTTTTTTTTTTTTTTTTTTTTTTTTTTTTTTAAATTCGAACAACATCTAAAGACCCGTGTCATTCTTTGAATGACAACATCAAGACCGTAGATATTATCGAATCGAGAGAAACATGACAAAATGACAATATTTTTGAAGATTTTCAATTTTTCAAATTTTATGGATTTTGAAAGTTTTATATTTTTCTATTTGATTTTTAAGGTTTTATAATTTTGTATTTTGTTTTTCGAATAGATATATACAAGAGATAGATGAAGATAGACCTTTACTCCTCGTCTTCCTCCTCGAAGACGTTTGAGAGTTTCGGTTGAAGGCTTTTCAAGCCAAGTCGTGGAAGAATAAACTCAAACGTTCTCTTGGAAGAGCTTTGGTGAAGATGTCGCTAAGCGATATTCGGACCTCACAAAATATAGTTCCACCACACCTTTTTCCACTTGTTCCTCGATGAAATGATGTCGAATGTCGATATGCTTTGCTCTTGAGTGTTGAACGTTGTTGCATGAGAGAGCAATAGCACTTTATTATCACAAGATGAGGGATTTTGTTGAATTCAAAGCCATAGTCGATAATTGAGATCTCATCCATAAGATTTGAGCACAACAAGATGACATGGCTATGTATTTAGCCTCTAGAGGAAATAGAAGTACTCATTTGCTTCTTTGAATACCACTCACAAGCTTATCACCCAAAATCGAGCACCTCCCGACGTATTGACGTGTATCTTGACAACCGCATGATCAACATCGATAGGCCGTTAGTGACATACCGGTGTCCTTCGGTACCAAAGACCCATATTGATGGTTCCTTGGAGATACCGAAGACCCGCTTAATCGCTTAAGGTGCTTTTTAGTAGGCTTAGCACGGTATCTAGCACACATGCAAACAATGAACAAGATGTCTCGGTCTACTAGCGAGTGAGATACATCGGGATCCAATCATACTCCGATATTTCGTTTGGTCAATCATGATCCCGAGAGGTCCTCATCTAGTTTGGTTCGGTCAATCATGGGGTGTCACAGTGGTCACATGAATCGAATCCAAATTTCTTTAAAATCTCATTGTATATTTAGATTGATTTATGAAAATGCCTCCGGACTTTGTGAAATTTGTAATCCCAAGAAAATGACATTTGTCCCATCATTGACATTTGAAACTTTGAACTCATTTCATTTGAAAACGATCACATTCCATTGGGTCCGCCGAGGCAAAATAATATCATCAACATAAATTTGAACATGAATTAAATGTTTGCTCGACTTCACGGTGAACAATGTAGGATCAATCGCTCCTTTGATAAATCCGGTTGATAGAAGAAACTTTGACGATGTATCATACCATGCCCTTGGAGCTTGCTTTAAACCATAAAGAGCCTTCTTCAAACGATAAACGTGAGTAGGATGCTCTTGATTCACAAATCCTTCGGGTTGGCCGACGAGACTACTTCTTTAAGATCTCCGCTCGTAAATGCCGCCTTTACATCCATCGATATACTACCATGTTCTTACTAGCAAGATTAGCCGTAAAGATTACGATTGCCTCGATTCGAGCAACTGGAGCAAAAGATTCTTCAAAGTCTATACCTCCTCTTGACGATATCCTTTAGCAACTAATCGAGCCTTGTTCTTCAACACATCACCATGCTCATCAAGTTTTACTTTGAAGATCCATTTGAGAGCTATAATCATAGCACAATTTGGAGCAGGTACTAACTCCCATACATCAAGACGATCAAACTCATGAATTTCATCTTGCATGGCATTGAACCACTATCTTCATTCATTGTAGTTTTAACATCTTTTGGTTCGATCTTAGATAGTACGGAGTTGAAGAAGCACCATAAGGCATCGGTTGAAGTTGTTTCCGGGTTGATACAGACGAGAGGATTTCCAATGATGTTGTCTAAGGGGTGATCGTGAGTCCATTTTCGAGGTGTTCATGTGGCGGTTGTTGAGGAACCGAGGTAGCCGAGTCGATGTCTCCTCAAGAAGATGGTTCGATGATGATTCAGAGTAGCTAATATGTTTTCAAATGGAGCATCTTCAGAGTCGCAAAGGGATTAACTTCATCATTGATGCCGAAACATTTCCATGATGTACATTTGAAGAATGATGATTTGTTGATGAGATCAAGGATCGCAGCAGTGCTTCATGACTTAAAGATATTGATACCGAGGATTGACTTCATTCATGTGAATATAAGCATCCTCTTTGTAGGAATCAAGACCTCATTAGTAATTGAATCATACAGTTCATCAAACATAGGATCAAACAATTTCTTTACATCATCTTCGGATGGGGGTACATATGGAGTTTCTTGAGAGGAGTTTGGAACAAGGATGAACCAATAGGACTGTTTTGAAGTGCGGGTCCCGAGTGGAGTGTCCAGGAGCCATTTGACCGGTCACTCATCAAACGTAACGTGAATTGTTTCCATGATATTTCGGGTTCTTTTGTTGTAGATTCGGTATCCCTTTTGTTTGGTGCATATCCAACAAATACTCCAATGTCGACTTTAGCCCTAAGTTTGCCCAAGTCTTGACCCTCATTAGTTGGATAGCACAAGGCACCAAACACACGAAGGAAAGATAGATTAGGTTTTCATTGTGGACAACTTCATATGGAGTTTTTCCATGAATAGTATGAATTAGGGAACGATTTTTGTGTAGCATGCAGTGGCAATTGCTTCACCCGGAGAAACATTGGAACCTTTGAGTAGATCAAGATTGTTCTAGCGGCTTCAACAAGAGTACGATTTGTCTTTCAACTACACCGCTCGTTGAGGGGTTCGTGGAACACTTTTGATGGTCGATTCCAACGCTTTCATAGAATTCACTAAGTTGTTTGTTGACAAACTCGGCCCATTGTCTGCTCGATAATTCGACCGCTTTGTTTAGTCGAACTCGCACTGCTTGATGAGTTTGATGATGATATCGGAGTTTCATCCTATGTCCTTAAGAACTTGACCTGTGAATCCAGAGTAATCATCAACCACAACTAACACATATTTCTTCCCAAAGATATTCTCGCACCCTCATTGGTCCACATAAATCCATATGAATCATATGAAGAACTTACGTGAGAGTTAGTAGGTTTGGGTTTATGGGCATACTTACTTTTTCCCAATTGACATGTTGAACAAAGATGATCCTTTTCATACTTTAGTCTAGGTAAACCTACAACTAAGTCCTTTCGGAAAGATCGTTGATGGTGCCAAGTTCAAGTGATTGAGACGACGATGCCATAACCATGACTTTGTTTTAGAAGCCTTTGATAACAAGCGATTGGAGAGGCCCTCATCATGTCATCGATAGAGATGGTGTAAAGATTTGAGCCACGAGTTCCTTTTAACAGTTCCTTACCAATAAGATCTCTAACAAAGCGTGTATGTTTTTCAAGGCTACTTTAGATCGGAATCACGTAATTGACCAACAGAGAACAGATTATGACCTAAACCTTCCACATAATATACTCTAGAGATGACACTATCACCAACAACATAATCTCCATAACCCATAATAGCACCAAATGATCATTACCAAATCTAATAGCCCCGATGAATTTGCTCACGAAGTTCATGAGCCGCGACCGGTCTCCAATATATGCTTGGAACAACTGAGTCCAGTACTACGTAAGCGATTTGAACGATCCGCAGCTGAACACGCATAAGAATGGATAATCGGATAATTGGGATCCCATGCAAGAATGGGTTCCATTTGGTTAGTAACAATGTTTGGAACACCCACATCGTAAATAGAAGCATTCATATCGGAAAGTGAGGCAATGGAATCGTTGTGAATAGATGCAAGACTAGTGTCAAGATAGCCCCTGCTCACGGCAGTGATCACTTCTTAAGGGAATAGTTCTACCAAGAGGCATCCATTTTCTAGTGGGCATTATCTCGATTAGTCTTAAGACCAACAGTTTCCAATAAAAGCCTATTTCTTGAATGTTCTTCCTGTGGGGTTCCATTGCTTTCTAACTTTCTTTCGTTTTGCCTTTTAGCCTTCTTAGCATGAATTATAGCATTAACAATATTAATCGGACAATTAACATCATTAGGCGAACATTAACACCACATTCATGATTAGAGACGAATTCAAGGTACATCAAGACAAGGTTTGCAAATAGTATCGAATTAATTAATTACAAGACGCCTATGGCTAATACTAGAATCAACACGATTCGCTTTATTCAATTCAAGCTTAAAGTTCCTAGATTGTTCTTCTACTCTTCCAAAGGCACATTCTTAGCTTGAGAGGTCCTATCATTCCTTGTATTGTCTTGAGACTTTGACCGCTCCCTTTAATGTCACCGATTACTCTCAGAGAGGAATGGGAACATTAGTTTGTTTTACTACTCTTTGCACCATTGCTTAGATGCTGGGATCCGAACTACATGCGGTGCACTAAGGTTCACTTTCTTAAAACTAGAGGTACCGAGATTAGTACTCTAGAAGGCATCTTTGAGTTCTCTCTTAGCATTGATGGATCTAGAATCGAACTACTCAAGGGTACACTACGGTTCACATTCAAAACATTGGGAATCGAGTGCATATCATATTTGGCATTAGGCATCTAGCATGGAATCAAAGGGTTAACTCTCTCACCTAATGTCTTTGGGCATATTGTGATCAAGCATTCTAAGATTTCTTGAGATCGTTTGGCATATAAGCATGCATGTCCAATTGCATTATCATGAGGTTTCTCTAGCTTATCCTCTTCAACAATCTCACGCAGCATTCTAAGCAATCCTAAGAGATGAAAAGTATGTTTGAATAGCTAGTTTGTTGTTTCTTAGATGAGGAGGGACATATGTCATAGACAAAGCATATTTATTACAAGAGTGAACCTTTGATACACCATTCTCCCATTGATCATTGGCATTTTCCTTTTACCCGACTCTTCGATTCTCAATTTCCTTTTGCAATGAAGCTATTTGTTCGTTGTTTTTGTTACGAGTGACTTTAATTGATTCAAATAACTCATTGAAATGACGTTTAACCTTTTCATTTTCTTCTAGAAAACTTTCGTTTTCCTTTTGTAAAGCATTACTAGGTTTTGAAGATGAAACGTTTGAGAATTCCGAGAATCTAAAGGAGGAGGCATTTGGGAGCCCGTCATATTGTTCGTTGACCCTTTAATTGAGAGATTTGGGCTTTCAACTTTCTCGATCGTGTTGCACCGAGCTTGAATCTGCTCATCACGCTTGTTAATTTGAAAAATCGCATCAAACTCGAGCATCCGAAGATGTCTTGACATTTGAAGTTTTGACATTTTCTTTAAGATGTTGATATTTTAGTTGTAAATTAAAATGTTCAACTTCTAGTTTAGAAAATGTTTAACGAAATTGTCGTGATCATCCAGTTCAATTTTCTCGCTTAGTTTAGAATTAGTTTTTCAAGCTCAATGACACGATCATGGGAGACTTTCAGACGCGAGATAGTTCATGAAATTTGGAAGCATTAATAGAGCAATTTGAAGCGTTGAAAACACATCTTGAGCAACACATTCAAGAATAAGATTCTCATTTAATGTATGCAAGTTCTTTCTTTCAATCTCGTTATATTTCAAAGGCACGCTCATAGTCACTAACTTCAACAACCATTGCATCAAATTCCTTTTCCATTCCTTAATATCGCTTTCTATCCCTTTTAAGACTCTCAAAGTGATCTTTTAGAAGTTTAAAGAAGGGCATGACCTCGTTAAATAACATTCTTTCATTTGTTCAAAACCCTTTCTCCTTGAGTTATACCAGTGGGTGTGATCCTTTTCTTGCAAGTTTTCTCAAAATCAACAAATAGTTGAAATATAACGATTGGCTAATTAATGTCTTGCTTTTAGTGGCAATTGTTCTAGGTACAAGATGCATTGGTGTATTAGGAGGATACATACGCTTCTAGGCATTTTCCAAAGGGAGGGTTTGTTTCAACAATATTTTCCGCTTTCGCTTATCTAAATCCTTTTCCGTAAGACTTGTTCGGGAGTCAACAATGTCCGAGGCTTAAACTTGTTCAAGGAAACCGGTTTTCCTTCTTGTAATCGTGAGGAGTGATAATTATGTTTTCTCTTTGCATTTGGGATCATTTTGTTTCTTATTCATCTTTTCCTAGTGATTTCATTTGATTTCTTATCTTCCTCAAAGGCACTCAACGCAACTAGGTTTTCGCCAGGCTTAAGGATTTCATTACCATCATAAAGCACCTTATGAGCATTTCTAGCCTTTTAATTACCTTTGGATTTGGTTCCTCAACAAGGGAATGCTATGCTTATCGCTTAAGACTCGATGTTTAGTGACCATGTGAGCGATCGAATGGTGTTTCCTTGTATGTACAACTTGTTTTCAAGTTTGTTTTCAAAGTTTTCGATTAGAAAAATCTCTCAAGAGTTTTGATTCCTTTGCATTAAATTCTTGCTTAAGCATTTTCACATTTTCTTGAAGTTCTTGTTTTTGTTTAGTTTGTTTTAGAAAGTTTTTCTTGCAAGGAATTTAATTCTTGTTTCAATACTTCTTCTCTAAACTTACTTTTTCTAATTCTTGTACTTACTTGGTCATCCATTTCACCGCTCACGAGTGGTCAACTCAAATTTTGACGTTGTTCATAAATAGCAACACGTTCTTTATAGGCATTTAGTTCTAAATTCATGAATCATCGTGGGCACATGCGGTGTATTCATCAAAACATAGTCATTGTTGTTGCGAAGATGCATCACTTGGTACAACTTCACTTTCACTTTGTTTCACATATTGATCATATGGGACAATATCGATATTACCCATATTTTCAATATTTGATTCAATAGTTTCGATTGATTGTACTTTGTCATGCATCTGCTGCACATCAAGATCATCGATAGTTTTAATACCTCGAGATGAGCTTGTCATGGGATGGCCCAACTAGTGGTGAAGAGGAGACCTTGGGAGAAACCATTGGAGAAATGCTAGCCATAAAAATTGTGTGTGCCAGAGGTCCATCATCCACATCAGTCGTATGCATCACAACGGCGACTTGAAAGGCATTCGATGATTGTGACCTATCTCTCGAATAGGTTGCTCATCCACATCGCATCATAGGTCTTGGCATTGCCTCAAGAAGAAACAAGAATTCCTCTTCATTCAAAGCACCCCATTGTCCCGAGCTTGTGCCAGCAAAGATCTTATCTCTAAAGTAATCGCATTCTCGTGGACGCTTTGGAGATGTGCGTTCCTTGCAATGTGTCCTCACCACCACAGTTATAGCATTTGATCGGCTTAGCTTGACCTTGGTTACCATTCCTTCCTCGATTCGATTGCCCACATAACCTCTACCAAAGACCACCTCTTCCCCGATCATACTGTCTTTCTGAATCTGGTTGCACCACGATCCTTCCATCTTTAACAAGAGCTTGATTGTGTGGGTTAGATGTTGTTCGAGGTTGTTGTTGGTTTGTGGAGAGAATTCATGTTTTGGCTAATCGTAAGAGCTAGTTGATTAATGAAGTTTCCACGTGTGCATCAAGATCGCCTTGTTTGTACATAGGATCGTGAATGAGTTTGTGATTACCATTACCCAAGGGTATGACTTGTGAAGCTTTGGTTGTGATTCGATGTTCGAGTAGAAGGCGGTTGAATCATTAGACGAGCTTGTCTCTCCCGGGTTGGTTTTGAACCGATTGAGAATCAATTTTTCAAACATAGCATGTCTCTCATTCGAAGGAGGAAGGCATAGAGTTGCTCATAGTTTGTATTCTTCAATCCTTTAGTAAGCTTCACGGTAACAAACTTGTGCCATTCGGGATTCATGTTGTTCACAAATTTTGAGTTCAACTCGAATGTTAGGCATAGTCATTCGATGTTCCTCATGTCATTAACTAACTTATGAAATCACATAGTACTCATAGACATTCTCATCGGTTTCATCTTGAAGTGCTCAAATTAGTCATGGAGTTGGGATTCTGTCTTCCATAGTTAATTCGAACCCGAGAGAAGCATCTTAACATTATCCCAAACGCTTTAGCATCGGTGTTATGATTGATCACTTGTAGATGTCTTTAGGAAGACCTGAAGAACAATGTTTGAAGCCCCGATATCTCGCATCAAATCTCTTTTATGCTTATCATCAAGCTCATCATACATCTTAGGTCCATCCATTCCGTAAACAAGAGTACCATCTTCATTAGTATCAAGTATGTCTCTAGTCGTCTCAACTCGATATGGTCCTTCATCAATGGATTTGAGAATGTTGACACCATTTTCCTTTCCAAGGCAATCTGCTTTGATTCGTTGAGCCCAAGAATCGTAGTCGATTCTGTCAAGCATGGGTGGATTTAGTATCTCGAGCCACCGCTTGAACATCCTCGAAAAAGTGGAGATTACAGAGGAACGTTGGTAGACATGTTAACAGATTATACGGGATTTTATAACTCTATGATTAAACCGGAAATAGATTCTTTCACGGATTTTACTAAATCAAGAGAAAACCGTAAACAATCACTCAAGTCGCTAGAAGATAATGCACTAAGTCGCTAGAAGATAATGCACTAAGTCGCTAACACTTAATTCGCTACACCACTAAGTCGCTAGAGTCCCAAGTCGCTAGACAAATGCAAGTCGCTAAGTAGTAACTCGCTAAGCCTCAAGTCGCTAGCAAAATTTTGGCAAGAATTGCTACTCAAGTCGCTAAAGATACAAGTCGCTAAAGAGCAACTCTTCTGCACCAAGTCGCTACCACCTGTCGCTACTGTAGTGGAGAGTCCACTACTTGTACTTTAACTCGCTAGATCTAACTCGCTAGGTCTAAAGTCGTAACTCGCTACAAATTTGTAAAGCAAGTCGCTATGAAGAGAATAGTCCGTGAGCTAAGTCGCTAGCTTGAAAACCATATAAACATCACTTTTCAATCCAAAACAACCCAACCAAGATGATTCAAGCTTACCAAATGAAAACCTAAACACTTGTGATGATTCTAAACATAAAAGTACTAACAAAATTCAAACTTTAACACAAGAAATCAACCAAATGATGCAAAACCACTAAACTTTTCAAACTCAAAACCACCTAAAACCACTAGAAATCCAAAGATGTGCAAGATATGATCCAACCATGGCTCTTGGTACCAATTGTAAGATATAACTTTTCACATACACATCAAACCATAACACAAAGTAGCATATAGATGGAATTCTAGAGAGAAAAAGTTAGAGGTTTAGGGAACTTAGTGAGAGAAAGTGAAAGATATTATTATGAGCTCCAACTCTACCTTGGGAGGTAGAGAGTATTTATAGTCTTACATAAAACGCCACACATCGGGCGTGGATCGTGCATACAGTGGGTAAAGACCCGTCTGTCCTCCACGGTGTTACTTAACTAATTACTACTTAACATAAAAGAACTACGACTACGAGCTTTCTAACGATTACATATACTTGAGGTGACCGACTCTTTAATACCTGGAATTTCTAATTCCTAACATAAAACCGTTACCATAATAGACGACGTTGGCAAGGAATCCACGGTAAGCATACAACGCTCACGCCCTTTTGACGAAGGGAGAGCGAAGGAACAAGGTGACGGTAATGAAGTCACGTAGGGAACGCACTACGAGTCTAGCTACAAGACTCATAAATAAAGAAAAGCGCTTCGTGGGAGGCAACCCATGCTTAATTGTTTGCTTGTTTGTGTCATATATCTTTTATTGATTGTTTATTCTCATGTTTAAATTTGTAAAATGCTTTATTTTGTTTTTAACCTCGCCTTAATTACATATAATGGTATTTTACATAAGGGATAAGTGTAGGAGGATTACACACGTTTTCAAAAGAAACGTAAACATGAGAATTTCAATTAATTAGAAGATATGCATGTGTGTTTGTTCGAGTCAAATGCTTGTATCGAGTCATAATGGATGTTTTGCAAGAAATTTTCCAGATTCTAAAGATGTAAATTTTCCGAATTTTTCTAGAAAATCGCACCGGTTTTGTCGGGATAACCGACGGCGTCAGATCGCAACTGATGGCGTCGGGAAGGAGCAAAACAATCGATTACTTTTTCTCGTTTTCAACTACTTATAATTTTTGGAATTTTCAGTCTTAATTTTCCGAAACTCAGAACATCCATTCCACAAGCATTATATCCTAGTTTAGTAGAGTCCTATATATATTATTACCGCCAATTTTACGCGAAGGTTTCGTTTGTTTTCTTCAATTGTGCAGTTTAATTTATCAAGAAAAAGATACATAAGATGAGAAGGAGCTTTTCACGCAAACGTTCTTCTTGAAGAAAGATGTAACCACCACTTTACACGGATCCCTCGAGCTAATCGTGGAGTACTAGTTTCTTTCATCTTTTATTACCTTCCATTATCATAACTTTGATACTTTCGGGGAACATTGGGGACAATGTTCAGTTTAAGTGTAGGGAGGGAAAATAAAACGGGAACTTTGAAATTATGCTTATCCTTGATTATTTGCTTTGTCCAATTGCATTTGTGTAATAAACCATGAGAAAATGTCGGTTAGGGTAATTTTGGCACCAAATTTAAAATTTTTCATGACATATAGGAGTAGGCCATTAGTCTTAATAAAGCGTCTCATGGATAGGAAGTTATATGACTAGCATAAAAACCCTTTACCACTTAAATTCCACCCAAAATGTGAGGATCGCCCTTAGATTAGTAGGAATTAAAGCATTCATCTTTAATGCTTAGTGTGTGAACCGGTAGTATAATAGATTCTAGAACTCGTTTTGTGATACATTCCAAGATCGCTAGTAAGACTACACTTGTGTAGTTAGGAATAACTAAATGATAAGAGGCATTAGGATAACCCTTGTTTGATACCCGTAATATAGTTACTTCTTCCACATCGGTTGAGTAATTCCCCCACACCTTTGCGTTGTACTCATCTTTAGTACACGATACCCCTAGCTAACCCCTCAGAGCCTATCCTTTTCGCGGTTCTCGTGATGTTTCGGTTTTCCAGAATATCAATGAAGAGCATTGTTTACACCCCACCCCCAAATTTACACCCAAATCGCCTTAGCCTACCTTGTATGCACTCACTTTTAGTACATTATTGTTATCACCTTAAAAACCCTTAGTTCAATTATCTAGTTTCTTGTAAAAGTTGCTAAGTCGATTCATATCCTTTGTATACAGTTTTGGGACGATTGGGACTCATGGGAAAAGTTAAAGTTTATGAAATGACGGAAGGAACGTTAAATTCAAATTCCCTTTATTTGCGTAATAATGTACTCCAAGTGTTTTGATCTTTTCAATTCGGGTCAAATTAGTGTTAGAGTAATAAAAACTCAAGTGTAGGATGTGCCTATAAATCCCCATCATTTTGATGTTATCATAGAGGATGGTAGAGTAAAAGTGTATGAAAAAAATCAAAAATAATAGAAAAGCGAAAAAGAAAAAAAATAGAGTGTTGAAAAGAAAAAAGAAAAAACATACGGCTACCATCCTACATCTATCTTTAATTTATGTTTGTTTGTTTCAGTTATCTAGAGTCTAGAGTGTCGAGTCTTGGCTTAGCAACGCCATTCTTCGCATGCTTGTAACATAAATATTTTTGACTTGCCACCACTAAATAGCCTATCCCACCAAACCTTTTGTTTCCCACCGAAAGCCTAATATTACAACCCTTTAAAAGACCTCTTTGATAGTCTTTCCTAGGTGCTTACGCCAAATCGATGGAGGTTTGATCTAGTCTCAAGCCTATGGTAATCTGTGTACTAGGACCGGTTAATGAGTGTTTATCTTCCATTTCCAACTTGTTATATTTCATATACACCCGAGAGATGTGAGTATCCAAACACCCCATGTGAGGTGCTAGTATGTAATTCCGTGCTTGTTATGACTTTCATGGGGCTTATATGTGTTGTGGATTGTTCTAAACCAATGCTTCATGACCCCAACTTATAAATTAATTGGCTAAAAGCACATTTGCTTGAGGACAAGCAAATACCAAGTGTAGGGATATTTGATAAGGTTTTAAAATGTACCTTTTGAGGGGTCATTTAAGCCCTTATTTGATCACTTTTGTATCCGTTATTACTTAATATCGTTCCTTTTCACTTTTAGGTATCTCAAGGCAAAATGTTGGAATGACACTTATTCGAACGAAAAGGCGCGAATATCTGAAGAAAATGGCCAAAGTCAAGAATCGAGACACTCAGTGTCATTGGGCCGAAGGGGACGGCGTCGGTGTTATCTGCGACTTAATGACGGCTCAAGAGCCAAATTGCTTATTTACAAGTGACGGTGTCGGGTTTTAAAAGAGTAGGTCGTCGCAACTCGCACGACCTAGATTTGATCCGCACGACGCCGAGAGGCCCAAGGCGGCGTCACAAGCATAAGGTGGCGCCGTCATAAGACTAACGTGGCCAAGACGAAACCCTAATGACGGCGACATGGCGGCGTCACAAATCAAAGTGACGCCGTCGCATATGTAATCATATATATAGAATCCGAATTTTTAGTTTTCGGTGTGTAGTCTTTTGGAGTAAAACCTAAACCGAACCAAGGCGTCTTGTACAAGAGTTTAGGGTTCCAAACCCTATCTTACATCAAGATAAGTGTTTTACTTCATTAATTTAATTATGTCTTCATTTACTTGTGTGTATGCTTGCATGTTCCTCATGTCAGCTAATTTACTTGTGTGTTTGCTTAGGAATATGAAACTTAATTATTGAATATTGATTGGTTGTCTCTCATCTTAATTGCTAATGATCTAGTAATGCGATAGGTCATCCGTTGTGTAGTTAATGCTTGATTAATCTTTGTGAACCTTAGTTTATAATACCTAGAGTTGTTGTAGGCTAAACCATCCAAAGAGTACCTTAGAGTTAAAGTTTATAAATCCTAGAGATTTTGTAGGCGATACCTTTGGTAGTTTCAAAGAGTTAGGATAAACGATACCCTACGACCTTAGACACATAACGCGATTAAGAATAAGGACGTGACAATTCAACCATCAATAGGAGATAATTAAGGAGTAATAAAACCTAAGTAAACACATCTTTAAATCATCATACGAGCACATAATACTTAGACATAGACTACATACACCACTAGATTAGATAATTAGATAAGTAGAGTAATCGGTTGAAATACCAACCCCCAAATCCAAACCCCGAGATTCGTACCTTTCCATTTCCTAAAAAACATAATAAGATAAAAAAAATAATCGTCCTCAACCCCAACCTTAGCGTAGTAACTTCTCGCTAGTATTCCTATTCCCTAGAGACCGATATCAATTTCGTGGCTTACCCTAATATTACACTACAACGATTAGGTTCACCGCCTAGGTGTTGAAAACTTGCTCGACTAAAAGGAAGTTCCTTTGACCCGAACGACGCGTGTGGCGTTATCATCCACCTCCACTACCATCCTTTGGTATAATTGAGCGAATAGCTCATAAGTCTCCATGTCCATCCTTTGACCCAAACGCCTGTTAGGGCCTCAACCTCGTCTTTTCCATCCTATTCACCATGACATTCATGGACCTTTGTATGGGATCATGCCCTACCTCCAACATCCATGTCTCCTCATATAGAGGACATCGATGAATCCATGTGGGAAGATCACCCACATTCTAAACCGGATATATGCCGAGCTAAACCATCTCCACAACTTCTCTAATATGGTGGACTCTTACCTTAGTGAAACCATGCAAATGCAAAATGCTTTGCTAGCCTCCCTAATAACCACTCCAACCACCAACACCATCAACTCCACCATTCCACCACCATAAAATCATGAACCATATTACCCTCCTAGACACGGTTGCTCAAATTCGGCGGACCGCCCACATTAGAGAACGAGCCGGGTGATGGTCCATGAGCTTCAAGATGAAATGAGGTTCATCCTCAACCACATCCTAGAGCGAATCAATGCTCTTGCTCATCCATCACATCAATAGGAGGTTCCTCGTTATCTTTAAATTCTAAGTCATTTTTTATTTTTCTAGGATTTTCTCTATTTTCTAATTTTCTATGATTGTCTTTTTAAAATTTTTAGGATTTTCTTTATGTACTAACACATCATTGTGTTCCATTTCATGATTTTCGGTTCATGAAAATTTTAACAAGTGAATGGTGTTTCTTATATTGTTGTTGATTGTTACATGGTGATTGGAAATGCTTATATACTTGTGATGATGCTTATTACTAACATCTTTTTTGTAGCTTTTTCACAATCCATGTATCTTTCTCTTGGCACCTAAATTTAGGGGGAGCAATGGCCAAGGGAGAGATAATGGCTCGAGTTCATTACATATTTCGCCTCGCCTCTTCTTTTGTTTCGACAAAAAGGGGGAGAAATATTATAGAACTTAGACTTTGACTTTCTTAAACGTCAATCGCATACTTTTACTTTTGAAAATCATCATCATACTTTGACTTGTGAAAAGTCAAAATTGGACAAACTAGTCATAAGATAAAATAAACTTTTTATTATCATCTTTATCTAACTCACTAGTTATTTCAAGTTCTAAAATTATGTTTTGTCCTCAACAAAAAGGGGGAGATTGTTAATACAAATATCATCATTAAACGTTATTTATATTTTATGATCTTTACCTAAGTTTTGTTAATGACAAAATTAAATATAATTTTTATAAAGCTCAAAGCTTGTCAAGTTTAATAGATATAAAAACAAGCTTTTCCTCAAATAATATATTCATCACTCAAGCATTTACATTTTGATTAATCATATTTTTGATATGCCTCTAAACCATAATGTATGTTAACATTTTTAGATCAAGCATGTTTTGGTTTCTTAAAAACAAAACATTACATATGTATTTACATTTAACATATTTCTAAAAATAAAAAAACAACATATGACATCATGTGGTGTATCATTGAAATCTCTTGAGGATTTCACTAGATATTTTGTGTGGATTTGGACTCTACATATCTTACACAATCTTGGATGGATTTGGTTGACTATGGAAAGATTTTGGTAATATTGTTGTCGAGACCAAGCGACACCAAAATATTAGGCAGGCGAAACCCTTTTATGGGTCCGTGGTCCGTGGTGGTCATTGTACATTTTGGCTATAAATAGCAAGCCAAACCAAGTTGTTTTCTTATCCCTTTCTAGCATAATCACATACATTCCTTCTCTCTAACATTTCTAACTCAGTTTCATGTCATAATAGTGATCCTCTTTTGTAGCAAAGAAGATCAATGCATATTCAAGCTTGAAAAAATAGTTGGAAGTCTTGCTTGTTTTGTTGTTGTATGATCTAGTCTTGTTCGTACATCATTGTTGTACCAAACCATCATAAACTTGTGAGTGTGAGTGGTTAGTATTTTAGTCCTTAAAATACATTGTGTGTGGGAGTGGTTGTACCATTGGAAAAGAACTCGACATCTAGCTTAGTGTCGGAAATAGTTTGTAAGCGAAGTGTAAAGGTATCTCCGCCGGTGAAAGGAGCTTGTTGACTAGTGAAGTTAAACTCGAGTGTGAGACTCGGGAGTGGAGTAGGCAAGGAAAAAGAGTCCTTGTAGACCGAACCACTATAAACAACTTGTCGTGGTTTGATTGTTTCTTTCCTTATTTACTCTTTATATATATTGCTTGCATATTGCTTATTATTCACTAATATATCTAAGATCAATATCAATTGATCTTTCAATAAGTTTCAAAACAAAGTTTTTAATCGGTAAACTATTCAACCCCCCTTCTAGTTTTCCACAATTATTATTATTATTATTATTATTATTATTATTATTATTATTATTATTATTATTATTATTATTATTATTATTATTATTATTATTATTATTATTATTATTATTATTATTATTATTATTATTATTATTATTATTATTATTATTATTTATTATTTTTATTTTTTTAATTATAATTCAACACTTTATTAAAAACTCAAAGGATTTATAAAAACTAGTGGGAAGCCGAGAAACTAACTAGGCCCCCACACCTCTAGCAATAACAAAATCAATCCTATTAAAAATATGAACCGCAAAGACGCCCCCAATATCTTGAGTCATAGAGAATCATCGAATGCACTTTAATAAGGTTACAACATCCTTCTCAAGTTCTACAAAGAAGAAAAAGAAAATGGGAGAAACCCATATCCAATATCCGCATTAGCATCGTGACTTGACACGCTTACGTTGTCTTTGCATCAATGACCGCACGCCCGGCATAAATCGGTCATCCAGGTTATGTCAAGGCGGCGATCCCGTAAGATCAACACATACATCACGCCCACTATCCCAAGAGTAAAGTAATATATCACCGGTCGTAAGGATCGTCCCTATCTCCATAAAGCCCAATATCCACCTCCTTACGAGCCGAAATTCGGACCGAGAACATATATCAACAAGAACATCACGCACAAGGTTATGCCGATGTTTAATGCCAACAATACCGCACACACAAATGACGTGATCCCCATAAATATCTCCGAAAAACCTTAGAACAGTGAACACGGTGCTTGAAAAGTGCAAAGAGGAACACCCAACCGATAGCATAGCACACAACGATAAGCCCTAGCACTCATAGTTTGTCCCGGTCCGGATATTGGAGCCACCCTAAGCCAATCCAGTATGATCCTCCTTTAGTGAACTCCATAACGCCATCTCGTCGAGGAGAAAGATGGAATGTATATTCAACGCTTTTGGTAACCCGATCGAAATATATATCCGCCAATTTCTTCATAAGTTTGGGGCGGCGACCTCGTTAGGGTTACTCAAAAGGTCAATATCCATATTCACATTAAAAGTACATGAGCATCATCAAAAGAGGGACCAAGAAGTTACAATACCGGAACTATGGAGAAGCTTAGTTTGTAGGCTAGCAGATTATAGTCTAGAAGCAATGAAAGCATAGTTCACGACATCACTGCAGAATATACACCAAGCCCCCAAAAGCAAAGGGTAGGGTGGCGAGTCTCCACCGCCAATCACCAAAACCAGCCTAGAAGCGGTGACAATGCGCTCCAAAGAAGAACAGTGCCGATCAAAAGAAACCCGAGCATACTCAAAGACCCGAGGGGAACATGCGCATAGAAAAATATAACTTGGAAATGCCATCACATGTGCGGAGTAGCAACAACTCGCATTGAGGATCATTAAGTTTGGCAACAAAGATCCATAAGTTCAATAGTTTTATCAACCCTTTTCGAACAAGCTTCGCCAAACTCAAAATCCACTAACAGTCCACCCAATAATTTAACACCGTGTAAGGGACGAGAAATATTAGGGGAAAACACCGCAAATATGCTACAGGGTCTTCTTGTGGCCAAAACTTGAGTTTATCAACATTGAGGTGTAAGCCATGACAAGGTCCATCCATCATAATCAACTCTAAACCTTACCCACAACCAAGGTATCACCAATAATAGTGCCATCATCCGGATACCATGCTTGAAAAGAAAGGTCAAAAGAATCTCTAATCTAACATGCCAGGGATGTAACACTAAAGCAAAAAGAAGAGGACCAAGTGGATCACCTTGTTGCACACCTGATGAGACCAAAGAGTATGCTCACCATAATATAATCTGGCGGGATCGAGTAGCGAATTCCACCCACCGTGAAATAGCCGGAAATGAAGCCGAACCTCACGCAACATAATGACCCGATCTACCATGTTGAAAGCGTTTTGAAATCAACCAACAACATAGATGACCAAAATCACCCCACGATCCTCAATCAACCGATTCACAAAGATGAAGAATAGCCTCCCTCCCCGATACCCCAACACCAAATTGTAAATCATCTAAATAAATGTCCAAGAGTGGCCAATCATGGAAGCACAAACCTTGAAACCAAACAACTCCAAAACAGTCCCAACAAACAATAGGGTGGATACCCCTCCTAGTTTGACTAAGGGTGTGAGAGGAGCACTAGCAATGTATTTACCAGTAGCCCGGGCATTTGACCAGCAAGAAAAAGGTTCACCACTTGGGTAATAGAAGCGACCAACTCATCGTAAATAGCCACAAATTGCACCATTTAAATAATCCAAAGGTGTTGGGCACGCAACCCATCCCTCCCAAGAAGTACCACGAGGGAAACTCTTGATCATGTCAAGAACCGTAGAAGGAGATGCGGTAAGGTGATGAAGATCAATAGGTATATCGAGCAAAAAGGAGCAGACTGGAAAGGGTGCTTAGCTTTTAAGTCCTCAAGAGTAGAAACATCATAGGTGCAATACCGAGAAGACGAAGAACTCGACGCGCAGCGAAGATAATGACCATCACAAATCTTCCTCTTACATTGCTTGACATTGCGGTCACCCAAATCCAAGCTACCGTCATCAATATCGCACCATAATGGACAAGGTTCACTAAAACCTCATGCACAACACGCAAACTACCACTGTGGGTACCCCATGCGAATAGCATTAAAAATATACTCTTCCCGGCATTGGCGCTTAGTGCCCGACCTACACTCTTGATTACTCCTCGGGCAAAAGGTTTTAAGTAGACAAATAGAGCGGGACTAACAAACCAACCCAAGAAGAAATGTCATCATGCAGATCACCTTATCAAGAGCTCTTTTCAAACACGAGAGAACTCCAAGCGACATTTGGGAGGGATGGATTTGACGATCCCAACCCCTTAGAGAATAAAGTATCAAGAAGAGGTAAATCAAAACCACCGTGCTCGTCCAAAGCCAAATCCTCAACAAGGGCTACATGTGAGGAACACTGTGGTTTGGTGAGATCATATAACATGAACCGAACAACACCATCACCACAATCGAGGAGACACAAAATCGGACCCGTACCATGACGACACTTAGTCCGGAAGGTATGCGTTTGAAACAACCACCACACAACCACAAACCCATACGCTTAAGAGTAACCTCGGACCTTCGAAAATAGCCAACAGGCAAAATAGGCGCCTAGTGACGACTTGAGCCTCAACACTAAAGTCTTGATCACGAAATGCGTTATCAAAGAGGTTTTAGTGAGACCATTTCCACCACCATCCCTACATCCATTAAGGCCAACAAAAGGACAGTGAAATCTTGCAGCAGGCATGGGAACAAAACAAAACCACAACTCCTTGTAACCAAACCTCAAGTAAAGAAACACCAAAAGGGATAACCAAAAATAACCAACAATCGTAACCATGCAAATAAAGGCTTCCAACAGCAAGGAAACCCAACAGTTACAACCAAACACTATGAGCAGTCCAAAAAGTATCCAAAACAACCAAGCACGAAACCTGTACTAGGAGAGGCAAAACGCTCGTAGCTAAGACCAAAACCAAGCAACCACTGCAGCAGAACGAAACCTAAACACACAGTATATGATCACAACGAACCTACAATCTATGTTTAAGAAAGCGTAACCCCAACAAAGAAATGCAATGCCAATGATATTAACCCCGAAAGCGACCTCGATGTAGGGCAACCTGTAGCGTTTGGGAGGACCGATAATGGTGTGGCGAGAACTAAAGGGAACCCAACAAACAATCACCAAGCCAATTGCGGTGAAGCCATGAAAAGCGAGACAAGGGTTTCAAGAACGAAACCCTAAAAGAAAGAACAACTGGGCAAAAAACCTAAGGAATATGTACAAAAACCAAATCACAAGAACATGATTAGATCACAAAACAAACCTATTCAAACGAGGGTGTTGAATGAACGAACCGAAATCTCATAAGATCAAGACGGTTCGATGAAGCGCAATTCGCCTCACACATGCGAGAAAAAGCGTTTATTTTTATTATTATTATTATTATTATTATTATTATTATTATTATTATTATTATTATTATTATTATTATTATTATTATTATTATTATTATTATTATTTTTTATTATTATTTTTTTATAAAAACAACACTTTATTAAAACTCATAGGATTACAAAAATTAGTGGGAAGCCTCGAGACCAACTGGGCACCCACACCACTAGCAATGGCAAAACCAATCCTATTAAATCATCATTATTATTATTATTATTATTATTATTATTATTATTATTATTATTATTATTATTATTATTATTATTATTATTATTATTATTATTATTATTATTATTATTTATTTTTTATTTTTTATTATAAATCATCACTTTATAAAACTCATAGGATTTACAAAAATTAGTGAGAAGCGAGAAACCAACTAGGCCCCTACACCTCAAGCAATAGCAAAACCAATCCTATTAAAATATGAACATGCAAGACGTGCCACAATGTCTTGAGTCATAGAGAATCGTCGAATACGCTTTAGTATCGTCATTGCATCCTTCTCGAGTTCTCCAAAGAAGAGAATGAAAGGGAGAAACCCATATCAATATCCGCACATTTAGCATCGTACTTGACACGTTTACGTTATGCGGCATCAATAACCACACGCCCGGCATAAAATCGGTCATCCCATATTGCGTTAAGGCGGCGATCCCGTAAGATCAATACATACAGACGCCCACCATCCCAAGAGTAAAGTAATATATCACCGGTCGTAAGGATACGCTCTATCTCCATAAAGCCCAATATCCACCTCTCTTACGAAATAAATTCGGACCGAGAACATCACTTTATTAGAAACTCAAAGGATTTACAAAAAGTTAGTGGGAAGCCGAGATACTAACTGGGCTCCCACTCCTTTAGCTATAGAAAAGCTAATCCTACTAAAGATATGAGAAGCAACACGTGCTCCAATGTCTTGGGTCATCGAGAACTTTCGGATTCGCTTCAGTAAGGTCACAACATCCTTCTCAAGTTCCCCAAAAGAAGAGAATGAGAAGGGGAGAAACCCATATCCAATATCCGCGCACTTGGCCTCATACTTGACGCGTTTACGTTGTGCGGCCACAGACACCGCACGACCAGGCACAAAATCAACCATGCGGTTTGCGTCAAGGCGAAGACCCGTCAAATCAACACATACATCAAGCCCTTCATCCCATGAGTAGAGCAAAATATCGGTTGGACGTAAGGGTTTGTCCTTTCTCCACTAAGCCCGATGTCAACTTCTTTGCGAGCTAAAATCTGCAATCGAGAACAGATGTCAACCAAGGTATCACGCACCACGTTATGCCGATGTTTAATACCAATAATGCCAGCAAACGAAACAGCATGGTCCCCATAAATAACCCCAGTAAAGATCCTGGAACAAGCTGGGCACGACATCTGGATAGAAAATAAAGGAACTCCCAATCGGTAACATAACACACACCGATAGGTCCTAGCATTCTTAGTCTGCCCAAACCCAGAGATCGAAACCACCCTAAGCCAGTCAGAAGTATGGTCCTCCATCTGAGATTTCCATAAAGCCATTTGTCAAGTAGATAAAGAAAATGAGGATTCAGCCGTTTGAGTAACACGCGTGAAATATATATCTGCTAGTATCTTCGTAAGTTTGGGGGCAGCGGTCTCACTTGGATTACTCAAAAGATCAATTTCCATTTTCACATTAAAAGAACATAAAGCATCATCAAAGGAAGGTCCGGAGTTACAATACCGAATGTCGGAGAAGCTTAGTTCGCTAGCTAGCGGTTGGAGTCTTGACGCAAGAAATGCATAGTTCAAGACATCACGCGAGAGTAAACACCAAGCCCCCAAACACAAAGGGTAAGGTGGCAAGCCTCCATTGCAAATCACCAAAAGCGAGCCCGAGGCGGTGACAATACGCTCCAAGGAGGAACGGCGCGCATCAAAGAACTCGAGCACGCCAAAGACCAGGGAGAACCATAAAAAAATTATTATTATTATTATTATTATTATTATTATTATTATTATTATTATTATTATTATTTTATTATTATTATTTTATTATTATTATTATTATTATTATTATTTTATAAAAACATCACTTTATTAGAAAATCATAGGAATTACAAGAAATTAGTGGGGAGCCGAGAAACTAACTGGCTCCCACTCCTCTAACAATAGCAAAACGAACCCTACAAAAATGTAGTTAGCACCACGCGCCAATATCTTGAGTGTGAGAACTTTCGGATACGCTCACGAGGTCACCGCCTCCTTCTCGAGTTCACCAAAAGAAGAGAAAGAGAAGGGATGAACCCATATCCAATATCGGTAGCATTTGGTTTCGTACTTGACACGTTTCTGTTGTGAAGCTTCAATTACTGCACGCATACGCCACAAAGTCGGTCATACCGGTTTGCGTCAGGGTGATGACCCGGTGAGATCAACACATACATCAAGGCCTCTCCCCGAGTAAAGTAACAAGTCACCGGGCGTAGTATTGGTCCTCTCTCAGAGCCGATATCAACTTCTTTACTGAGCCGAAACCCCTACCCGGAGCAGATATCGGTGACGGTATCACGCACCACATTATGTCGATATTTAATACCAATAATACTGCGTATGATACGGCATGATCCCATAGATATCACCAGAAAACCTTGGAACAAGCGAGCACGGTATCGAGTGGAGAAACCTTATAATAATAATAATAATTATTATTATTATTTTATTATTTATTATTATTATTTTTATTGAACCATAAAAATTTACATAATCTTGGAAAGGAGTCTAAACATATACGACAATATGAAAATTTTCCATACAACCATATGCTTCTTGTTTAGTTTCTGATGCAAGCATCTTACCATGTACTAAATTACCATATGGCCATATGTTCTATATTTTAGATTTTATAAAAAAAAAAAAAAACATACAACCATATGCTAAAATATCATATGGCCAAGCATCAATGTTAAAAAACTATATTTTTGCCTTTTACTATATTTTCGGAAAACCAACAGTTTCCATCACAATTTAACTTTCATAACATGATTATTCAAAACACAAGTTTAACATCTAATACACGCGGAAGTATCACTATAAAAAATGTGGGTGTTAACCCAAACGCTCCGTTTCGGCCCATAACTAAATAACTTGGTTTATAACATACACAAGTTAAACACATTTGAAACCATTTGAGTATCCAAAATACATCACTTTATGAAGACACTTGAGGATTTCTCTTGCTTCATAGCATGGTTACATTATTTGTTGAGTCAATTTCTGACTTAATTATCTTGTACAAGTATTTGAAACATTAAATCAACCTAAGTAAAGAATAGCTGATCACGTCGAGATCCAACTCTCTCTCTCTCGATAGAGTCAACACGTAAACCAAGACAAAGTTTACCTTTGACTAAAAGATCAACACAACTTATTATCATCATTATCCAAATGACTCATAGGTGGAACACCTTTGAGAGAACCTCGAGAATTCGAGTGAAAGAACACCGAATGGAAGAAACACTGTTTAACATGACTCACTTAGTGTTCACATATATGAGGATAAACACCTCGGATATGTTGCATATGTTCTCGACTACAGTCTTGCTTTACAAAATACAAATTCCAAAACTGAATGAAAACTTTGTAACCTGGTATGACAGTCAGCTATAACAAAAGGCAGAGAAGTGACAAACCCTTGAGATCTCAAAGACTGAAAACTTCCCTTAGGTCTCTAAAGAATGATTATCATCTTAATCCATGCAGACTAACCAGTTGCACTTATTAGATACACTCTGTTGGAATCACTCCTAACTAGTATTTCAAGTGTTAGTCATTAATATGTAATAGGTTGCTTAATTAGGCTTTTATGTTAGTAATTAAGGCTAGGCTCATGTTAGTATGTAATAGGTTCCTTCCCCGCAAGACTTGATTCGCATATTATGCAAACCCCATCACTCCAATCCAAACATCATCTACACACGGGATATTCTAGAAGAGTACAAGCCCCTTGCACTCATCTTACGTGAAATCCCGCTTGTTGTGCTCACATAATGTATTGTTTGCTAACACAACAACCATACAATCTCGCCTACTTCTTTGCAAGGCGAATTGTAAATCTTCAAGGGTCCAAGAACAAACTTATCCCTTATGGAATGTTCTTGACGCGCCTTTATCATAATCTCATGTACCATCATCCTCAATTTCAAAGTCCGTTGTACGTACTTGTAAACAAGATGATGGAACCTCTAAACACATCCCTCATGAAGACGTTCTTCATTTTCGAATCGAAAAACACTCATCAACCATTTGATGATCCTTCTAGCGAAAACGCTCAAGGAACTTAGTAGTCTTTCAAATAGGATCAATCCTTTTGTACTCGTGCTTTATCAATGTAATCCAATTTCCTTCATGAAATAAAACATCTTACATTCGATATCTTAGTGTTAGAATCTCTTAAACTAACCTTGGATTATAATGCATTGTCAAGATTATTGCATACCTTTAGTAAAGGTTCTGGTTAGCAGATGGTCGGATCCCAAAGTTTGTGCTAGACGGATCCCTACACTTAGGGAACCGTGGGATCCGACAAACAGAAAATGCAATTTCAATCATTGTATTTCAAACATGTCATTAGAACACCTCACACTAAGCTTGACATAGTGTCTTAAGGCAAATTAAGTCCTTATTAAGTTAAGTAGATCCCTCCTACTCACACATAACTCACCTAGGTCACACTCAAAAACACTTGTAGATCTATCGTTTCACTTAAATCCATTACTCTTCCGCTCTTAAGCTCATACATCATTTTTCACATGATCCCTCATATCTAAACGTTGGAAATCTTTTATTGCAAAATCATCCTTACGTAAAAATTGGTCGAAATTGATCAAATTCTAGTTTTTCCATCTTAAGCCTTTAGGATATTCTCCAAAGCATTAATCTAAGTCACTATCTGATCTCTAGGATCATTTAGCTTCAATTGACACTCTCATCTTTAGTGTCATCCTTGTTCATTCATTGGTACTCATGAAAGTTCCAATTTCTTCCATAAAAGGCAATCATTAGCTACATCACTCATTGCCTTCAAGTACTTAAGCACCCTTTCATTTAAGACACTTAGGAGGATTGAAAAACTCAAGATGATATAGATCTTAGACCTTAGAAACATCATTTCTACTCTTTCATAACTGCTGAGAGCCGGATCCTTAGGATTAGCCTAGACGGATCCCTCTAAGGAGGGAACCGTGGGATCTGAATGACAGATTATGTCAACTCTAGCTAAAACAATCATTTCAATCTCATCTTCCTAACTTAAACACTCAATCTCATCTTAAATGAGTTCCTAGATCAGTACAAACTCTGAAGTTGACTCTTGTGCATGTTAAACATCACATTCCAATGAATTTTAATGGCTTAAGGATTGAATGCACTTGCCAAATCTCTTACTTTATAAACCACATTGTTAGGACTTCCATAGTCATCACCTTCATCCTCATTTTGAGCAATTAAGAAAACCTTACAAACTTCTTGAAATCATTTCATCATGAGGAAAACTCCAAGTAGTAACTTATCCACCAAAGAACCACCCAAGAAAATTGCTCGTGTTGTACACGAAATCTCTTCAACCAAATCATCTCCGGTCAAGCCAACAAATGCAAGGATCTCTTCTCAACCAATCAAACCTATTCCTAAAAGGATAGTACCCACAAAACTACCTATGCCAAACACCACCATACCTCCTAAGCCAAACAATATCATCTCCACTAAACCATCACCATTGGTTCCTAGAGCTATCTCTTTTACATCTCCACTATCATCACCACACCTCTACAATTTAGAGGATTTGCCTCCTAGGCCGTCTCATCCTCCTCCGCCGACAACATTCTCCTCATTAGGAGGAATAATGGTACAAAATCAAGGTGTTGAGTCAACATTAGTCCGGCTTCCTTTTTGCCGTTTCCATCATATAATCCCAGTTGGATTATGAGAAATAGTCAAAGTCAACCACCCGACCATATGGAAGTTGATACTTCTCTACTACCACCATCATTCTTGGTCGAGCCATTCTCAAATGCGCCTCCACTAATCCCTCCGTCGTTTGAAGCTCCACAAGCCACTTCACTTGATCCTTCGCATCAAGCCATTTCATTTCTTCCACCACCACTACCTAGCCATGACAAAGATTGTTATCATTGTCAACATGTTGAAAGTTTGATACATGAAGTACGAGAAGACCAACGTTTCATATTCTATCATCTTCTCGAACGTTTTGACGAGATTAAACCTAAACAAACTTGAGCTAAAAGATTTTAGTGGTGTCCTAGTATCAAGCGTTAGTTGGTCTAGAAATTCCGAGTCATGTATCGTTTATTTTCTTAGTTTTTAGAGTCATGTATATCATAACTCTAGTTTTATTAAATGAAATTACATGCTACTTACTATATTTCTCAGTATATGATTATGTTGTATAATACATATCTCACATTGGTGATAACATTATTTGTTATACCACCATTCTTGAATTTATTCATCGACCAGACGGATCCCTTTAATTTGCCTAGCGGATCCCTACTAGGAGGGAACCGTGGGATCCATGATCTGATAAACTATTTTCTACTAACTTGGACCACATTTGCGGAAATTGTGAATTATACTTGCTTTCTAACCTTTTTTTGTAGTTATTCAATTTACACTTGAAGACTTTGACACCCTAAAGCTAGGGGAGCTTTGTGTCAACGCAATACATTGCAAATTACTTGCAATATTAAGATTACATTTCTTGACATCCCTTTGCATAATTGCAATCATCAAGGGAGCACATTAAATCACATAGAAATCTTTTGCAAACTTAGTTGCAAAACAAACTAACAATATTACTTTCTTGGCGCCCTTACATAGGGATGGACTCGTCAAGGGGGAGTTAAGACGAGATCCTTTCCCGTTACTTGCTCTCTAATTCTTCTTTTCTACTTTTCACACGTTTTTCTTAAAAATATTGCGTTAGTTTTCTTTCGAAGCTCATTTTGTTTCGACAAAAAGGGGGAGAAGAAAGTAAAAACTACAAATTCAAACTTTTATGAATTTTAGCTTTTCCTTAAAATAATTTTATGTTTTGTCATCAACAAAAAGGGGGAGATTGTTAATACAAATAAGCCGTAAAAACGTTTATTTATATTTTACGATCTTCTAATGTTTTGTCGATAACAAACGTAAAATCATTTTAACGAAACAAATAAAATACGTAAATGGTTTGAACTAATAGTTTCTAACATATTCACATTTTCACATAAAACACTAAAACAAGTATAAGTGATTTTATGATTTAATATTACATATGTACAACAACTAGTGTTTACATATTTGGGTAAAATATACACATAACTAGTATGTAGTATATTGGGTAATATAAATGGGTAGAAACTTAAGTATCATAACCCATTGACCAAATACATTGAATGTAGTTGGGTACAACCCAAAGCCCATGACCCATGGAGCTTGACTCATAACCCATTGCATTACATCATGCTTATATCATATATGGATAATATCCATAACCCATGGTTTTGACCCATACCCATGTGACTAGGTGCATTGCACTCAAGAGATACATTGTATCTAGCTAAAGACCCATGGATCAACCCATGACCCATGAACCATAACCAAAATACCCATGGGTAAAGAGGAGCGTCCCGCGAATCCCTAGGTTTAAGCTAGACGGATCCCTTGTGGGAGGGATCTGTGGGATCCGGGGAACAGTAGAATTTTTCGTCTATAAATAGTGAGCCATTTCTTCATTGTTTCTCACCCTTTTCCAATATACTTTTCCCTTGAGTTAAAAACTCTCTAACCTCAGATCCAAGAGATCTATGTTTGTAGTTTTGTTTTTGTGTGATCTTCTAGGTTCCTCTTAAAGGCGAGATCACCACTTTTGAAGTCGAGCAAGCTCAAGTCCATGAGTTGCCATGCTTCCTCATCATCAAGTCTACTAAAGTCTTCTTGTTGATGATTGTTTTTCTTTTCTAAGAAGTGTTGAAGACATTTGTGAAAGGTGTCTCAAGTGTCAAGACGAAGATATTAGTAAAGGGTATCTATCATCCATATCATAAGCACTTGTGGTGGGTGCTTAGAAGTCAAGACTAGAAGCACTAGTGAAGGGTGCTTAGAAGTCAAGACACAAGACATTAGTGAAGGGTGTCTTGAAGATCTAGTTAAAGGCATTAGTGAAAGGTGCCTTAGATGTACATTCGATATGGTGTGTTTTGATGTACAAGATAGATTAGTACTAGATCCAAGGATATTGATATCCTTGACGATGTTGTAAAAAGGAGTTGATATCCTTTGGGATTAGTCGTTGGTGTGGTGTTGGGTAGTAGTTCCTCCATTGCAATGGAACTAGGTGCTTAGCCTAGTACCTAATAAAGGGTAAGCGACGTTGTGTATGTGTGGTTCACCTTGGTGTGAAAGAACTAGGTACTTAGCCTAGTACCTAATAAAGGGTAGGCGACGTTGTGTAGGTGTGGTTCACCTTGGTGTGAAAGAACTAGGTACTTAGCCTAGTACCTGATAAAGGGTAGGCGACGTTGTGTAGGTGTGGTTCACCTTGGAGTGAAAGAACCCGGTGGTTAGCCTAGCACCGGAAAAAGGGTAGGCGACGTTGTGAAGGATTCTCCGCCATAAAGAGTTGGTGTAGTGATTACGAACTCTCGAGTAGGTAACTCGGAGAGTGGAGTAGGGCAAGTAAGGTGTCCTTGTAGCTGAACCACTATAAATACTCGTGTTGTGGTTTTGTGCTTCTTACTCTTATCTTTACATTACTTACATATATATGTTTGTTTATCAACATCCAACACACACATCCAAATAGATTGACATAAGTCGATCTAAATAGTTTAAAAGGAAGTTTTAATTGGCAAAACTATTCAACCCCCCCCTTCTAGTTTCCTACACTATGCATAACATTTCATTATTATCATGTGATATTGTGTTCACCCCTCCTTCTTCATCTCATCTACATACTTGTGTTTACTTATGGTGACCTAACAGTGGTATCATACGCCATCTAGTTGGGTGAAACGTATTTTTTTTGAAGTTTTAGTTTTGTACGCGTAAGTTTGGTTCGCTATACACTTTTCATACGCATAAAGCTTTGATTTTTACACATGTAAACTCAAGATTCTTATGAGTTAAGGTTTATTTAGTGTGAAAGTTTACATTTTTTGCAAAAGTTACAAACTTTACGTGTTTACATTTGTTTTAAGCTTGGTTTTGAAACGTGTACTTGGTTTACGCGTAAGGTTGAAAGTATCTTTGGATCATCAAGTTTCAAACTTTTGTGTTATTTTGGTCATTTTGAAGCTGTTTCATCATTATAATCAGGTTTACAAACCGTTTTAGTGCATAAAAATCAAGCTTGGTAAATTTATTTGTTTTTACGCCTAACTAAACCCTAGTTTTACGCCTAAGCTCTACGCATAAGTCATTCTTAAGCCTAACAGTTTCTTACGCGTAAGAAATTTCTTCATTGATCTTCGAAGCTGTTGGTTTACTCAGTGTTTTCTTGCTTGGATAAGCCTGAAAACACTTCGACTTGTGGATATCTTTTACACTTGGATAAGTGTAAAGGATTTTTGGGTAAAACCCTAAGTTTACGCTTAAGCTCTAAAGTTTACGAGTAAACACTCTAAGCCTAAGAATATCTTACGCGTAAGGTTCTTACTTATAAACATTAACTTTACACATAAGCGTACGCTTAAACGTAAATCTTACGTGTAAGAAGTATTTACGCCTAAGCATTTGCTTACGCGTAAAAGGAAGTTACGCGTAAAGGATCACAGTCTATGCCTAAGCCTGGTTTACGCCTAAGTATACTTCATCAACAAACATGAAGTTTCATTTAACTACAAAGATCCATCATCAACACAAGTTTCAAGATGTCTCAACCACCATACTCTAACTACTTTCCTCATGAGTATCCTCAACAACAACAACAACAACGACAACAACGACAACTACAACAATATCCTCTACATCAATTTCAACAACCATCACAAGTATACTTTCCTCAAGGAGCACAAACTCTTCCACCACAAATCCCTCAACCAAATCCTCGTCAATAATATCAACATTGTAACTACTTCCAATATCAGTTTCCAGCTAAGTATGCTATGAATGTCACAACGTGGAAGCAACCTTCTTGGTTTGCAAAGATGTGTGAAGCTTTAAGTAGCCAATAATCTATTCAGGAAGCTGGATCCCTTGATAGACCTCCAATGCTCACTCCCGGTAACTATGATCAATGGGTGATAATGTTTTTTAGGATTTGTGATCTCAAGAAACCACGTGGTAAGTTTTTGAAGAAAGTCATCCTTGAAGGTTCTTTTCAGAGGCCTACTAACACTATACCCAGAGATCCAAATGCTACTCCACCAAGAGATGATGTTACCAACATTCTCAGAGTAGATCAACTCACTACTGAACAACTTCTTCACTTAGAAGCTGATGAAATTGCAATGCAATATATACTTTTGGGATTACCCAATCCGATACTTCGTAGTGTTGATGCTCAGAAGAATGCCAAAGTTATGTGGGTATACATTCATCTCTTAATGGAAGGCACTGAACTCAATCAAGAAGACATGAAATCTAAAATCTACTTATCATATGAGAATTCATGATTGAACCAGGGGAATCATTAGAGTCATACTATCATCGGTTCTCAGACATCATCAATGACTTGGAAAAACACAACATCATTATTCCAAGGATTGCAATCAACACAGAATTCCTCAGCTGTCTTGGTCCTGATTGGGAGAAGTATGTCACATTCATCCGTCAAGCTAAGAATCTTCATCAAGCAACATACGGATTGTTGTATGACTATTTGAAGCACCATCAAAAGGAAGTAGACAAAGACATAATCATCCGTGGAGTCCTTGCTTCTCCAACTCTCCCGAATAATCAAACTCTTCCTTTGTATAATCAAGCATGTTATCCTCAATTTCCAAACTTGCCAACTATATTCACAAATCCACCACAACAAACTGCTCAGATTACACCATATGATCCATCAGAGCAAGCACAAGAAACTCGGCTAGTTCCTTACAACAACAATAATACTGATTCAGCACTCTACAGTGAAACTCCAGATGAGGATGCTGAGGCCTTCGATGCATTGAATCAAGGATTTTTAATGATTGCTAGAGCCTTTGGGAGATTTTCTAACAAATCCAACAATCGCATTCGTACCTCATCAAACACAAGAAATCAAGTTGTTGTTAACAATGGAAGAGTTGAGGTTCAAAACCGTAAAAATGGTCGTCAAATGGGTAGTGGTCAAGGGTTTAATGCTAATGGAAGGAATAACATGGGTGCTCCACAACAACGGGTTCAAATGGTTGATTAGGGAAATGCTCAGACTGGGGTTAACGGTCTTCGATGCTACAATTGCAACGAGAAGGGTCATCTGGCTAATGCTTGCCCAAAGCCGAGAACAAGAGGTAGCGCTTATCACAAGGAGGCTTTACTCTTTGCTCTCAAGGATGGAGCTAGTGGAACTCTTACCAACAAGGAACAGAGCTTCATGGCTAATGCAGAATCTAATGATGACATGGAGGAATTGCAAGCTAACGCAGCTGTCATGTTAATGGCAAACATGCAAGAGCTCCACATGAGTGACACAGGCCCAGTGTAGACACTGATGTCTTGTCTTAAGTACCGGATTCTAACATATGTCTTATACATGATCTGATATCTCCGCATGCATCTGTATCCGATGAGGCACAGAGTGTTCAACATGAGTCTTCTACATCTAATCACGAAGAGAATCAAATGGCTCCCGTAGTTACATTTTGTTGATCCCAGTTGAGCAAACGATCCTTTATAGAAGCTGACTTAAACTAAAACAAACTATTAAATACTATGCATAATTTAATGTTTAATCTTAAGAAGAATACTTTGATTATCACCCAACACCTCAATATTTTATTAATACGAATACTCCGAATAGTATTAGGGTTTTACATCCTTAAAGTGTATCGACTTTAGATATAACTAATACGTATATCTAACTCTAACATAGGACCTCCTTTTATAGGCTAAGGAGTCCTATACAATCTACATAATGTATTCTACAAGATAAATATAATTATCATACTTATCTAAATACAATTCAACCTACTCAAGACCTTCTAGAATATTGCAAGTTAAACCGACACAACTAACTAGCAGTGCTTTGATTACATTAGCAGTGGATCCATGTTTCTACTAGCAATGGTATGTCTTGAGCAGTGGTTCCAGTCTTCTAGCAGTGGTTTCCTTTGTGCTGGCAGTGGTTTCATACTTAGAATAATTCCTTTAATAACATAAAACGCAACACATTTGATGATCAAGATGACCTCATGGTTAATATTGATAATCAAGTTGACTCCTTGGTTATATTTGAGGATCTAAGTAATGATCATGTGGAGACTCAAGTTGAACAAAATGAGCCTTTGTCTAACCCAGATCCTGGGCTCATGACCTTATTTCAGACCACCCAAGCTTACTTAGAGAAGTGCAATTAGATTAATAAGAATCTTAATGCTAAGATTGCACTATTAACTAAGGATAATGAATGCTATAAATTACAACTCAACAATTTTGAAACAAAAGATAAATGTGAATACAGTTTTGAAGTCGCTTTTGCAAAATCATACCAAAATGAAAAATCTTTGAAAATACAGATACGTGATCTAGTCAAATCCAAGAATGTATTGCTTTCTCAAATAGAACAACAAAAATTTGATCATCAACTACAAATTAACACTCTTAACTCGGAAACTCAAAAAGCTAAGTCTGAGTTGTTAACATGTCAAAAAGAGTTTTCTGAGTACAAAAAACATTCAAGGACGAGAATAGATCAGTATCTTGATGAAACTGTCGATTTACAAAACAAAATCAAAGAGTTTCGAATTATTGTTTATAAACATGGTGAGTCAATCACGACAATTCAAAAGTTTTCTTTTAAACCAAATCCAGATGGATATGGACCAATTCTTGCTGATTACAAACCAAGTTTTTCACACAGAGCATTCAAACCAAATCCTCAAGTATACAGTGCAAAACATAGAATTGATGATTCAATTATGAGTGTTGTTGAATATAATCATGACGAGGAATCATATGCTGATGTTGAGAGTCAATTAAAAATGGAAAATGTTGAATATAACAAACCATTCGATTACTCAAAAATCATACCTTTTGTTAAACAACAGGATAATACTAACTCACCTTGGGTTATCACACCAATTACTGATTCCTCTTCTGATGTTGGTTCTCGAAACAATGTTGCACAAATTAATGGTACTTTACCATCCCTCAATGAAATAAAACCATTACCCGAAATATGTCAAATTCTTAAATATTTTGATACATTCATGTCTGACATCAAACTTTTGGAACATGAAATCGAAGTTAATTAAGAAATAAAAGTTGAACATTTTCAATCGCCACATGCGAAATCAAAGAGATATTTTTGAGAAAAGACTTTTACCCATTTCGAAATTTCTGAATGTGTGCAATATGTTGGGAAAGGGATCTTCAAAAGGAGATTGGACTTATGAAAGCAGTTTTCAAGAAAACAGAAACATTGATTTCTAATACTAAACAGAAAAAGAAAATATTAAGAAATCATGTTGATCGAATCTTGGAAGATGTTATCTGTGCTGATACCATAAATGTTGTGTTTTTACATACTGTTGCATATGCCTTTAATTATATTGCTGTTGATTCTGTTGATTATGTTGATTGAGAATGTCGATAATGCGCCTCAAATCGAGTCTTTGAAAGTTGAAAATGAGCGTCTGTTAAATGAGCTTTCGAATGCAAAACTTCGTCTTCAATGGTGTCAACAAGACTGTCAAAATCGAGAACTTGCTTTACAAAATAAAATTGTAACAACCTGCATTTTCGGGTTACTTTTCATTTTTTTGAAAATTTACTATTCAATTTTACTATTCAATTTTACTATTCACTTTCACTATTCATCCCGTAAAAAGTTTTATTTCACATTCTCGTAAGTTAATTTATTTTAGTAATAACACGAGAGTTTGACAATCGTTAGACCATCTTCATAAAAGTTATTAAGAAAACATCGTCTTAAAGTTTCATTTTGGTGGGAGCACCATTTAAACATCCAGCAATGAAAATCATCTCTGAAAATTTTCCTCACACAGTTAATTTTAGATCACTCATAATCAATTAGAGAATTTTTAAGATTTCATTTAAATGTTACCAAATAAACCTTGAACCGTACGAGACTAAACTTACTTTTTAAACAATTCTACTTAGACCCAGACTTAACCATTCCTGCACTGGGTTTTCTAAGATGTTTTGACACTTTCACATTTTTTAGAAAAGTCAAACATATTTCCCTCCTCCTTTGACCATAAAGAAATTAACCTTGTATGTTCTATATTTTTGCTTAAATCGAGTAACTTTTAGACTTCACGTATAATGAAAACCACATTTTGACATTTCAGATCACTTATAGACTAATTTTAGTCTACTTTAAATAAATTCACGGTCATTTACCTGAAATCTCGTCATTTTCTGATAAATTGTGAATTACGCGTTTTTGACCCGTGTTTCCAGCTTTAAGCAACGTTTTTGCACCCAATGAGACTTATCACTCATTTTATATTTTTATATAGAGTATAATGATGAGTTTCATCATTCTCGCAAGTTTCATATTTTACGATACCGGTTTTCGTTTTATGGCTTAACAACTTACGGTTGGCATTTAACGGAACCAAATCATGCTCTAAACTCAAGATAATACCAAGACTTATCATCTAAGCCTAGTCACACCTTGTGACAGCCCATAAGGGGGATGAGTCACCTTGGTGGTGGCTTGATCCTAACCATGCTCCATTTTGATGGTTACATGTGTCCTAACTTAACCATGGTTAACATTTAACCCAATATATGGTTAACCAAACTTACCCTCTTATAAATAACAAGTGAAAGACATCCCAAAAACCCTCATACACCTCTCTTGGTCATTCATATCATAAAACAAACATACCTTCCATAATTTGATCCATAACTCCAAGTTTATGCTAAGAACTTTCAAGTAGCAAGTTACTACATCAAATCTCTAGCAAGTTTAACTGATCTTCTAGAGTTAAGATCCACCCATGTCACTTAGTACTTCATCACCAATCCTTCAATATTACAAGGGTGCCAAGGTGTAGAAATCTAGCTCAATCCAAGGTCCTAAGTGTTCAACCAAAGTCCTATCCTTACTAGTTACTCCTTTCTTAATTGAAAGCCAAAAGTTGTAAGCAACTAATCACCACCGTCATCTCATGTTTATTATTCATAATCTTGACAATTTCATGCTATATATGGTAACTATGTTGATTCATGATGTACATATACTCAATCACATGTTTTAATTCACATATTGTCGTAAAAGCAACAAACTAGTAAACTAGTCATATTATACACATTTGAGAAAATTAAAATCAGTTATATATGGACTTTCTAACTTACATACTATTGTAGACAAGATAAAAATGTAAACATATCAACTTGAATCACCCGAAGCGGACGAACGAGTCAAAAGATACGACAAAAGAAGTTAGCGAAACCAAAACACGAAGCGCCTAAAACAAGTCATTAGCGGTGTCCATTTGAAAGTGGCACTTCTGGTCCGAATCATCAAAAAGTTAAAGCACGAAAGTTGTCTGGAACGACGTTTTCCTTTAGTATCAAAAATTGAAACTGCCCTATATCCTTTAATATCAAAAAAGATACGGGCCCTGAAAACGCTTAAATTGGCCATTATTCTTCAAAAACTGAAACTGCCCTATATATAGTCTCACGACTATACTTTTGTTACAACTAAAGGCAAACCAAGAGGCCTAATGGCCTTAAGCCAAGACCAAAGCCACGGCTAAGGTCAAAGCTGAGTCTCAAGACCATGGTAGTCAAGACCAAAGCCACGCCAAGGCCATGGCTAAAGCCTCAAGGCTTATTTACCCAAGACCGTTAACTAAGGTGTTAACCTTGGCAAATCAACACCAACACAAACCAAAGGACATAACTTTATATACTTACATTATCAAAATTACGGGAAGTTATAAACCGCCAACATATTTCCAAATAACCAAACAGCCTAAGGATTTCACAACTTTCATTTTACTTTGAAAACGGCAAGAACCGAATTACGAAAAACAACTAAACCTACTTTACAAACCATATAACCATATGAAACTTATGATAAATAAACAAAATATATGTATTATCTACTAAGTGCTACAATACTAGGGAGCTTCATGTGAGGGGTTTCATTTGGGTAAACTGATCGACGAGTTGCTGGATTTACGAATTAAAGTGTCCTAGCTCCTCCAACGTTTACTACATGACATCTGAATTGTGATGGGCCAAACGGTAGTACAATATATATAAACTAAACATGTTTTCACAAATAGACCATTTCTATAAATGACATACACAAATACCATGTACTACATCATGATCAATATAAAGACGTATATAGGCTTGTTATTTCTTTCGCATCATTATTTCAAACCTAAGTCGCAACATCCTATTCTAGGTTGCTCGTAAAAGTTCTCATGGCATATCCATCATTCTCATTATACATTTGATATCATTTACTCTGAGGTGAGTTCATAGCTCCACTTTCTATTACTTAATTGTTTTGCAAACCGTTGGGGGGGATACATGCTATTTTTAAACTGAACACATTGCTTTGAAACTGTATGCTTATCTGAATGTATTATGTGCACTAAGTACCACTATTGCCAAACTTAAGTCCCTATTATCATGAACTATTAATCACGTGCGGGTGAACGCGAATAATGTGGATAGATCTATCGGGATTGACGAATCCCATTTGTTTGACCAAGTTCGGTAAACAAATGCACTCTATTTGAAGAACCATAGGTTTATTGGAAAATTACCTATTAGGGAAACTGTTTGACCAAGACCTGGCAAACTATTATATCAATTTCTATTGACAAGTTATTAACGTTTTCGGTATCATGAGCTTAGTGCAACAATAAAATCTGTTTTGTTTTCAAAACCTTGGTGTGAGTCAAATTAACTCACACTACCAAAATAATGTGTTCAACCATCAAACAAACTCTATGAATTTCACTCAACCTTTGTGTTGACAGTTTTAAGCATGTATTTTAGGTCCAGTATTGTGCGAGGTCGCGCGGAGAACACGGATACTCAAGAAGGCTATAAATTTTATTATCATTCGAAAATCCTTTTAATGTATTTTGTAAACCGTGAAACTCACGGGACCTCATTTTGTAAACTCGATATTTATATAAATCGAATGATAAATCTTTTAAAACGACTCTATTAGAGTTCTTTTTCTATTGTTATGACTGTTGTGCCATAAAGTAACACCTAGTTTGAATTCCATTGCGTATCACGAAGTTGGGGGTGTTACAGATTGGTATCAGAGCCTTAATTATAGAGAAACGGGTCAAATTGTGACCTAAACTATAACTACTTTTACAAACAAAAACATTTTATAGCCTTTCGTTCTCCGTGCCTTCATCCTCCAGACGATTATGTGACTTTTAGGCATTTTAAGCTATACAAACATACTAGTATATTGATATATACACTCGACATAATTTCAATCATAAAAAATGTACTAAACATACCTGCGTATGCCTATTCTAAGGCATTACGGCACAATCATATTTTCCCAATCTCCCAGTCATGCATCTACTTATGCATTTTAGGATAACGAAACTTTATCTAAGACATTGTAACTGATTACAATGGTCTTTCCTACTTCCTAGACATTGTGAGATACAATGGTCTCATTTATTTTCAAGACACCGTGAGATACGGTAGTCTCTATTACACTCTCGACAACGTAAATCCCACGGTGGTCTCTATTTCATCCTCGAGACCTTTGTGAGTGAAGCAATTGGTCTCATTTACTTTCGGACATTGTGAATTGCACAATGGTCTCTATTATTTCTAGACATTGTGAATTGCACAATGGTCTTAACTATTTCTCAAACATTGTGAGTTGCACAATGGTCTCAACTATTTCTCAGACAATGTAAGTTGCACAATGGTCTCAAGTACTTCTTAGACATTGTGAGTTACACAATGGTCTAATTTACTTCGCAAACATTGTAAATTATACAATAGACTCAAGAAATTATTTTATAAAACCTTATATGATATTGTTTTACATGAAACCCGTCACAATCTATCAATTTCCCTAATTGAAATACAAGAAATGGGATTTCTAAAGGACAAACTGATTCATCATCTACAAAAGCTGAAGTTCAGCAACTTTCTCTATATTCACGAATGTCCCATTTTGAAACCTTCATTGTTAAAAGTCCGTGATGCTAGCCAAGTATAGACTAGTTTAGAATTACTTAAGATTTCCTTTCCACACGTTTCTACCCATACTATCTTCTATACAATGGAATGTGAAAACATAGGTTACAAGTCTTTTATGGCTGGGACTTGCAACTGAATGGTTTGATATCACCTTTGCTTAGTGGACAATTTCTTAAAAACTATGGACATATCACAAGTATACCTAATTTAGGTATTTGGAAAATTTATCGAACATCGGCTAAATATAGCCTAATCACCTATATTTAACCTAGGGACCGTGGAACATAGTCTGATTAACTATGTTCGACGTAAATTTTTCAAACACTAAGAATGGTTATACAAGGTTATATTCAGGTTAATTTCCTACTTAAACTTGATAAACCACTAGAATTCATTAAAATATCTAGAGACATGATAGTGTCTTACCACTTAGCGAGATCTTAATACTTAATTATGCTACCTAATTTCATTCTTGAAAGTTTTCATTTATGAAATACTCCTAACTACTATCTTGGGATAGTCATCGAATCTTCTCGTCATTTTTTAGAAGTACTAGCCCGTTTAGGTTTCAAGGATATCATTCCGCCATAATCCTTTAAAAATCACTTTTGATTTTAAAGCAAACTTGACATCTCTACCGAAGAATAAATGGTAAACATACACTACACTCTCCTAATAATCGACATATAACTTCATTATCTAAACCCCATTATAAGTCAATATGTAAAACTTCACAGTATCACGTTTCTTTCAAACACTAGTAGACATAAACACTATACGATATAGCCTTCATGCCGAAACCACCTACTTTGGAAATGGTTTGGATAACCACTTGCCACTATCAAGACTTTCCTACAAACGACAATTATCACATCATTATAATCCATTTCACATCAACAACATCTTATACCTTTAGATTATCAACTTAAGCCACCACCAAAAACATAAAATTCTACATAACACGTTCTATGACTAGAAACTTAAGAACGCAAAGATTAGAATTCGGCGCATATACCCACATTTTCCTAGACAATTCAACATCGGATAACACAAACTGAATTCCGGGACGAAATTCCCATTAAGGTGGTGAGACTGTAACAACCCGCATTTTCGGGTTACTTTTCATTTTTTTTAAAAGTTACTATTCACTTTCACTATTCATGCCGTAAAATTTTTATTTCACATTCTCGTAAGTTAATTTATTTTAGTAATAACCTGAGAGTTTGATAATCGTTAGATCATCATCGCAAAAAGTTATAAAGAAAACATCGTCTTAAAGTTTCGTTTTGGTCGGAGCACCATTTTAACATCCCGCGCATAACGAAAATCAACTCTGAGAATTTTCCTCACATCAGATTAATTTTTAGATCGCTCATAATCAATTAGAGAATTTTTAAGATTTCATTTAAATGTTACCAAATAAACCCTGAGCCATACGAGACTAAACTAACGTTTTAAACAATTCTACTTAGACCCAGACTTAACCATTCTTACAATGTGTGTTTCTAAGATGTTTTGACACTTTTACATTTTTTTTGGAAAAGTCAAACATATTTCCCTCCTCCTATGACCATAAAGAAATTAACCTTGTACGTTCTACATTTTTGCTTAAATCGCGTAACTTTTAGACTTCACGTATAATTGTTAAGTTATCCCACGTATAACGAAAACCATATTTTGACATCTCATATCACTTACAGACTAATTTTAGTCTACTTTAAATAAATTCACGGTCATTTCCCTAAAATCTCGTTCTTTTCAGATAAATTGCTAATTACGCGTTTTTGACCCGTGTTTCCAGCTTTAAGCAACGTTTTTGCACCCAATGAGACTTATCACTCATTTTATATTTTTATATAGAGTATAATGATGAGTTTCATCATTCATGCAAGTTTCGTATTTTTACGATACCCGATTTTACGTTTTATGGCTAAACAACTTACGGTTGGCATTTAACGAAACCAAATCATGCTCTAAAGTCAAGATAATACCAAGACTTATTATCTAAGCCTAGTCACACCTTGTGACAGCCCATAAGGGGGATGAGTCACCTTGGTGGTGGCTTGATCCTAACCATGCTCTATTTTGATGGTTACATGTGTCCTAACTTAACCATGGTTAACATTTAACCCAATATATGGTTAACCCAACTTACCCTCCTATAAATAGCAAGTGAAAGGCATCCCAAAAACCCTCATACACCTCTCTTAGTCGTTCATATCATATAACAAATACACCTTCCATAGCTTGATCCATAACTCCAAGTTTATGATAAGAACTTTCAAGTAGCAAGTTACTACATCAAATCTCTAGCAAGTTTAAGTGATCTTATTGAGTTAAGATCCACTCAAGTCTCTTAGTACTTCATCACCAATCCTTCAAGATTACAAGGGTGCCAAGGTGTAGAAAGCTAGCTCAATCCAAGGTCCTAAGTGTTCAATCAAAGTCCTATCCTTACTAGTTACTTCTTTCTTGATTGAAAGCCAAAAGTTGTAAGCAACTAATCACCACCATCATCTCATATTTATTATTCATAATCTTGACAATTTCATGCTATATATATGGTTACTATATTGATTCATGATGTACATATACTCAATCACATGTTTTAATTCACATATTGTCGTAAAAGTAACAAACTAGTAAACTAGTCATATTCTACACATTCGAGACTATGAAAACCAGTCACATATGGACTTTCTAACTTACATACTATTGTAGAAAAGATAAAAATGTAAACATAGCAACTTGAATCACCGAAGCGGACAAACGAGTCAAAAGATACGGCCAAAAGAAGTTAGAGAAACCAAAACACAAAGCGCCTAAAACAAGTCATTAGCGGTGTCCATTTTGAAAGTGGCACTTCCGGTCCGAATCATCAAAAAGTTAAAACACAAAAGTTGTCCGGAACGACGTTTTCCTTTTCCTTTAATGAGCTCGGCCCCTAAAAACGCTTAAATTGGCCATTATTCTTCAAAAAGTGAAACTGCCCTATATATAGTCTCACGACTATACTTTTGTCACAACTAAAGGCAAACCAAGAGGCCTATTGGCCTTAAGCCAAAACCACAGCCACGACTAAGGTCAAAGCTGAGTCTCAAGACCATGGTAGTCAAGACCAAAGCCACGGCAAGGCCATGGCTAAAGCCTCAAGGCTTATTTACCCAAGACCGTTAACTAAGGTGTTAACCTTGGCAAATCAACACCAACACAAACCAAAGGACATAACTTTATATACTTACATTATAAAAATGACGAGAACTTATAAACCGCCAATATATTTGTTAATACAAATAAGCCGTAAAAACGTTTATTTATATTTTACGATATTCTAATATTTTTTCGATAACAAACGTAAAATCATTTTAACGAAATAAATAAAATACGTAAATAGTTTGAGCCAATAGTTTTCTAACATACTTACGTTTTCACATAAAGCACTAAAACAAGTATAAGTGATTTTATGGTTTAGTAATACATATGTACAACAACTAGTGTTTACATATCGGGCAAATATATACATAACTAGTATGTACTATAAATGGGTAAAAACTACAACCCATGGTATTGACCCATAACCCATGGTATTGTTCCATACCCACTTGACTAGATACATTGCACTAATTAGATACATTGTATCTAAAGAGATACCCATGGATCAACCCATAACCCATGACCCATGACCCATAACCAAAATACCCATGGGCAAGGAGGAGCGTCCCACGGATCCCTAGCTATACGCTAGACGGATCCCTTAAAGGAGGGATCCGTGGGATCCGGGGAACAGTAGGTATTTTCTCTCTATAAATAGTGAGCCATTTCTTCCTGTTTGCTTGCCACTCTCACACATACTTACCCCAAGTATTGTAACTCTCTAACCACTGATCCTAAGGGATCTTTCTATGTAGTTTGTCTTTTGTTTTTGTGTGATTCTCTAGGTTCCTCTCGAAGGCGAGATCACCACTTCTTGAAGTCGAGCAAGCTTAAGTCCATGAGTTGCCATGCTTCGTCATCATCAAGACTACTAAGGTTCTCTTGTTGATAGTTCTTTCTTCCTCCATAGATGTGTTGTGTTGAAGGCATTAGTGAAGGATGCCGAAAGAGTCAAGACGAGAGCATTAGTGAAAGGTGCTTAACGTCCGTATCAAAAGCATTAGTGAAGAATGCTAAAGGTGTCAAGACGAAGGCATTAGTGAAAGGTTCCAAGCGTTGTGTCAAGGGCATTGGTGGAGAAGGCCTAAGAATCAAATCAAGTGGCATTAGTGAAGAATGCCAATGTCGTATAATCGATGAGGTGCATCGTTATACATAGAGTAATAGTTTGTTTCCAAGGATGGTGATATCCTTGATGGTGTTGTAATAAGGAGTGGGTCTCCTTTGGGATTAGGTGTTGTGTTGTGTTGGGTAGTAGTTCCTCTATTATAATGGAACTCGGTACTTAGCCTAGTACCGTATAAAGGGTAGGCGACGTTGTGATCGGTGTGGTTCACCTTGGTGAGAAAGAATCCGGTGGTTAGCCTAGTACCGGAAAAAGAGTGGCGACGTTGTGAAGGCTTCTCCGCCATAAGGAGTTGGTGTCGTGTAGTGATTACGAACTCTCGAGTAGGTGACTCGGGAGTGGAGTAGGCAAGGAAGGTGTCCTTGTGGCGAACCACTATAAATACTTGTGTCGTGGTTATGCTTCTTACTCTTTATCTTTCATTATCGTTTATATATCTATCTATCAACGTCCAACATAAACAACTAAATAGATTGACATAAGTTGATCTAAATATTTTAAAATGAAGTTTTAATTGGTAAAACTATTTAACCCCCTTCTAGTTTTCCACAATTGACATCAGAGCTTCGTTACCAAGTTTCTTAGAGTATGATGTACTTTAAAAACTTGATACGATCCGTGTATGTTTGAAAACTACAAAGAAGGAAATATTTCAAAACATTTTTTTTCTCTTTCATGTTGGACATTGATAGATCATTCTAACATATTTGTTTCAAGAAATCTTCATGCTAGGATCTCTCCAAAACCTTCATCTCTATTCAAATAATAATGAAGTCAACTTTCAAGAAAGGATCTAAAAGTAATCACAGCCTACTTACTCTAAGTACAAAGGATTACTTTAAGAGCTCATGAAGTATTTTTGGTATAATGCCAAACCAAGAAGCATAGAGGTATGTTTACTTTTCATTAGCTAGCTTACATAAGTATGTTGATATCATAGTTCTTCCTGTTTAATAATTGCTAGTCCCTTTAAAGTCTCTCTTTTGTCACTTTCCCGACTTACTCATCATCGGGAATAGTATTCCTTTTGATTTCGTCAAACTAACGCCGTCGTCACAAATGAATCCTTGATAATCAACTTATCAAAACCCGTCGACTAAAACAACTTTTCATTTGAAACCTCAAAACTATTTTTGTTTCATAAGCTAGTTTATAGCCTTCTACAAAATAATGCCAAACAACCCTTTTACATACGTGGCACGATCCTCTAGTTGTACTAGCGAATCCCAAACACAAGGGATCCGAGGGAACCGTGGGACGAACTGACTATACGCATTTGAAAACCATCGATCATTTTCCTCTCCCCACATAACACAAAAGCGACTCAAGATCGATTTCATCCTCATAGGACTCCATACCCTCAAGCATTCTTCTCTAGAACACCATTGTAAGTAATTACATTAACTTGTTCTAATTTTCATCATCCTCATCTTAGGGTTTATGGTTTCTTAATTTCCAATCAATTAATTTAATTAGGGTTTTCAAAATTAATTATTAAAAGGGGTTTTTAACACAATTAAGATTACATTGTGTTCACAACATTGTTAATACAAATCAAAACCGTAAACCCATCTCAACTAATTTTACCTAATTGGAATACTTGTGTTTCTAGGGCCAATCATGCCAAAAGCTACTCAACAAGATCACCATGATACCGTCCATTACCTCACCCATTACTATCGAAAAGAAGGATTGACAAAAACCGACCGCAAAGTCTTCAAAAGACTTGAAAAACGACTTATCCACGAAGGTCGTGTAGTCAAGGAATGTTTCCATGAAAATAATGACATTCGTCAAGTCTTCTCGGCAATCAACTTTGATTGTCTTCTTGACATAGATGAACAAATTTTTCCGGTTTTCATTTTTGAATTTTACAAAAGCATTAGGATCATTAGAAACACCGATGAAAGCATTTCAATCGCCTTCATCATCAACAAACAAAACTTCACTCTACCTCTCAACACATTCGCTCAAATCCTTCGCATTCCTTGTGAAGGAATTTATATGTATTCTCAAGATTGGGCAATATCTTGTCAATCCTTTGCTCTTGATCCCAACCCAATATACCATACTCCTCTTGATCAACCCGAAACCATCCGAGACACTATTTTCAAAGTAAGAGCCGACCAATCCCATCTCAACCGAAACAAGAAGCTCATTCACTGTGATCCCTTTCAAATGGAAGTCTTCGAAATGCACCCCATGTTTAGAAAATGGGAATAAATCCTTAGGGAAAACGTCATTAGCCTAGTTGGTAACAAGGATCATCCTAATGCATGTCTCGTGCAAATGATCTATTGTCTTATCCACCAAAAGCCATTTAATCTCGCCTATTACATGGTGAAGAGAATGGTCGGGGTATTCAAAGTTTCCAACATGGTACTCCCATATGGTATGCTCCTAACACGACTTTGTAAGTATGTTAGTGCATTGCAACCATCTCCTATCAACGATGATCATTTCTTTGCCGATCACGTCATGGTACCTCTTACTAAACAACCTCCTAAACGGTTCATGGTCAATGGAAGAAAACCTAAAGCCCTCTCGGACTCCTTGGACGGAGAAGTAGGAGAAGATGAAGAAGAGGAAGATGTCGACCCTATAGCTAACATCGAATTGGAACCCTTTGATTACTATGAACAACTTCCAACTATTCCAAACAAGACCGCGGAATTCAAACAATTAAGGGGTATGATTCAAAACCTAGCTTATCACTTCACAAAGTTGGGAAAGAGGAAAAGAAAGTATTGACGAAAGAGACTATAGGGCTATGTTTAATTTGAGACATTTTGGTAATATGTGAATGACTATGTTTTAGCACTTTTGTTTGTATTAACTTGGATATTGTGATTTCTACCTTTATCTATGAGATATTTTATGTGATGACATGTTTATATCGTTGTTTAGTTTAATGGTTTAGTACATATTGGTAGGTGCAAAATGCATAATTACGTGATGGTTACGATCTGCAGATGCGGATCCCTAGGATTAGCCTAGGTGATCCTCCTTGAGGAACCGTGGGATCCGTGATAATGAGATAAGCAATACAACATCCCATACATCAAAATAGCTTACTATATCACTTCACACTAGCTAAACATGAGATTCTAGAACTCAACTAAGTCTTCTTCAAGGATGAGAAAGCCTTAAACTCACTCATAGCTTACATAAGATCTTATTCAAAGTGCATTTTAATTTATCTACTCATCAAAACTCACCATATTTCCGCTTCAATACTCACAAATTGCTTTTCATTTTCAAAACACTTAGGTGGACATATTGAACAATTTTAGGAAATTGTTTCTAGTCATCTTTATCTCAAAGCGGGTCAAAATTAGTTTTCAATTCTTTTGATTTTTGAGGATTTTTCAAACTCCATCTCAAGCTAACATCTGATCTCTAGGATCATTTATTATGACTTGATACCATCAAAACTCTTAGTGTTATCCTTGATCATCCATTGGTGATCACAAAGTCTCATTTTCCTTCCATAAAAGGCAATCATTAGCTATATCACTCATTGCTCTTGTTCATTCAAGTACACCCTCGTTTAAGATGCTTAGGAGGACTGAAACACTCAAGATGGTATAGGTTTTAGACCTTAGAAACATCATTTTCTCCTTTCATAATTCTTGAGCCGGATCCCTAGGATTAGCCTGAGCGGATCCCTCAAAGGAGGAACAAGTGGGATCCGGGTGACAGATTATGTCAATTCTAGCTAAATCAATCATTCCAAACCCATCTTACTAACTTGAACACTCCACCTCACCTTAATTAAGTCCCTAGATCAGTAAAACTCTGAATTTGAATCTTATGCATGTTAATCATCACATTCCTAAGAATCTTAGTGGCTTAAGTCTTGAATGCACTTGCCAAATTCTTCCCTTTATAAGTCATCTTGCTAGAACTCCTTAGTCATCAAACACAATATATTTCTTAGCAATTACAAACATCTTCCTTAGTCATTTCATCATGAGAAAAGCTCCTAGTGCTAACTCATCCACCCAAGAACCACCCAAGAAACTTGCTAGGGTCATACACGAAGTTTCCTCCACCGAATCATCTCCGGTTAAGTACACAAATGCTAGAATTTTCCCTACACCAAATAATCCAATCAAACTAATTCCCAAGAGGATTGTTCCCACAAGGACATCATCACCAAACTCTACTAAACCAAACACAACCTTTTCAACCCAACCAACATCATTGGTGCCTAGAGCCACATCATTTAACACCTCACAATCATCTCCATGATCCATAACCCATGACCCATGATGCAAAACCCATGGGCAAAAGGGAGCGTCCCATGAATCCCCAGTATTACATTGGACTGATCCCTCAAGTGAGGGATCCGTGGGATCCGTGGAACAGCAGATGTTTTTCTTCTATAAATAGTGAGCCATTTCTTCCTTTTGGGTAGCCACTCCCACACATACTTTCCCCAAGTATTGTAACCTTATAACCACATATCCTAAGGGATCTTTCTATGTAGTTTATCTTTTGTTTTTGTGTTATTCTCTAGGTTTCTCTTAAAGGCGAGATCACCACTTCTTGAAGTCGAGCAAGCTCAAGTCCATGAGTTGCCATGCTTCGTCATTATCAAGACTACTGAGGTTCTCTTGTTGATACTTCTTTCTTCCTCCATAGAAGTGTTGTGTCCAAGGCATTAGTGAAGGATGCCGAAATAGTCATGACGAAAGCATTAGTGAAAGGTGCTTAACGTCCGTGTCAAAAGGATTAGTGAAGAATGCTAAAAAAGTCTAGACGAAGGCATTAGTGAAAGGTGTCAAGCGTTCGTGTCAAGGGAAATAGTGAAAGATGCCTAGGAGTCAAATCAAGTGGCATTAGTGAAGGATGCCAAGGTCGTATAATCGATGAGGTGCATCGTTATACAAATAGTGATAGTTTGTTTCCAAGGATATTGATATCCTTGATTGTGTTGTAATAAGGAGTGGATCTCTTTTGGGGTTAGGTGTCAGGTAGTGTCGGGTAGTAGTTCCTCCATTGTAATGGAACTCGGTACTTAGCCTATTATCGGATTAAGGGTAGGCGATGTTGTGATAGGTATGGTTCTCCTTTGTGAAAGAACTCGGTGGTTAGACTAGTACCGGAAAAAGAGTAGGCGACGTTGTGAAGGCTTCTCCACCATAAGGAGTTGGTGTCGTGTAGTGATTACGAACTCTCGAGTAGGTGACTCGGGGAGTGGAGTAGGGCAAGGAAGGTGTCCTTGTAGCCAAACCACTATAAATACTCGTTTCATGGTTATGTGCTTCTTACTCTTCATCTTTCATTACACATTTATATATCTATCTATCAATGTCCAACATACACATCTAAATGGATTGACATAAGTCGATCTAAATATTTTAAAACGAAGTGTTAATTGGTAAAACTATTCAACCCCCCTTCTAGTTTTCCAAAATTGGCATCAGAGCTTCGTTACCAAGTTCTTAGAGTATGTTGTACTTTAAAAACTTGATACGATCCGTGTATGTTTGAAAACTAAAAAGAAGGATTTTTTAAGTCATGTTTTTAAATCATCATAGTGGTTAATGTTGGACAATGATAGAACGTTCTAACATTTTCCTTGTTAAGAATTCTCCATACTTAGATTTGGGCATACCAAGAAGATCATGAAGAAATTCTCTAAATATTTCTTTTCGTAAAAATAATATTTTGGCATAGTATTCCTCACACATGGATTTGGGGATCCTAAGAAGATCACAAAGAATTTCTCTAAATATTTCTTTTCTTAAAAAGAATATTTAGCAAAGGTATGATCTGAATTAATTTCAAGCTTTCTTTTATTTTATTAAAAGTCTTAGTAGTATGTTTACACTTTCTTAGTAATTACTATAGTAGTTATCTTAATTGAAATCATCATCAAGAATAGTATTCTTCGTTGATTTGTATAGACTACACTACAAATCTGTAATAATGATATCTCGGCTATTCGAGAGTCTTGATCATTATTCCTTACAAAAGAACTATTGACATTTCATCTATGACAATGAGTATCCATGTGAAATTTCTTATATTATGATAAAATGGGATTTTGTCATAATCTTTGAAAAACCTCCCAAAGAATTGTGACTAATTCATAAAAAGGGAACCTTGTCAAATAGGATTAGTATTAAACCGTCAAAACCCCAAACCACAAGTTATAGAGCTTAAACATCAAACTCTAGGCCTTTCAAAACTCCCAGACCAAAGTTATCAAGGAATGCTTAAGCTAAATTTTTGCTGTCATGCCGAATCCCTGAGTTTGAACTAGCCGGATCCCTAATGAGAGGGATCCGTGGGATCCGTGCAACAGAAGACAACATAAGTTAGAAATGATCATTGTGGAACTTCCACTATCACTTTCCCTTCAAAGATTCACGAACAAATACCCAATTACTGTTCACATGAGCAATTTGATCATTTCCTTCAAGCAAAACAATCTCTTGTGTAAGTATAATCTTCACTACATTGTTAATTTAATTCCTTGATTTCTAGGATTACAATTTTTCATCTTTAGAAGTTCGGTTCAAATGGGTTTGTCATAATTTGTTACCACATTGTTTTCTAAGATAATCTAAATCAAAGAATTAACATTGTTAATACAAATTAAACTCATTTCTTGAATTCAATAAAGATGATTTGAGCAAAATTGTGATCAAACCCTTTAGGCTACTATTCACAATTAATACCACATTGTGGTTTTGTTGTATAGGAAAAATCATGCCTAGTAACCGACAACAAGACTATCAAGATACCGCCCACTAAATCCCAATGTATCATCGAAAGGATGGAATTAGCCCAAAAGATAGGAAAGCTTTCAAGTTTCTCGAAAAGTGACTTTTTCATGCAGGTCATGTCGTAGAACCATCATTCCTTGCTAACACCGACATCCGACAAGTTTTTGAAACTATTGGCTTTGATTGTTTGTTGGACATAAACGAGCAAATTTGCCCGATGTTCATACTCGAGTTCTACAAAACAATGAGGATAGTTAGGAATGAGAACTAACTAGACCATCTCAATTGTCTTCATCATAAATGAGCATGAGTACACCCTTTCGCTTATGGAATTTTGAAGAATACTACATGTTCCATATCAAGGAGTTTGCATGTTTTCCAATGAGTGGTCTTTGGCGGAGCTACATGATATGGTTGATCATCATGAAGTCTACCACATGAAAATCCCGGAAGCAACCACGGTAAGGGATACCGTGTTCATGCAAAGGGCATCCCCATCGAGGGTTACTAGAAATTCCAAAGTGATCTATAGGGATCCATTCCAAATGGAGCTCTCTGAGATGTATGCTTTGTATAGGAAATGGGAAGTGGTAGTAAGGGAGAATGTGCTATGCTTGGGAGGGAACAAGGATCACCCCAATCCGTGCTTAAGTTTCATGATCTATTGCCTTGTGATCGAGACTCGCTTCAACCTTGCATATTACATGATTAAGAGAATGGCGAGCGTCAAAAGCATGGACAAAATGGTGCTCCCATATGCAATGCTCCTATCACCTCTTGCAAACTTCATCTTTGCTTTAGATCCTTCTCCGTACTCCCTTGATCATAGCTTTTGCAACAAATTTATGGTGTCGTTGACCGAGGGAAGAACTACAGGGTTTATGGTAGAAGGCAAAAGACCTCACCCACCAACGGATTCATCGGATGAACGGGAGAGACAAAGAGAAGGAGAAGGAAGTAGCAACCCCCTAGGCAACACCGATCTCGACCCTTTGGATTACATCAATCAATTGCCGGACATTCCTAGCCCATCACAAGAATGGCAACAAACCAAAGGGATCATCAAGTGCTTCGCCAACTTCTTGAAGAAAAAGAAGTAGAGATGGTGAGATGAAGAGTGGAGGGGAGGATGAAGACGGGGAGTGACATGGAGGGAGATGGGAAGTAAGGTAAGGTCATAGGACTTTAATTTGTGAAAAAAATTTAAAACAATGGTTTGTAACACCTTAACAATACTCATGTTGGGTAGGATGTAGTATGTAGGAATTGCCATAACTTGGCATTGAACATTTTAACTTAGGAACGAGTAGGAAGATATTTTGCGACATCTTGAGATCATTCAAGTAGTCGTCGTCACTCATCTTTAGCTACCTTTAGTTCCCCCACACTTGCTATGCTTCATACTTGTTGTTTTCTTGCATTTAATCATTGTAGAAATGACTAGGAGAAGTATTTCCTATGAAGTGAAAGTATTGCACAATTGCTGATAGCCTTACATTACTGATGGCGGATCGAGAACTATAACTAGCGGATCCCTCCAATGAGGAAGCGTGGGATCCGGGCAGACAAATACCAGATATAGATCATTATACATCAATATTATCCCCTTGATCACATCATGTTGGCCAAAAATGACTCTTTAAAACTACTTAAGGCTTCCTCAAGCAAAATAGGTCTCACATTCACCCGTAGATAACTTAGGATCAAATTCAAAGTGCCTTTGATTTATCAAACTCACAAGTATCCACCATATTTCCGCTCCAATGCTCACACATTATTCCTCACATCTCAAACACTTACTTTGATGTCTCTATCAATTTTAGCAACTTGATTTTAGTCACTCTTAACTCAAAATAGGCTTGAAACTAGTGTTTTATTTTTCTTTATTTTTTAGGATTTTCTCAAAATTCTCTTGAGCCATCATCTGATTTCTAGGACTTATTTCCATCATTTTTCCATTTCAAATCAAATGGTATCCTCTTCAAGCACTTAGTTATACTTTCAAAAGTCCACTTTCCTACCTAAAACCATCATTAAGTATCCTCACTTCTTATGGTTGAGCATTTAAGACATCCACCACTCAAGACATCTAAGGAAAGTTAAAACCTCAAGATTCATAGGTACTAGACCTTACAAAAAGCATAATCATTTCAGCACATATCTGTCTGACAGACGGATCCCTGGTTTATAACCAGACAGATCCCTAGTGAGAGGGATATGTGGGATCCGTGTCTACCGAAAGACTTTAATCAGCTTTTTCCTTCAAATTTAAGCTACCTTTGGTAATCTAAACACATTTAGTTTCCATTTAATGATTTCCTAGAGCTGAACAACATCTTAGTTGACCTTAGTGCATGCCTAATCCCCTTAGTGGTCATGAATTTAATTCCTTAATTCAAATTCATCCTTTATAAACCAAACACTCTTGAGGTTAAGTCATCACTCCTACCTAATTCTAAAAAATCAGTAGTTAGAAGCTCATATTACATCCTCATCATCACTATAACTAAAGCACTTAGCAACAACTCTTCAACCAAAGGCTCATCCAAAAGGAATGGTCATATGATTCATGAGATTTCATCCACCGAATCATCTCCCGTAAGAGATAATAGTGCTAGAATCCCACCTCAACAAACCCAATCAACAATTGCAAAGAGAACTGCAAGAATTAGCATTATAACTTTTAGGGTAGAAAAGGGTTCATCAAGATCTAAACCTAACGTACCTAGTTCGAGCAAACCTTCTAAGCCTTCATTTATAGAGCATAGACTACACCCTTTCATCGAGCCTCTCTCTCACCTAAATCTCTATTTATTAGAGCATTCATCACCGAGAACTTCACATTCACCAACCTTCTTGTTAAATAGGGAACCACCTACATTTGTTGAGTCTCCTCAAAACATCCAATCTCCGCCGGTTCCTAATCATGACAATAATTGCTCTAATTGTCTAAACACCCAAGGACTTGTTCAAGAAGTACGAAATGAGTTGCATTTATTTTTAATCATCTTCTTGCAAGATTGGACCAAATCAACAAGTCTACTCATCCTTAGACTCAAGCACATTGTTGCTTCTTAAGTTTTGGTCACTTATTAGTATTAGTAGAATATGTATTACGTGGCTAAATCATTCTCTTAGTTTTAGAGTTTTGTTGATTATCTCTTATGTTTTATTGAATGATAGTTTATATCCCACATTGCTTTGAGTATATGGTTGTTGCTTGAATACATATCTCTCCTTGATGTTAACATTATTTGGTACATCACCATTGCTGAAATCTGTCATCAGATAGACGAATCCATGAGATTTGCCTAGACGAATCCCTCCAAGGAGGGAACCGTGAGATCCGTACAACAGAAGACCAATTTTCTACTAACTTGAGTCTTATTTGCAGGAAATCCGTGCAACCTTTGTTTTGTAGATTTTCAAAATACACATGAAGACCTTGACACCCTAAGCTAGGGAGAGCTTTGTATCAAACCATACATTGCAAAACCATTTGCACTTTAATCCTCATATGGATTACATTTCGCTACATCCCCTTGCAAAGTTGCAATCATTAAGGGGGAGCATTTTCATCACTAAGACGAAACCATTTGTAAACATAGTTACTGTTGGGTTTTAGGTTCCACTGAATGGAATTACTCTAAGTATGGAACCACTTCTAGAGCAAAAGAAACCATGGCCAGAAGAAAAGAATCCACTGCTGAGTTAAACCACGGCTAGTAGTATTGTGTTACCACTGCTAATGTTTTGTAAACACTGCTAGTTAGATAAGTCGGTTTAATATTTTGTATTAGATAAATATGGAAAAGATATTTATCTTGTAGGTTACGTATTGTATATTGTAAAGGACTGCTTAGCCTATAAAAGGAGGTCTTAGGTTAGAGTTAGATATACATGTGTTAGATATGTCTAAAGTCGATACACTTCAAGGTTGTAAAACCCTAATACTATTCAGAGTATTCGTTATTAATATAGTTGAGGTGTTTAGTGATTTCTGTTGTTCTTCTTTTTAAGGTTAAGCATTATATTCCACGTAGTATTTAACAGGTTATTCTTTAAGTCAGTTTCTATTAAGGATCGTTTGCTCAACTGGGATCAACAAGTGGTATCAGAGCTTGTGATCTAGAAACTGTGATCAAGAAGAAGTCAAGTTAACTTTAATTCAAGAAGAGTAAAATGTCGTGAAACTCATATGGTTCTTGCATCAAAGGTACCCATCTTTGAACCGTGGTGTGTATCAAGTATGGAGAATGCGAATGAGACAATATATTCGCATGATTGATTACAACATCTGGGAAGTTGTTGAGAAGGGTGATAAGTTACCCACTATGGGTCCTGATGGAATACCTGTTGGAATTGTTAGTGAATCTGACAAGGCACAGAGGAAATTGGAGATCAAAGCTCATAGTATTCTCAGTATGGGAATACCTAATGAATATGCATTGGACTTTGAATAGTATGAGACTGCTAAGGAGTTAATGGATGCCATTGAAACAAGATTTGCTGGTAATAAAGCTACTAGAAAATCCAGGAAAAACATGCTCAAACATCAGCTTGAAAACTTCAGAAGCTTGTCACCTGAATGGGCTGTGCATACTGTTGTATGGAGGAACAAAGATGACTTTGAGAAGATGACTCTGGACAATCTCTACAACAACTTGAAGGTTTATGAGTTTGAAAAGAACATTGTTGTGTCATATTCATCTGCACAAAACATTGCTTTTGTTTCTACAAACCACAAGAGTTTTCAAGAAGCATCCACTGCTGCTTATGGAATTTCCACTGCCATTGCTAATAATACCACTGTTAGTGATAATGTTAGTGATGGTGCCATATGTGCTTTTCTGGCTGATTTAACAACTAGTGTCACTGTGTTAAATCAAGATCTGGATCAAATTGATCCTGATGATCTTGATGAAATCAATCTTCAGTGGCAAATGGCAATGTTGACATTGCAAGCTCGGAGATTTCTAAGTATGATAGTCAAAGACAGGCAGGGTTTGACAAAAGTAAGATGGAGTGCTACAACTGCAAGAAGAAGGGGCATTTTGCTAGGGAATGTAGAGCTCCTAAAAGGATTGGTGAAAACTACAAGAAGGCTACTGAAGATCCAAAGCCTTCTTTAGCATTGGTTGCTGAGGATGGATTGGGTGATTATGACTGGAGTGATCAGATTGAAGAAGGTCCTAATGCAAATTTTCTTGCTAGTGAAGCTTCAAAAGAGCATAACTTTGCTCTCATGGCATATGCATCATCTTCTGGTTCAGACTATGAGGTATCTAATGAGTCAAATAATTCTATTCGTTCTTTTAAATCGTGTCAAGATAACTTAGAATCTCTTAAAGCAATTAATGAGAGTCTGAGAAAAGAGGTAGAAAGACTTTCATTAGATAACTTAGAATATAAAGTAGGTCTTGAGAATGTGGAAGAGAAACATAAGTTTTGTATCAAATGTGAGTTTGAGTATGTAGATAAAATAAACATACTAGGTGGTGAAATTGGTCTAAAATAAAGAGAAAGTAAAGTGCTTAAACAAAAACTTGAAGAAGCAGAAACTGTTAAATAGGAAGCCCTAGAAGATAGAGAGAAACATGTAGTCAGGGTTGCTAAAACACAATTTGCTTCTGATTTGGTTCATAAATCAATATGGTGTCAATTAATGAAGAAGGGTTAGGATTGGATACAATAATGTGGCACGCTTTCTACAATGAAACATGCACCACAGTGCATTTGAATTGTCATTTAGCGGTGAGTTTAGTTTCAACAAACCTGTAGGTAAGATTAGTAAGTCCGAATCACCTAAGATAGGTTACGATAAGTCATCGATGGTCCAATTATTGAAGATTGGGAATCGATTACGAGAAGATAGGTCTAAATCAACACGATCGAGAAGGTAGAAAATGTTAAGTCTGTTGATTCTAAACAAGCCAACCTTATGCCTAGATTTGGAGCACCAATTTATAGGAAAGTGGTAGACTATAATGAGATACCTAGGAGCAGATGAAAAGATACATACCTAGGGGTAATCGGAGAAACTTCAATGGCTTAATTTCAAGCAGTTAGGAGATGAGTTTCAATGTGTTAAGAAGGCTTGTTTTAAATGTGGTAGTTTGAGCATCTCTGAGAAACTTTTATAAAAATCAACCACAAGTTTGGAACCATTGGAGGAGGTTAAATCATCAAAACTTTTCAAAGAAAACAATACCTCATCCTAATAAAAATATGGTTCCCAGAGCAGTGCTAATGAAAAATGGAACTACAAAATCAATAATCACTGCTGCACCCAAATGGGTTCCAACCACTGCTAAGCATAATGTAAACACTGCTAAGCAAATTTTCACTGATAAGTAGAATATCACCCGTGAATCTAAACAAGTTTTAACTGTACCAAAGGTGATTACTGACACGGTGGTTGGAAACCATTTTATATTGTAAAGGCCTCGACTAGTCGGCAATGGAAGCTAAGACCAAGGTTTTACATAATGCCGTGGTGCATCAATGGACCTAAAGAAATTTGATTATGTTGATGCAGGCGGACCAAGTCGAGATTGGCTTGGGTCCACAAAAGAACTAACTTGTTTAAATTCATGTGCGGGGCAATCTACAAGAGGAGCTACAAGACAAAGGAATTTTTGATAGTGGTTGCTCTGGGCACATAACATGGGATGGGAGCAACCTTGAGGATTTTGAAGCTTATGATAGAGGACATGTGGCATTTGGCAATGATCCAAAAGGAGGAAAAATAGGTGGCAGAAGAACTATCAGAATTGGAAAGCTGGATTTTGAGAAGGTTTATCTGGTACAGGGACTGAAGTACAATCTATTCAGTGTTTCTCAAATGTGTGATAAGAAAAATTGGGTACTTTTTAGGGAAACTGAGTATGTGGTGTTGTCTCCTGATTTTAAAATGCCTGATTGATTCGCTCGAGAAACCAATAATAGAGAAGTTTGTAGTATTTGGGTAACTCAAACGTATTAGGTTTGAGCACCGAGATCGTTCCGGACGAGGGTTGAATGGAATTTCAACTCACGTCGCGATTATCGGGATTTGAATAAGAGAAGGGGATAATTTGATATTTTCTAAACTACGGGATAAGGAAAGTAAATGGGAAGCATATAAAACTCTAAATCTATAATGCAAATGCAAATTACGCAAATCTATACTAAAATGCAAATACGGGATTAAAACGAAACGCGAATAAAATGCAACTACGTCTAATCTAACTCCTAAAAATAATCTAAAATTACTTTTATACTAAAAATGATATTAGAAAACTATTTATGAATTAAAACTAATTTTTTAAGATTTTTCTGGAATTTATTAGAATTAAAAACTAATTTTAACTATTAAAACTAATTTAAAATACTAAAAATTATGAAAATTAAAGGGAAAAATATAAAACTATTTTTATAAAATCTAAAATAACTAAAGAGAATTATCAAAACTAATTTTGTATTTTTCTGATTATTTTTCTATTTTCTACGAATTTAAAACTATTTAAATCTAATTTAAATTGTGAAAAATACCAAATAAAAGGGGAAAATAGGGAAAAATATTTTTTATGCTTTTTGTATTTATCTTAATCTATGAAAATTGAAAAATTATTTTTTTGGAACTTTTTCTGATTTAATTGCAATAAAAGCTATTTAAAAATACCTAAAAACTGATTTAAATTGGGAAAAATAGTAAACAGAACTGGAAAAAATCTGAAAATTTCAGGAAAAGTCTAAAATAATATTCTAAGTTTATGAAAAATATAAAAACTATGGCTTATGTGAGAGAAAGAGAGGCGTAGTGTGGCGATATGAAATAAGCACTTTAAAATAAGCAAATAAGCACTATAATGCACCAATCCAATACGAAGCTAGATTATATTATAACTACTTTAAAACAACTAATGCAAGCTAATCCTAACACCTAATAAGCAGTCTACCTAGATTTGATGCTAACAATCTACTCTATCCAAACAGCTTTTACCCCTATGTTTGAGCTACTGCACCAGCTAATCTAAGAAACTTATGTGAAATCCAGATATGTGGTCTTCAAGACCACCTAGCAAACTACAATTGGGCCAAATATGAGACCATCATAAGCTGTATTGAACCTTGTGCAGAGGCTGCAATATCTGAGATAAACAGGTTTGACATGGTTTTGACTTTTGAAAACAGTGATGCATGTTGACTTATTAGAGATTTAAGATCAACTAATGAACTGAAAATGATATAATATGATGAAATGAAAACAATGCAAGCTCACTTATCAAGTTATACACCCATATGATAGATTATAGCAACCGATTTTCCTGATTTGAGATCAATGACGATAAACATGTGATTTTGACTTAGAATGCAAAAGGCTACAAAACAAGGATGAGATATGAGTGTAATAAACTATGACAAGCCTAAAGAAACTGATCTACTCCAACATTTTAACCTCTAGCATAGTTTTTAGTATTAATCCAAACACCCCTTTAATAAAGCTAACAAACGATTTAAACAATCTAATCCTACAACTACTGAAGCAGAAAGTGAAATAAGCATTTAAGTAAGATCTTAAGACAATAACAAGATCAGATCAAGCATCTAATATGACTATAAGCATGACTGCATACAATGACAGTTTTGAGCCTAAAACTTACAGGAAGTCCAGCTGAGTTTTAGCATCATAACAGAACCAAATCAACCAAATCCAACACCACACACTAAATCAGACCTAACTCAGCATCATTTCAACCCATTTCCATTTCTGAACCAAGTATAATCACCAGTTGACTTTTGTTGACCAAGAAGCTTTTGTTGTGTATTGATTGTAATGAGATAGTGAAGGCACAATATAAGCTCACTAAAGCTATATCAAGCTGAAATGAGCTTATTCCATTATTCAAAATAGCTTATTGATTACTTAAAATAAGAAATGCAAGATTAAATTTAAAAACTTGGAACTTTGATTAAAACTGATAAAGGATTACAAGGAATTGAGATTACAATGAAAACTTTAAGAGAACATTTGTAAACTACTGAAAGATTAAAATACAAGAAACAATAAGCTAATTGAAAACTAAGGAATTGCACGACTCCAATGTGAGCTCAAGGGGTCTTTATATAGCCTCCATCAGCCTTGGATCCTTGATTGGAAGAACCTAGAACCTTATCCTTATCCACAGCCTATCCATGTCACCATCTCCAATCAAATTGCTCCAATTCATCATATGAGGTGTTTCGGCCAATAGGAGAGCTTGAAAGGGCCACATGGGCAGCTTATCCTGACATGTCAGTGCTTCTAGAAGCCTTGGAGATGCTTAGTACGAGGTTGGGGTGGGTAAATGGTGGGTAAATGGTGGTAAAATGGTGGGTAAATGGGGCGTGTTTGGTTTGGGGAAGAAGGGGATTAAGGGCGCGTTTGGATTTGTTTATTATAAATCAAATTGGTTTGACCGGGTACGGGGTTTGACTTCGGGTAAAATAGCGGGTAAGTGGGTAAACGGGTTTAGTATATTGGACGGGTTGGCAGGGTTGGTTATTGGATCGGGTAAGGATAAATTTGGGCCGTGGCTGCTTTGGTTTTACTTGGGCCGAAGGTTTTGCATTAGGACTTAGGATTAATATTGGATCCATTAGCAACCATAGGGACTAAAGATGCACATGCTGAAATTTCAGGGACCAACATGTAATTCTGAGAATGTCTTCCAAGAATTGTTTTTGTCACTCTTCAAATAAACCAATTTGAATTTGCAACTTTTGATTTTTCAGGGCCACTTTTGCCAAATCTTTGAAACTTGAGGGGCCATTTTGACATTTCTTCAAACTTGAATATATCTTCCAAAAATCATCCTCGGAGAATAAAATCTTCATAAATGCACAATTTTGATCTTAGGCAAACAAGCTCTCTTAATCTCTCGTGCTCGGTTTACGTCGATTTGGCTTCTTTTTCTGCATTTTACATATCCGTACACAAGCACAAACTCAAGAAAACCACAAATATTAGCAATAAACGGCTCTTTCTTGGTTGTTTTGGGTCTGATTTTATAAAGAAATTATATGTGTTTTGCACATATCAAAATACCAGACGAGACCATTGTCGTGTCCTCACGCAATCAATCAACTCGCTTCTAAAACCGAGGATTTCAATCTCTTTCTACTAAACCTATGAAGAAGTAGCAAAGATTCCTCAAAAGAGATTAAGAAAGCCTTAATTCTAAAATGCCCGGTTACCTTTTAATTCACATGTATAGATATTATGATTAAGCACATTCCGGTTATGAATGACGGTTTGTTAAACTTTCATGTCGATCAATAACTCCAACATTTTTCAAAGCGACATGTTAGGATCACGGAGTAGAAAACACAACACAGCGTGAAGTGACCATACGGATAGAATACATCGTCCCTGATTTTTCACAAGCTCTCAAACTAAGCGTAAAACCGAAATCATTGTTAAATATGATTCTAGATGCTAACACTACCCATGGAAGTTACTTGTGTAATTACCTTTTGTTCCCATTTTCCTATTTTCCTCTAGATTTTTTATTTTTGTGAGAAATGAATTTCTTCAAATTTCTCGTTTCGATAACTTTTATTCCAATAAAGATATAAAGCCAAGCCGATAATTAGTTATCTATCTTCTCTCAAGAACCATTGTCCCAAAAATGAGGTCCACATCAAGGAATTTTTATTCACTTATACTTTTGACTTTTCATCATTTTTCATTCATCATTTTTTTTTTTTTTTTTTTTTTTTTTTTTTTTAAGGGAAACTTTTACTTATATGAGCTATGAACTACGGAGCTTCACGGGTAATTCCAAGACTATAGGCTTCATGAAATGAGGATCCGGTGGCTAGGCTAAGACCTCACTCAATCCCGGCTAAAGATCCAAGGGTCCGATCTCGACACCATGACTCATAACTTTACTTATTACTTTTCACTTATCACTTATTGCTCATTTATTACGGATCCTTGATGTGTACCCAATTTTAAAACAAAGATTCTTTTAAGAAGATAAAGAACTAAATATCATAAAAACTCAACATCTCTAATTATTTATTAGACATATATGGGGTGAAACAATTTTGTGGGAACAAAAGCCATAAGTACCTTGATGGGCTCTAAAGAGAACCAACTACTCCACGCTTAGCATCTAAACTCATAAGTAACTCTATCATTTCTCGATCTCGCAAATTTAAAATCCCAAATAATGAGATCCATGGATGCTTAGCCGATAATTTTAAGATTACCTATGGTTAAGGGAACAAGCTAGGGCTCAACACGCCCGGTCAAGTCGAAATTCTATTCCTACTCTCACTAGCGGAAAGTCAACAAGGTGTCAAAACATATATTAACATAGCAAATGCTTTGTCTAATGAAATAAAGTTATGCATATTTAAAGTCACTCAGGAAACTTGCAAATTCTTGGCCTTGTGAGCTAGAATTAGCATTTTATAACTTCTTGTCTAAGAGACTAGCAAAACTTTTCAACCAAAAGACTTAACAAAAGCTTAAAATATTTTAAATTTTTCACATTTTGCACAAATTTTCATTTTCTAAGGAAAAGCGGGTTGCGAGTATCTGACGAAAAACAAGCAAGTGCGGTCAAATCAAATCGAAGATTACCCTACCCCAGACTAGAGCGAAACATTGTCCTCAATGTTTAAAGGAAAGGTATCACGAAAATCTAAAAGCCGTTTATTAAGTATGCTAGAAGATAAGCGTTAGTCGATAAAATTAGGATATCGGTTTCCTTGACGATCGATCATGAAACTCGAGTGGAGAAAAAACAAACTTGAGCACGAGAGTCTTCATATCGGGAACTTCCTACACACAACATCACAAACAACCAAACACGAGAAATCGAAGAGGCTAACCCTTCACGTCACTTATTAGAAAATAGAAAGAAGATAGAGATAAGCATGGTGTGCCTCCACGAAGCGCTCTTGTTTTTGATCACCGAGTCGCTAGCCCCGACTCGTCCCCGAATTCATTTGTCCTTGGGAAGAAAGTGGTAGAGATACCGGGGTCAAAAGCAGTGTCCTCATTCCGAAGGAATGAGCTCAGGCGGGATGGGTGGAGAAGAAAATGGGTGGATAAGGTATATCATGAAAGAATGATCCATCATCCGGTGGTTTTTGGGTGGACGAAGGATGACGGATCACAATGAGAAAACTCCAAGAAAGACGGGAGCTCATGGTAAAGGATAAGAGATGTAGGCTCACAAATGAAGGCATCCAAGAGAGGATCCTTTTCTCGAACAACGCTTTTAGCAAGAAGCTTATCAATGAATATCCCAGGTTTAAAAATCTTGTCTTCACATGCGGGTTCAACGGGATACATGATAATGGACTCATCAGAGAGATGAGAGTCAAGAAAACCATCTAGAACAACCATATCCCCCTCGGGATCATTAACAGCATCCTCAATACCCGGTGGTATCAAGTCATCAATAGCAAGAAATGAGTCGGCGTCTTCAATGATTGGGTCATCAGCCGGAGTATCGGAAATCTCGTTCAAAACTTTACTCATATCAACCTCGAAATAGAATCGCTCAAGAATCGGAGGATAAACATCATCAATAGTGGGATTGCCACTAATCTCTTCATCAAATCGGAAAGTTTCAAGCTCGGGTAAAAAGTCGCTATATTTAACGGAGATAGGATGCGAACTTGAATTATCGTTAAGAGCTTCAATCTTGGAAATGAGAAGATAAACATTTGACAATGTTTCACGTAATGCTTCATCCTCGATCTTAATATCATTAAGCTCAATCTCTTCATCTTCTGGCATGAAATCATTTACTTCTTCTATGTGGACGGGCTCAAAAGGTAAATCGTCGACGAAATCGATGTCTCCATAAGAATCGTCATCGGAATCGGAGAACATCTCAACATGATCAAGAGAAGGCTCATCACAAATATCAACAACCCCAGACTCTCTTGGGCTTGGGATAAGGATCTCAGCATTAGACGATTCCGTTTCCAGAATGGTACTAAGATGCTCATCCCCCATTATGAGAGAGTCAGCGGGTTCAACAATTATCGAAGAAACATGATCATCGACCTCTTCCAAAGAACGTCACTTCTCTCAACGGCGTGAGTGAAGGGAAAGGTCGAAATGAAAGGCTCGAAATGGGAGTGATTTCACCGATAAACTCATAATATTCTTTCATTTGAATGGAATCTCATCATCATCGAAAGCGAAAGTCTTGCGATATTGGTTGTTGTAGCATTATAGGCGTCATCATCGGTGGCTTGACAATCGTAAAAAGGATGGGGACCACCACAATAATCACATCTTTTGGAAACGGTATCAACGGGCTCTGGTTTTTGCATCATGCATCGAATATCATTGGTAAGCTCAGCCATCTCAACCGGTTTGTTTCTTGATGTCGGAACTTTCGATTTGTTCTCGATGATCGTTAATATATCCCTTGGGGTACGATACAAGATATTGCCACTGGCGGCTGTATTAAGTGAATCTTGATCGGTTTGCGTTAAAGCATTGTAGAATATACCGATTTGAAGTAATTCCGAGAAACCATGATGTGGGCATTTTCGTAGAATATCTTTGAATCTATCCCATGCCTCACCAAAACTTTCATCAAAGCGCTTTGGAAGTTTGTATTTTCGTTCTTAAGATTTTGCATTTTAGAATAAGGAAAGAACCGATTTACAAATTTTGAAACGAGATCTTCCCAGTTGATCGATCGAGGGGTTCTTTATCGAGCCAATTCGGCTGCCCTCGAGAGAAAATGAGAATAGCATCAACTTAATTGTGTCATGAGGAACATCCTTATACTTTATAGTTGAAATTAAATTATCAAACCATCGGACGTGAGCATAGGGATCGTCCTCTCAAAACTCATAGAATGGTTTTGCCATAACTAGTTGAATTAAACGGTTTGTATCTCGAAATTTTGGACGAGAATCTCCAGACAACGATAGCATCTTAAGTAACCCTCGGTGGGTACTTGGAGCGATTCGACATCGTGCAGCGTGTCCGCCATTAGAATTAAACATATAGAGGGTAAAAGAAAAGAATTATCGGGTTAAGAGGATAAAGAAGAATATTTTTGGGTTTTAAAACAAATTTTGAAAAGGAAAATCTTTTGGGTTTTATATTTAAGAAAACACAATATTTTTGTAACAATCCGTCAACGGTGCTCGGTAGCTCTCAAAAGTACGCATGACAATGGAGCGGAACGAAGAGTGGATCGTTCTTGATCCGCAATTTAATGTCAAGACTTTCCTTATACCCGTGTATAGGTTGTATTTACGAAGGTGAGCCGACATAACAATTGACGTTCGGGTTTGTTTTGTTGGTTTTTAATTTTATGGTTTTGTAAACACTCTAGGAAGAATGTTTTGGTATTTTTTTTAGATATTTTTGGGTTTTTCCAAAATATATATTTACAAAACGACGGTAACTTCACTCGGGAAGGATCTTCAAATGCACGCGATTCGAGACGGAATCGAAAACTCGCTACAAGCCCTCCCGGCAGCGCGCCAAAATATTATTCGCGGAAACCAATAATAGAAGTTTGTAGTATTTGGGTAACTCAAACGTATTAGGTTTGAACACCGAGATCGTTCCGAACGAGGGTTGAATGGAATTTCCAACTCACGTCGCGATTATCGGGATTTGAATAAGAGAAGGGGATAATTTGATATTTTCTAAACTACGAGATAAGGAAAGTAAATGGGAAGCATATAAAACTCTAAATCTATAATGCAAATGCAAATTACGCAAATCTATACTAAAATGCAAATACGGGATTAAAACGAAACGCGAATAAAATGCAACTACGTCTAATCTAACTCCTAAAAATAATCTAAAATTACTTTTATACTAAAAATGATATTAGAAAACTATTTATGAATTAAAATTATTTTTTTAAGATTTTTCTGGAATTTATTAGAATTAAAAACTAATTTTTAACTATTAAAACTAATTTAAAATACTAAAAATTATGAAAATTAAAGGGAAAAATATGAAACTATTTTTATAAAATCTAAAATAACTAAAGAGAATTATCAAAACTAATTTTGTATTTTTCTGATTATTTTTCTATTTTCTACGAATTTAAAACTATTTAAATCTAATTTAAATTGTGAAAAATACCAAATAAAAGGGGAAAAATAGGGAAAAATATTTTTTATGCTTTTTGTATTTATATTAATCTATGAAAATTGAAAAATTATTTTTTTGGAACTTTTTCTGATTTAATTGCAATAAAAGCTATTTAAAAATACCTAAAAACTGATTTAAATTGGGAAAAATAGTAAACAGAACTGGAAAAAATCTGGAAATTTCAGGAAAAGTCTAAAATAATATTCTAAGTTTATGAAAAATATAAAAACTATGGCTTATGTGAGAGAAAAGAGAGCTGTAGTGTAACTGATATGGAAATAAGCATTTTAAAATAAGCAAATAAGCACTATAATGCACCAATCCAATACAGAAGCTAAATTATATTATAACTACTTTAAAACAACTAATGCAAGCTAATCCTAACACCTAATAAGCAGTCTACCTAGATTTGATGCTAACAATCTACTCTATCCAAACAGCTTTTACCCTATGTTTGAGCTCTTGAACCACTAATCTAAGAAACTTATGTGAAATCGGATATGTGGTCTTCAAGACCACCTAGCAAACTACTAATTGGGCCAAATATGAGACCATCATAAGTTGTATTGAACCTTGTGCGAGAGGCGCAATATCCGAGAAAAAGCAGGTTTGACATGGTTTGACTTTTGAAAAGCAGTGATGAATGTTGACTTATTAGAGATTTAAGATCAAATAATGAGCGAAAATGATATAATATGATGAAATGAAAACAATGCAAGCTCACTTATCAAGTTATACACCCATATGATAGATTATAGCGATTTTCACTGATTTGAGATCAATGACGATAAACATGTGATTTTGACTTAGAATGCAAAAGGCTACAAAACAAGGACAGATATGAGTGTAATAAACTATGACAAGCCTAAAGCAACTGATCTACTCCAACATTTTAACCTCTAGCACAGTTTTTAGTATTAATCCAAACACCCCTTTAATAAAGCTAACAAACGATTTAAACAATTTAATCCTACAACTACTGAAGCAGAAAGTGAAATAAGCATTTAAGTAAGATCTTAAGACTATAACAAGATTAGATCAAGCATCTAATATGACTATAAGCATGACTGCATACAATGACAGTTTTGAGCCTAAAACTTACAGGAAGTCCAGCTGAGTTTTAGCATCATAACAGAACCAAATCAACCAAATCCGACACCACACACTAAATCGACCTAACTCGACATCATTTTAACCCATTTCCATTTCTGAACCAAGTATAATCACCAGTTGACTTTCGTTGACCAAGAAGCTTTTGTTGTGTATTGATTGTAATGAGATAGTGAAGGCACAATATAAGCTCACTAAAGCTATATCAAGCTGAAATGAGCTTATTCCATTATTCAAAATAGCTTATTGATTACTTAAAATAAGAAATGCAAGATTAAATTTAAAAACTTGGAACTTTGATTAAAACTGATAAAGGATTACAAGGAATTGAGATTACAATGAAAACTTTAAGAGAACATTTGTAAACTACTGAAAGATTAAAATACAAGAAACAATAAGCTAATTGAAAACTAAGGAATTGCGACTCAATGTGAGCTCGAGGGGTCTTTATATAGCCTCCATCGCCTTGGATCCTTGATTGGAAGAACCTAGAACCTTATCCTTATCCACGACCTATCCATGTCACCATCTCCAATCGGATTGCTCCAATTCATCATATGAGGTGTTTCGGCCAATAGGAGAGCTTGAAAGGGCCACATGGGCAGCTTATCCTGACATGTCAGTGCTTCTAGAAGCCTTGGAGATGCTTAGTATGAGGTTGGGGTGGGTAAATGGTGGGTAAATGGTGGTAAAATGGTGGGTAAATGGGGCGTGTTTGGTTTGGGGAAGAAGGGGATTAAGGGCGCGTTTGGATTTGTTTATTATAAATCAAATTGGTTTGACCGGTACGGGGTTTGACTTGGGTAAAATAGCGGGTAAGTGGGTAAAGCAGGTTTAGTATATTGACGGATTAGCGGGGTTGGTTATTGGATCGGGTAAGGATGAATTTGGGCCGTGGCTGCTTTGGTTTTACTTGGGCCGAAGGTTTTGCATTAGGACTTAGGATTAATATTGGATCCATTAGCAACCATAGGGACTAAAGATGCACATGATGAAATTTCAGGGACCAACATGTAATTCTGAGAATGTCTTCCAAGAATTGTTTTTGTCACTCTTCAAATAAACCAAGGCTGAATTTGCAACTTTTGATTTTTCAGGGGCCACTTTTGCCAAATGCTGAAACTTGAGGGGCCATTTTTGACATTTCTTCAAACTTGAATATATCTTCCAAAACATCCTCGAAGAATAAAATCTTCATAAATGCACAATTTTGATCTTAGGCAAACAAGCTCTCTTAATCTCTCGTGCTCGGTTCGTCGATTTGGCTTCTTTTGTGCATTTTTACATATCCGTACTCAAGACAAGCACAAACTCAAGAAAACCACAAATATTAGCAATAAACGGCTCTTTCTTGGTTGTTTTGGGTCTGATTTGATAAAGAAATTATATGTGTTTTTGCACATATCACTGATGAGAAATTTGTGCAGTTAAGAGTACCTAGGAAAGAAAACATATACTGCTTTAACATGAAATATGTAATTCCTAATAGGTCATTAACTTGTTTGTCCGCTAAGGCATCAATTGATGAGTCAAAATTATGGCATAGAAGGCTAGGTCATCTTAATTTCAAAACAATCAATAAACTGGTAAAGGGCAACTTAGTGACAGGGTTACCTTATAAGGTTTTTTAATGTAAAGAACTTTCTGTGGCCTGTCAGAAAGGAAAACAACATAGAGCCTCTTGTAAGACCAAGACTGTGTTAAGTTAACACCATTACACAAACACTGTTTATAGTAGATTTTCTTGCGTATACTTTTTAGCTGCTAAGAGTGAAACTAGTGAGATCCTCAAGAGGCTCATTACTAAGATAGAAAATTAAGTAAACCATAAGGTTAAAGTAATCAGATGTGATAATGGAACTGAGTTTAAAGATGATGTGATGAATCAGTTCTTTGTGGCTAAGGGTATAGAAAGACAGTTTAGTGTTGCTAGGACACCACAAGAATGGTGTGGTGAAAGGAAAAATAGAACACTAATTGAAATTTGCTAGAACAATGTTGTCGAATCAAAGTTACCAACTACCTTTTGAAATTTGAAATTAGGAGGCGCATGTTATGTGCGAGAATAGAAGCAAGGTAGTGAAGCCTCATAACAAGACCCCATATGAGCTATTACATGATAGGAAGCCTATGATAGCTTTCTAAAACCTTTGGATGTCTATTACTATCTTGAATACCATAGACTACCTAGGCAAATTTCAAGAAAAAGCGGATGATGGATACTTTCTTGGCTATTCTTTCAATAGCAAATCCTTTAGAGTATACAATAGGAGGACTATAATTGTTGAAGAAAACTTACATGTTAAGTTTAGTGAAGAGACTCTAGTGTTGAGACAAAGGACCAGTGGTACATTTAACATTGATATACTAACAAAATCTATGAATTATGAGCCTATCATTGCAGGTACATCCACTAATATTGATGCAGGTACTCAAAAGGATTCTGATAGAGAAGAAAATTCTAAGGAAGCTGATTCTCCAAAGGAATTCTATTTGCTTGAAAAGTGGAAAGCTGGTCCTGTCTCACCCATCATTGAAAAGAAGAGTCCCACTGTTGATGATGGTTTGGATTCTGGAAGTAAGGGTGATCATCAACAAGATAAGGAAGAGTTGGTGAAAGATAACTCAATGTCGGTAGAAGAAATTGAAAAGCAGAAGAAAAATTCTGAAAGCACTGCTAAGCATAATGAAAGCACTACTAAGCCAAGTTCTACCACTGCTAGTTCAAGTGAAACCCCGGCTGCAAATTCTGATAGCAGTACTTACTTTGGAATCCCTGCCAAGCCACTATTTGGTGATGACGAGTATCCAACTGATCCTGATATGCCTCCTTTGGAAGAAATGGATAGTCCCACTGATGATGAAAATATGGATGACTTTTTCAACAATGCTGATATTACTAATTTGGAAACTGTCATTACAAAAAGTCCAATTCCTACCACCAGGGTGCATAAGAATCATCCTAAAGAACAAATTCTTGGAGATCTGAATACTCCAGTTCAAACAAGAAGCAAGGCTTTGAACACTAAAACCTTTCTTGAACAAGTTTTCTTTGCCAGATCACTTCACAAAAGGAACAGTCATCAAGATCTATAAAATTATTTGTTTGCTTGTTTTTTGTCACAAAAGGAGCCCAAAAGAGTTGAAGAAGCATTAGGAGAAGAAGTTTGGATTAAATCCATGCAAGAGGAGCTGCTTCAATTTAAGCTTCAAAAAGTGTGGACATTGGTTGATCTTTCGAATGGTAAGAGGGCTATAGGAACTAAATGGGTATTCAGAAACAAAAGGGATGAAAGGGGTATTGTGGTGAGGAATAAATCAAGGTTGGTTGCTCAGGGATACACACAAACTGAAGGTTTTGATTATGATGAAGTATTTGCACCAGTTGCCAGAATTGAAGCTATAAGATTGTTTTTGTCATATGCTTCATTCAAAAATTTTGTGGTGTATCGAATGGATCTTAAGAGTGCCTTTCTTTATGGTACTATTGATGAGGAGGTATATGTATGTCAACCTCTTAGTTTTGAAGATCCTAATAATCCTGATAAGGTCTATAGGGTGAAGAAGGCTATGTATGGTTTGCATCAAGCTCCAAAGGCATGGTATGAATGCCTTTCTACTTATTTGATGGACAATGGTTTCAAGAGGGGACTGATTGATAAGACCTTGTTCAAAAGGAAGTGTGGAAAACTAGAAGGGGGGTTGAATAGTTTTGCTGATTTTAAGTTAGTTTCAAAAACTTTAGATTCGATGTTGTGTGAAATCGTATGGTTGAAGAAAAAGTATAGATCTAAGAGTAGCGAAATTAAATAAAGTAAAGCAAGGGAAAGAAATGACAAAACCGATTTATAGTGGTTCGGCTACAAGGACACCTTCCTTGCCCTACTTCACTCCCCGAGTCACCTACTCGAGAGTTCAAGCACTATGTCAACAAACTCCTTCAACTTGGCGGAGAAGCCTACACAATGTCACTTACACCTTTTTCCGGTACAAAGCTAAATACCGAGTCCGTAACACGGAGGACCAAACCAACACGACTATTACACAACAACTTTGTGAAATATCAAGTACAAGATCTTTGCTACAGAAATCTTGTGGAGGAACAAATCAATCAAGGACCCCTTGCTTGGATGACTTGTAGTAAGCTCGTAATCTCGCCTTAAAGAAGGACCTATATGAGAATCACACTAGAAGAAAGAAGAACAACTCTCTTAGATCAAGTGATCTTTTGTTAGAAGATAGTAGGAGTATATGAGAGATTTAGGAAGAAGGGGGTGAAGATAAATGAAGAAATGGCTCTCTATTTATATGCAAAACTTGCCACTATTCCACAGATCCCACGGATCCCTCCCTTAAGGGATCCGTCTAGTGTAAAGCTAAGGATCCGTGGGACGCTCCTCTTTGCCCATGGGTTTTTTGGTTATGGGTCATGGGTCATGGGTTATGGGTTGGTCCATGGGTATTGCATTAGATAGAATGTATCTAATAGATGCAATGCATCTAGTCAAATGGGTATGGGTCAATACCATGGGTTATGGATATGCTCCATGGGTTGTGATTTTTACCCATCCTAATAAACTATTACATAAAATGATTTATTACAACAATTTGTATTAAGTGACTATATGTAAATGCTTTACAAAAATAACATGTGTCCTTATAATTTTACTTATGATAACATTATATTTGTTATCAACAAAACACAAAGAGATCGCAAAATATTAATAAACGTTTTTACGGTTTATTTGTATTAACAATCTCCCCCTTTTTGTTGATGACAAAACATAATGTTATGATGAGTAAAACTTAAGATTAGATGTATGTTTTGAAAGCCAAGCATAAGTTTGACTTCTTCTCCCCCTTTTTTTCGAAACAAAAAGTTAACCCAACGAAGAAATTAGATGTGGAAAAATAGTCCACGTATCGCTTACTCCCCCTTGACGGTAGTTCCCCCTAGTTTGGGGCGTCAAGTGAGAAAAAAAAATCCTACAAAGAAAAGTTTAGTAGGAACATGCATAAGTAATCTTGTGATTGACGAGAATCAAAATTGGGAGCCAAGGTATGTAAACAAGGCCTTGTAATAAAACAACAAAATTTAGTGGTATTTATACCACATACAAGCATGTAAAAGTAAGAACAAGACTTGTTCAAAAAAAAGACTTAAAAAAATACTAAAAATAGAAAATAGTAATAATGATTCCTTCCATGCTTGCATAAGGTTATGGATGGAGGTTTTGATGAGTAATGATATTGATGCAATCCAGAATAAGGTTGAGTATGAATTGCATTTCTTCCCTAACTTCTATTGCAATATCCCTAGTGGATTGGCAATGTTCACAATGTAAGTGATGTGAGTAATGAGTGCGGAAGTTTTCCGGGTTGTTTTGATTAGTGAGATGCGGAAGATGTGGTGTAAAAATAGGAAAATACGGATCAAATCCGGAATGTTTGGAAGTGGTGGTGGAAAAGAACCTAGATGTTCTTGTAGCTCAATGGGAGCTAAGGGTGGTGAGGTTTCAAGGTCTTTGAAAATTGTGTTTGGAGAAGTGGGAGGTGTCAAAAAGGCTATTTATTTTTGTTTTGTTTGTTGAGATCCTGTTGGAGTCTTAAGGAGTTCCAAAAGAGTGACTTTAGGTGGTGAGTTGATGGGTGATGAAGTTGGTGTACTTGTTGGTGATGAAGGAGGTGCTATAATGGAAGCATCTTGTGGTGAGTTAGTGGTTTGTGATAAGCCATTCGATGATGGTTTTGCTAAGCAACAAGGCCGGATGCTAATCCGTACGGATATCCTAGATTTTGATTGTGGTATTTCGGAAGGCGTGAGTGTTGGAATCACTCCTAAAATATATTTTAAGTGTTTGTAATTAACATGTAATAGGTTGCTTAATTAGGCTTTTATGTTTGTATTAAAGGCAAGGCTTATGTAGAAAGCCCATAAGCCTTGGCCCAAGCCCAATAAATAGTGGAAGAGACTAGATGTGTTGCCCTAGTCATCTTCCCTATAAATAGTCTTGTAAACCTTCCTTAGAAGGTTGGTTGTTCATTTCATTCAAATCCTACGCATACACCTTTCATATATTCATACGTGTTTTGTGTGTTTTGTTCAACCAATCTCTCTTTATCTCATTTCTAACATATTGATGCTTGTGTTGCAAACATGGGAACCTAACAGTGGTATCATTCGCCATCTAGTTGGGTGAAACTAATTTGTTTTTGAAGTTATTTGTTCTACGCGTGAGTTTTGTGCTACAAACCTTTCATACGCTTTAAAACTATAAATTTTACACTTTAAAACTCAAGATTCTTGTACTTTAAGGTTTATTTAGTGTTAAAGTTTAAGTTTTTAGCATCAAGTTTCAAACTTTACGCGTGTAGAAGTGTTTTTAAGCTTGATTTGATTCGTATAGTATTTTCTAAGCGTAAGGTGAAAAGGTGTTTTGGATTATCAAGTTTCACACTTTTGTGTTATTTTGGTGATTTTGAAGCTACTTCATCCTAAAAATCAGGTTTCTAAACGTTTTTGTGCTTAGAAATCAGTTTTCGTTACATTTGGTACTTCCTACGCATAGTAAAACCCTAGTTTTACTCGTAAGCATTCAAAGTCTACGTGTAAGCTCTTCATCATTTGATCTTCAGTGCTATTAGTTTACTCAGTGTTTTCTTGCTTGGATAAGCCTGAAAACACTTTGACTTTGGATATCTTTTACACTGGTATAAGTGTAAAGGATTTTTGGGCAAAATCCTAGTTTTCCGCATAAGCTAGATCTTACACGTAGAATTCTTTATGCCTAAGTATTTTCTTACGCCTAAGCCTATCTTACGCATAAGCTAATCTTACGCATAAGGATTCTACTACTAAGCCTTTGGTTTACGCCTAAGCTAAGCTTTCCTTAAGTCTACGCGTAAGCTATTCCTACACGTAAGCTCTATTTTTACGCGTAAGTTGGTTTTCTACGCAAAAGGTACTCTCTACGCTTAAGCTGGTTTCTACGCATAAGGTTACTTCATCAACTAAGTTTCATTCGACTACAAAGATCCTGTTAGGTCACTAGTTTTACAAACACAAGTAATATAGAAAGAGATAAGGCGATTGAACAAGAACCAAACACACACACACGATAATATAAAGACGGTTATGCGTAGATGTGAGTGAAAGAGAATAACTTGAACAACCAACCTTCAAATGAAGGTTTACAAGAGTATTTATAGGAGGAAAGCTAGGGCAACACTCCTAGTTTCCATCCTTTATTTAATGGGCTTGGGCCTAAGCTTATGGGCCTTCTACATAAGCTTGACCTTAAACAAACATAAAGGCCATAATAAACTACCTATTCCATAAGAATAACTAACACTTGAATTATAGTTTAGGAGTGATTCCAACAATCTCCCCTCGAGTGTTGGTGATGAGCGGTGAAAGCGTTGATGTAATAGTAGCTCGGCGTCTTGACATTCTTCTTTCTTGTGAGAAGAATTGCCTCGATTCGAACAATCTCCCCAATGTAGAGATAGTTGTCTTTGAGCAGTTATGCTTTGCGTCATCTTTAACTTTGTTCTTTGATCATTGTTCTTTGTGATGAAAGTGATAGTATGTTATAATCGCATCAAGTCTACCTCAGTGCCTTGTTGCTCGGTGTCTCCATTTCATTCTTCAACATTCTCACACGCTCTTTGGACGTTGGAATTCAATCTTGATGAAGTTCTTTAAGTCTTTAACTTTGTAGATTCTTTGGTTTCTGAAGAATCATTACATTGTTGTGTTGCTTACGAATAGAACTTCCATTAGTGATGATGTTGGCGTGAGCATGAGAAGAATCTGCACGATCATCCGCTCGAGCTTCCATAAGAAGAAAACATTTAAAAGCAGTTAGTAATAAGCGGTTAGGCACTTACAAGTTTGAACTTGAGAGTGTTATGACATAGTGTGAAAACACAACTCTAATTCTCACAAAGGCCATTTCGAGGCTGAGTCCCATAAGTGAGATAACGATGTCTTGAAGTATATCTGATTCGGATGACTGTTGAGGTACACCAAAGTATCACCTCACATTGTAGACCGTTTGAGACACACTCCGCGTAATCACGGGAGTTACCAAAGTGACTCTTTGTCGGGGTTGTTTGATGTTGACCACAGCGGGAGTTTCCATTCAATAAGCGAGGATCACGGATGTGAACCTCTCATAAATGTTCTCGACAGTTGCTAAGATCATGAAGGACTCGATAATGCACCATGAAATTCTTATTGTTGAGCGTCAAGTGATAAAATGTCAAGTGTTCCAAAGAGATCTTTTGATGAATCTCGTGGCTCTAGACTCAATAGTGCGTTTTGGTTTTCTGGCGGAGACTAGGGAGGGTCTCCTTCTTCAATACCAGCGATCTCTAAGAGAAAGCCAATAGTTTACGTAGGGTTCCTTGTGAGAATGAAACAAGCTTACATTGAGAGAAACTTAAGTGGCTAAGAAGGTTTAGTGCATGCGTCCTTTGGGTCCATGACGACTTTTAATCTTCAATACGGGTCACTAAGTGACAACGGTAGTATATGAATTGAACCGGTTGTACGCCCTAAGTTGAATAATTTGGAGGCTATTTCTTTTCACCATTTTCTTTGCATTTCCTTTTAATTCTTCAACTCCTTCTTTCTCCGATTCTCATTTTCTCCTTTTTATAATCGTACCTAAGGACTTCTAAGTACTAACTATTTGTGATGTCCTTGGGTAGATCCCTCCGGCTCTAGCGGATCATAGGACGGTTATTCCTAACCTTAGTCACCTTATGACTCCATGACTAACCTATGTTGCCATTCAAAACAACTGTTGTGAAGAATCTCTCAAGAGGTTTGTAAATGAAAAACATGTTTGAACCTTTGTGAGAGTTTTATATTTTAGCGAAATACTCCCCTCCACATGTGCTTTAGAGTTTTGTGAAATGCACCTTTGTATGGGAAGCGCACTTTAGAATTGATCAACTCAAGATAGACAATCCCCGCTAGACACGGTTACGTTGTATAGGTAAAGAGTTACATTGTCGACTTTTAGGTGACAACTAGCTCTAATAACTACCTTGAAGGTGTAGACAAACCTCGAAGGTTGTCATACCGTCGAGTTCATGTCTACCAAGAGTTTCTCGAATGGTACTTTCTACTCGGACAAGTCCTTTGCGAGACACGTTTACATTACTAGCGAACTAGCTTGAAATTATTACCGTCAGGACAAGTCTTTTCGAGTTACTAACAGTTTAGTACCGTCAATTAGTTGGTTAAGTCTATTACACAAAGATTCATTTGCATTTACACAACATATTTCTTATCACATAATTTTCCCCCTCAAAAATGGCATATCAAATGTTATTTTGAAAAGTTGACAATAAATATGACCATTTCGAGTGTTGGGAAGATGACCACTATGAACAATTTGTGAACAAAGTTTTAATTCAAATACTCCCCTCAACAAGTGATATAAGCGGTTGAGGTTTTGATAAACATACGGGAAGTACTTGTTCTTTTGAGCAAAACCTTGAAAAATGAAAGGTTTGATAGGTTTTACTCAAAAGTAAGAAGCTTTCGCTCCTTTTATAAGGATTGTGGCTTTGAAGCGTACCACGGGGTCCTTTCTTGACAATTACGGGTTGTACACTTTGTTATGTGTGCACAAGCCATTGACATATATAATCATACATCCAAATTTATAATGAAAGAAACAATTCAAGGGGTACCGGAAGTGTAGTGATGTCGCCAAGAGTGCGAGCAGGCGTTGATAGCCGATGATGTTGATCTGGGTGCGACCACCAACAAAGCTTTCAAAGTTACAGGCGATCCTTGAAACAACCTTTCATCAATCATTCGATGATTCTCCTCACATCCCTTCGATCACGAGAATTCCATCGCTTAGGGACCCAATCTTGTGACGTATGTCCTTCAAGCGTATATGCCATTCGTCCTAACCATCTTGAAGTGTGATCCCCAACTTGTGAAGTTCACTACACGCCATTAAGCAATTTCTTTGTAGTTCACTACAGTAAACGACGTCGAAAGGTTTCTTTGATTAGTGTGTATTGTGAGCTGGTTGAGGTCGGGATGTTAGGAATTAGAAATTCCACTGTATTAAAGTCGGTCACCTCAGTATATGTAATCGTAGAAAGCTCGTAGTCGTAGTTATTTTAAGTTAAGTAGTATTTAGTTAAGTAACACCGTGGAGGGCAGACGGGTCTTTACCCACCGTATGCACGATCCTGACCCGATGTGTGGCGATTTATGTAAGACTATAAATACTCTCTACCTTCCAAGGTAGAGAGTTGGAGCTCATAATAATATCTTTCACTTTCTCTCACTAAGTTCCTAAACCTCTAACTTTCTCTCTAGAATTCCCTTATCGCCACCTTGTTGTTATGGTTTGATGTGTATGTGAAAACTAATATCTTACAATTGGTATCAAGAGCCATGGTTAGATCATATCTTGCACATCTTTGGATTTCTAGTGGTTTTAGGTGGTTTTGAGTTTGAAAAGTTTAGTGGTTTTGCATCATTTGGTTGATTTCTTGTGTTAAAGCTTGGATTTTGTTAGTACTTTTATGTTTAGAATCATCACAAGTGTTTAGGTTTTCATTTGGTAGCTTGAATCATCTTGGTTGGGTTGTTTTGGATTAAAAGTGATGTTTATGTGGTTTCTCTTGCTAGCGACTTGATATCTGGATTTATTTCTTCGTAGCGACTTGCTTCACAATTTTGTAGCGAGTTACTGGTTTTGGAGCTAGCGACTTAGACCTAGCGATTAACGGTACAAGTAGTGGACTCTCCACTACGGGTGGCGACAGTGGTAGCGACTTGGTGCATGCGAGTTGCTCTTTAGCGACTTGTATCTCTAGCGACTTGTGTGGCAATTCTTGCCAAAATTTTGCTAGCGACTTGAGGCTTAGCGAGTTACTACTTAGCGACTTGCTTTTGTCTAGCGACTTGGGACTCTAGCGACTTAGTGGTGTAGCGAATTAAGTGTTAGCGACTTAGTGCATTATCTTCTAGCGACTTAGTGCATTATCTTCTAGCGACTTAGTGCATTATCTTCTAGCGACTTGAGTGATTGTTTACGGTTTTCTCTTGATTTAGTAAAATCCGTGAAAGAATCTATTTCGGTTTAATCATAGAGTTATAAAATCCCGTATAATCTGTTAACATGTCTACCAACGTCCCTACTATCATCTCCACTGTTGCGAGGATGTACAAGCGGTGGCTCGGATACTAAATCCACCCATGCAGCCAGGCCGACTACGATTCTTGGGCTCAGCAGATCAGATTGTATTGCCTTGGAAAGGAAAATGGTGTCAACATTCTCAAATCCATTGATGAAGGACCATATCGAGTTGAGGCGACTAGAGACATACTTGATACTAATGAAGATGGTACTCTATTTACGGAATGGACGGACCTAAGATGTATGATGAGCTTGATGATAAGGATAAAAGAGATTCGATCACGAGATATCGGGGCTTCAAACATTGTTCTTCAAGGTCTTCCTAAAGACATCTGGTGATCAATCATAACAACGATGCAAAGGCGGTTTGGGATAATGTTAAGATGCTTCTCTCGGGTTCGAATTAACTATGGAAGGCGGAGAATCTGACTCTATGGCGAATTTGAGCACTTCAAGATGAAACCGGATGAGAATGTCTATGAGTACTATGTGAGATTTCATAAGTTAGTGAATGACATGAGGAACATCGAATGACTATGCCTAACATTCAATTTGAACTCAAAATTTGTGAACAACATGAATCCCGAATGGCACAAGTTTGTCACATTGTGAAGCTCACTAAAGGATTGAAGAATACAAACTATGAGCAACTCTATGCCTTCCTCCTTGAATGAGAGACATGCTATGTTTGAAAAATTGATTCTCAATCGGTTCAAAACCAACCAGGGAGAGACAAGCTCGTCTAATGACTCAACGACTTTCTACTCAAACATCGGAATCACAACCAAAGCATCACAAGTCATACCCTTGGGTAATGGTAATCACAAACTCATTCACGATCCTATGTTCAAACAAGCGATGTTGATGCTCACGTGGGTAACTTCATTAATCAACTAGCTCTTCTCATTAGTCAAAACATGAATTCTCTCCCACAAACCAACAACAACCTCGAGCGCATCTAACCCACACAATCAAGCCCTTTGTTAAAGATGGAAGGATCGTGGTGCAACCGATTCGGGAAAGGCAGTATGATCGGGGAAGAGGTGGGCTGGGAGAGGTTATGTTGGCAACGAGAATCGAGGAAGAAATGGTAACCAAGGTCAAGCTAAGCCAATCAAATGTTATAAGCTGTGGTGGTGAAGGACACATTGCAAGGCGCACATCTCCAAAGCGTCCACGAATCACGATTACTTGAGAGATAAGATCTTCTGGCACAAGCTCGGGACAATGGTCTTGCTTTGGATGAAGAGGAATTGTTGTTTCTTCTTGAGGGCAATGCCAAGACCTATGATGCGAGATGTGGATGAGCGGCCTATTCGGAGATAGGTCACAATCATCGAATGCCTTTCAAGTCGTGATTGTGATGCATACGACTACGATGTAGATGATGGACCCTCTGCACACACAATTTTATGGCTAGCATTTCTCCAATGGTTTCTCCCAAGATCTCTTCTTCACCACAAGTGGCCCATCAAGGACAAACTCATCTCGGAGGTATTAAAACTATACGATGATGCCGATGTGCAAGATGCATGACAAAGTACAATCAACTGAAACTATTGAATCAAATGTTGAAAATATGGGTAATAACAATATTGTCCCATACGATCAATACGTGAAACAAAGTGAAAGTGAAGTTGTACCAAGTGATGCATCTTCTGCGATCAACAATGACTATGTCTTTGATGAATACACTGCATGTGCTCACGATGATTCCGTAATTTACGAACTAAATGCCTATAAGGGCGTGTTGCTATTTATGAACAACGTGCAAAATTTGAGTTGACCACTCGTGAGCGGGAAATGGATGACCAAGTGAGTACGGTAATTAGAAAAAGTAAGTTTAGAAGAAGTATTGAAACAAGAATTACATTCCTTGCAAGAAAAACTTTCTAAAGCATTAAGCAAAAACAAGAACTTCAAGAAAATGTGAAAATGCTTAAGCAAGAATATAATGCAAAGGAATCAAAACTCTTGAGAGATTTTCTAATCGAAAACTTTGAAAAACAAACTTGAAAACAAGTTGTACATACAAGGAAACACCATTGATTGCTCACATGGTCACCAAACATCGAGTCTTAAGCGATAAGCATAGCATTCCCCTTGTTGAGGAACCAAATCCGGAGGTAATTAAAAGGCTAGAAATGCTCATAAGGTGCTTTATGATGGTAATGAAATCCTTAAGCCTAGCGAGAAACCTAGTTGCGTTGAGTGCTTTGAGGAAGATAAGAAATCAAATGAAATCACTAGGAAAAGATGAATAAGAAACAAAATGATCCCAAATGCAAAGAAAAACATAATTATCACTCCTCATGATTACAAGAAGGAAAAGCTGGATTTCCTTGAACAAGTTTAAGCCTCGGACATTGTTGACTCCAGAACAAGTCTTACGGAAAAAGGATTTAGATAAGCGAAAGCGGAAAATATTGTTGAAACAAACCCTCCCTTTGGAAAATGCCTAGAAGCATTGTGTATCCTCCTAATACACCAATGCATCTTGTACCTAGAACAATTGCCACTAAAAGCAAGACATTAATTAGCCAATACGTTATATTTCAACTATTTGTTGATTTTGAGAAAACTTGCAAGAAAAGGATCACACCCAGCTGGTATAACTAAAGGAGAAAGGGGTTTGAACAAATGAAAGAATGTTATTTAAGCGAGGTCATGCCCTTCTTTAAACTTCTAAAGATCACTTTGAGAGTCTTAAAAGGGATAGAAAGCGATATTAAGGGAATGGAAAAGGAATTTGATGCAATGGTTGTTGAAGTTAGTGACTATGGCGTGCTTTGAAATATAATGAGATTGAGAGAAAGAACTTGCATACATTAAATGAGAATCTTATTCTTGAATGTGTTGCTCAAGATGTGTTTTTCTTTGCTTCAAATTGCTCTATTAATGCTTCCAAATTTCATGAACTATCTGTGGCCACGAAAGTCTCCCATGATCGTGTCATTGAGCTTGAAAAACTAATTCTAAACTAAGCGAGAAAATTGAGCTGGATGATCACGACAATTTCGTTAAGCATTTTCTAAACTAGAAGTTGAGCATTTTAATTTACAACTAAAATATCAACATCTTAAAGAAAATGTCAAAACTTCAAATGTCAAGACATCTTGGATGCTCGAGTTTGATGCGGTTTTCAAATTAACAAGCGTGATGAGCAGATTCAAGCTCGATGCAACACGATCGAGAAAGTTGAAAGCCCAAATCTCTCAATTAAAGGGTCAAGCGAACAATATGACAGGCTCCCAAATGCCTCCTCCTTAGATTCTCAAAATTCTCAAGCGTTTCATCTTCAAAACCTAGTAAATGCTTTACAAAGGAAAGCGAAAGGAAAGCGAAAAGGTTAAACGTCATTTCAATGAGTTATTTGAATCAATTAAGGTCAATCGAAACAAAACAACGAACAAATAGCTTCATTGCAAAAGGAAATCGAGAATCGAAGAGTCGGGTAAAAGGAAAATGCCAATGACCAATGGGAGAGTGGTGGATCAAAGGTTCACTCTTGTAATAAATATGCTTTATGCGTGACTTATGTCCCTCCTCATCTAAGGAACAACAAACTTGCTATTCAAACATACTTCTCATCCCTTAAGGATTGCCTAGAATGTCTGCGTGAGATTGTTGAAGAGGATAAGTTAGAAACCTCATGATAATGCAATTGGACATGCATGCTTATATGCCAAACGATCTCAAGAAATCTTAGAATGCTTGATCACAATATGCCCAAAGTCATTAGGTGAGAGAGTTAATCCTTTGATTCCATGCTCGATGCCTAATGCCAAGTATGATATGCACTCGATTCCCAATGTTTTTAATGTGAACCGTAGTGTGCCTTTAAGGGGTTTAGATTCTAGATCATCAATGCTAAGAAAGAGAACTCAAGTGTGCCTTCTAGGAGTACAAATCTCGGTACCTCTAGTTTTAAGAATGTGAACCGTAGTGCACTGCATGTAGTTCGGATCGAGCACATCTAAGCGGTGATGCAAAGAGTAGTTAAACCAACTAATGTTCCCATTCCCTCTAGGAGTGTCGGTGACATTAAAGGGAGCGGTCAAAGTCTCAAGACAATACAAGGAATGATAGGACCTCATGAAGCTAAGAATGTGCCTTTGGAAAGAGTAGAAGAACAATCTAGGAACTTTAAGTTTGAATCGAATAAAGCGAATCGTGTTGATTCTAGTATTAGCCATAGGCGTCTTGTAATTAATTGAATTACGATACTATTTGCAAACCTTGTATCGATGTGCGCTTGAATTCTCTTTCTAATCATGAATGTGGTGTTAATGTTACGCTAATGATGTTAATTGTCCGAGTTCTTATTGTTAATGCTAAAATTCATGCTAAGAAGGCTAAAAGGCAAAAGCGAATGAAAGTTAGAAAGCGGTGGAAACCCGGGAAGAACATTGATAAAATAGGCTTCTATTGGATACTGTTGGTCATAAGACTAATCGAGATAATGCCCACTAGAAAATGGATGCCTCTTGGTAGAACTATTCCTTTAAGAAGTGATCATGCTGTGAGCAGGGCTATCTGAGACACTAATCGCATCTATTCACAATGATTCCATTGCCTTACTTTACGATATGAATGCTTCTATTTACGATGTGGGTGTTCCAACCATTGTAACTAACCAAATGGAACCCATTCTTGCATGGGGATCCCAATTATCGATTATCCATTCTTATGCATGTTCAAGCTGCAGATCGTTCAAATCGATTACGTGGTACACGGACTCATTTGTTCCAAGCATATATTTGGAGACCGGTCATGACTCATGAACCGTGAGCAAATTCATTGGGGCTATTAGATTTGGTAATGATCATTTGGTGCTATTATGGGTTATGGAGATTATGTTGTTGGTGATAGTGTCATCTCTAGAGTGTATTATGTGGAAGGTTTAGGTCATAATTGTTCTCTGTTGGTCATTTCGTGATTACGATCTAGAAGTAGCCTTGGAAAACATACCGCTTTGTTAGAGATCTTAATGGTAAGGAACTGTTAAAAGGAACTCGTGGCTCAAATCTTTACACCATCTCTATCGATGACATGATGAGGGCCTCTCCAATCTGCTTGTTATCAAAGGCTTCAAAAACAAAGTCATGGTTATGGCATCGTCGTCTCAATCACTTGAACTTCGGCACCATCAATGATCTTTCCAGAAAGGACTTAGTTGTAGGTTTACCTAGACTAAAGTATGAAAAGGATCATCTTTGTTCAACATGTCAATTGGGAAAAAGCAAGAAGTATGCCCATAAACCCAAACCTACTAACTACATCACGAAGTTCTTCATATGATTCATATGGATTTATGTGGACCTATGAAGGTGTAGAATATCTTTGGGAAGAAATATGTGTTAGTTGTGGTTGATGATTACTCTAGATTCACAGGTCAAGTTCTTAAGGACAAAGGATGAAACTCGATATCATCATCAAACTCATCAAGCAATTTGAGTTCGACTAAACAAAGCGTCGAATTATCGAGCAGACAATGGGCCGGGTTTGTCAACAAACAACTTAGTGAATTCTATGAAAGCGTTGGAATCGACCATCAAAGAAGTGTTCCACGAACCCCTCAGCGAGCGGTGTAGTTGAAAGGCAATCGTACTCTTGTTGAAGCCGCTAGAACAATCTTGATCTACTCAAAGGTTCCAATGTTTCTCGGGGTGAAGCAATTGCCCTTTGCATGCTACACACAAAATCGTTCCACGATTCACCTTTGTTCATGGAAAAACTCCATATGAACTTGTCCACAATGAAAACCTAATCTATCTTTCCTTCGTGTGTTTGGTGCATTGTGCTATCCAACTAATGAGGTCAAGACTTAGGCAAACTTAGGGCCAAAGGCGACATTGGAGTATTTGTAGGATATGCATCAAACAAAAGGGATACCGAATCTACAACAAAAGAACCCGAAATATCATGGAAACAATTCACGTTACGTTTGATGGTGACCGGTCAAATGGCTCTGGACACTCCACTCGGGACCCGCACTTCAAAAGCAGTCCCATTGGTTCATCCCTTGTTCCAAACTCCTCTCAAGAAACTCCATATGTACCTCCATCGAAGATGATGTAAAGAAATTGTTTGATCCTATGTTTGATGAACTATATGATTCAATTACTAATGAGGTCTTGATCCACACAATGAGAGGATGCTCATATTCCGATGAATGAAGTCAATCCTCGTCTCAATATCTTTAAGTCAAGAAGCACTTGTGCGATCCTTGATCTCATCAACAAATCATCATTCTTCAAATGTACATCATGGAAATGTTTCGGCATCAATGATGAAGTTAATCCCTTTGCGACTCTGAAGATGCTCCATTTGAAAACATATTTGCTACTCACGAATCATCATCGAACCATCTTCTTGAGGAGACATCGACTCGGCTACCTCGGTTCCTCAACAAGCGCCACATGAACACCTCGGAAAATGGACTCACGATCACCCCTTAGACAACATCATTGGAAATCCTCTCGTCTGTATCAACCCGGAAACAACTTCGCAACCGATGCCTTATGGTGCTTCTTCAACTCCGTACTATCTAAGATCGAACCAAAAGATGTTAAAACCGCCATGAATGAAGACAATTTGGTTCAATGCCATGCAAGATGAAATTCATGAGTTTGATCGACTTGATGTATGGGAGTTAGTACTGCTCGAGGCGTGCTATGATTATAGCTCTCAAATGGATCTTCAAAGTAAAACTTGATGAGCATGGTGATGTGTTGAAGAACAAGGCTCGATTAGTTGCTAAAGGATATCGTCAAGAGGAGGTATAGACTTTGAAGAATCTTTTGCTCCGGTTGCTCGAATCGAGGCAATCGAATCTTTACGGCTAATCTTGCTAGTAAGAACATGGTAGTATATCGGATGGATGTAAAGGCGGCATTTACGAGCGGAGATCTTAAAGAAGTCGTCTCGTCGGTAACTGAAGGATTTGTGAATCAAGAGCATCCTACTCACGTTTATCGTTTGAAGAAGGCTCTTTACGGTTTAAAGCAAGCTCCAAGGGCATGGTATGATACCTTTGTCAAAGTTTCTTCTATCAACCGGATTCATCAAAGGAGCGATTGATCCTACATTGTTCACCGTGAAGTCGAGCAAACATTTAATTCATGTTCAAATTTATGTTGATGATATTATTTTTGCCTCAGCGGACCCAATGGAATGTGATCGTTTTCAAATGAAATGAGTTCAAAGTTTCAAATGTCAATGATGGGACAAATGTCATTTTCTTGGGATTACAAATTTCACAAAGTCCGGAGGCATTTTCATAAATCAATCTAAATATGCAACATAGATTTTAAAGAAATTTGGATTTGATTCAAGTGACCTGTTGACACCCCATGATTGACCGAACTAAACTAGATGAGGACCTCTCGGGGATCATGATTGACTAAACAAAATATCGTAGTATGATTGGATCACGATGTACCTCACGGCTAGTAGACAGACATCTTGTTCATTGTTTGCATGTGTGCTAGATACCGAGCTAAGCCTACTAAAAAGCACCTTGAAGCGGTTAAGCGGGTCTTCGGTATCTCAAGGAACCATCAATATGGGACTTTGGTACCCAAAAGACACCGGTATGTCACTAACGACATATCACGATATGAGATCATGCGGTGTCAAGATACTCGTCGAAGCACGTCGGGAGGTGCTCGGTTTTGGGTGATAAGCTTGTGAGTGGTCTTCAAAGAAGCAAATGAGTACTTCTATTTCCTCTAGAGGTGAATACATAGCCATGTCATCTTGTTGTGCTCAAATCTTATGGATGAGATCTCAATTATCGACTATGGCTTTGTATTCAACAAAATCCTACATCTTGTGATAATAAAGTGCTATTGCTCTCTCATGCAACAACGTTCAACACTCAAGAGCAAAGCATATCGACATTCGACATCATTTCATCGGGAACAAGTGGAAAAGGTGTGGTGGAACTATATTTTGTGAGGTCGAATATCGGTTAGCGACATCTTCACCAAAGCTCTTCCAAGAGAACGTTTTGAGTTTATTCTTCCACGACTTGGTTTGAAAAGCCTTCAACGAAACTCTCAAGCGTCTTGAGGAGGAAGGCGAGGAGTAAAGGTCTATCTTCATCTATCTCTTGTATATATATTTATTTGAAAAACAAAATACAAAAGTATAAAACTTTCAAAATCCATAAAAATTTGAAAAATTCAAAAATCTTCAAAAATATTGTCATTTTGTCATGTTTTTTTTCTCGGTTCGATAATATCTACGGTCTTTGTCTTTGTCATTCAAAGAATGACACGGGACTTTAGATGTTGTTAATTCTTAAAAAAAAAAAAAAAAAATAAAAAAAAAAAAAAAAATTTGGGAGAAAGAGAAATGGTTTATTGTCATTTTCGAGGCAATAACCGGTTTTAAAAAGAAAAACGAGCCATGTTTTATCATGCTTACAAAATTCCATGCTCGATTCTATAAACATTTATCTGCTGAAAACTAAATGCTTTGAAAAATAACTCGGTCTCTATTTTTGATAATCATCAGGACTTATTTGTCAAAATCTCTATCTCTCAATCAACAACCTATGTCATTGATTGAGGGGGAGAATGATTTCAATTAAATTAAAAAGTTACTTGGCATTAAATTGTTTTCAAAAGATATACATGCATGCTTTATCAATGGAGTTTAAAGTCTTAAAATCCGATCCTTATCAGTTAAAACGCTTTCATAATCAAGTCACTATTCTCCTTAAAAGCTTTCAAAATCAAGTTAAATCTATAAGAGATCACAAATCTCAAATGATTTGATAATTGTGATCGGGGGAGAATGTGTGATTTAAATTGGATTCAAACTGATAATTCGGTAAATGGTTTTATAAGGATGTACATGTTGTCCTCCCCGCATGTGACAAACGATTTCAAATTTTCCATTCACATGTTGAGGGGAGCATCTATCTTACACCTATGACTTGAAAGCGTGATCATTTATCTCAATGTGCGAGTTCCTCTAGTATGTGCAAAATTCCTTTCAAACCTCGAGGCACATATTGAGGGGGAGCAAAATCATGAAAACCTCATCCTTCCCCTAAAATGCTCTATCTATTGGGAAGAGATGTTGATATCTTTTAGAAAATGGTAATCAAAGAAGTTAAATTCTTTCTCTTGCCTCCGTGTGCAAAACATTTTCAAACACTTGATGCACATGTTGAGGGGGAGTTCTTGTTCTAAAAATATCAAAAACAATTAATGGTTTTCAATTGGTTCCAATGGCAGATGAACAATACCAAATAGACCGACCAACTTTACTTTATGTACGGTGATATAAGGATGATAAGGTTAGGTTTGTGTTCCCATGATCCGCTTGAGCCGGAGGGATCTACCGAGGACAATCCACTAGTTAGTGTAGAAGTCCTTAGGTATGATGATAAAAGGAGAAAAATGAGATATGGGAAGAGTGCGGACTAAGACCGAGCTAGTCTTGGAATAAACCCAACAAGGTTCTAGCTATGAAGTCTCGGTAAGCTTGAAGGGTTGAAGAATTAAAAGAATTGAATGAGAAAGGGTGAAAACAAATAGCCCTCCATTTATTCAACCTTAGGGGAAACCGGGTTCAATTCATATGCTCTTGATGGTAACATCGGTATTGAAGACAAGACGTCATGGACCCGGTGGCCTTGCATTGCACTTCAACTTTCCAAACCACTCAAGTTCCTCTTAAAGGACTTGTTTCATTCTCATGGGGAACCGACATTATCTATCGACTTTCTCTTAGAGATGGTTGATATTGAAGAAGGAGACCTCTCCTAGTCTCGATGACAGGATCCAAATATGCACATATTGAGTCTAGAGCCACGAGATCATCAATAAATCTCATTAGGACACTTTCAATGAAGACTCTCTGTTTCACACAATGTGGAAAGAGATTATATCTTGAGTCCCACGCATTATCCTTGTGGTATTGCGGAACATCCGAGTGATGTGTATACATATTCACTATGAAGATGGAAAGCCTTACGAGCCAACATCAAACAAGCTCTGGTAGGTGGCATGTGAGATCTATTATATAGATCAACCATGTGACAAGCGAGCAGAAACAATGGGCGATTCAATCTCTTGAATCAATCTTGGTTCGAGTTATGGATTGCGGATACCTTTGAAAACCGGTATTTGTGCATTAAAACTCTTTTCCTTAGCACATCGACCGTGTACTCATTTTCAAACCAAAGGTGTTTTATGATTGATAATTGATTTTCAAAACCTTCGTTGTATTGCAAAAACAATTTCTATTGAGCAATACGATTGTTTTCAAATCTCTTTTCATCAATCGGTGGACTTAAAATTATTGGTTCACTCACTCCGTGTTGTCTTCTTTGAGATGTTCGGTTTGAGAACGGCTAGAAACATTCATGAAACCACATCAAGGAAATTCTTGAATTATACGATCACAGGCGGTACATGTCTCGATCAGCGAGGAACCGTGGGCGTGTACCTCAATTCAACGAAAGTGATCAAAGACACTTTCGTGCGATTTATTGCTAGCTGTTGTATGCAGTCGCCGGCGTTTGCGGTGATCGAGAATGAAGCGGTCAATCCATAGCCGCATGCTCACTTAACACATTCATCTATAAAGAAATCATGATTAGTGCATCAATGACTCGATATTTTCACTCCATGCTTCGCTACGCTGCGCCAATATCATGATTCAACAAATGCTTCGCTACTCGATGAGAAGATATCATGATCTAGAATGTGAGCATGTCGGTCCTAATGTCACAACATCACATAATACCAACACCACAAAGGATGTGTCGAGATTGTTGATAGCGATGATCTCAAATCTTGGCTCAAACTCATTATCACGTGGATCGGTAAAGACCTCCACTTGGAATAACCAAACATGCAATGTGAAGAATCAATGACTACGAGCTTAGAAGAAAAGGACTACATAAAGGATGCAAGATCAATTGTTAATGTATTATCGGTTGTATTCAATGTATTTTGGTACATGATTGAGGTGACCTCCTTAGGGAGATTGTTTGGAATTAGAAATTCACAGTATTAAAGAGTCGGTCACCTCAGTATATGTAATCGTTAAGCTCGTAGTCGTAGTTATTTTAAGTTAAGTAGTATTTAGTTAAGTAACACCGTGGAGGACGGATGGGTCTTTACCATTGTATGCACGATCCACGACCCGATGTGTGGCGATTTATGTAAGACTATAAATACTCTCTACCTTCCAAGGTAGAGAGTTGGAGCTCATAATAATATCTTTCACTTTCTCGACTAAGTTCCCTAAACCTCTAACTTTCTCTCTAGAATTCCACTTATCGCCACCTTGTTGTTATGGTTTGATGTGTATGTGAAAACTAATATCTTACGGGAAGATCTAGGCGAGGTGGAGTGAAGTTGACACGGTCCGATAAGATTCAACCGCCTTTGAAGATCTTCTACACGTTCCTTGATGACTATGCGTAACCGATGAAGATGAGCAATGACTTGATGAATTCACGTTGTACTTGGTTGAAAATTGTCTCATGCGACCTTGTACTTTGGCAAGGTACATGTCTTCGATGTCGTTGATAGACAAATTCTCAAAGTAAGCTTCAGAGAATGCATAATCCTTTCATCTTGTCGTTTGACCACGATATTCTTTAGGAAGGTGTAGTCCCACTTAGATGATAGAACAACATGTTTGATGGCAACGATGTCCTTAGTCTTGAACACCGCATGTTGAGACTTGTAACTGCCCGACGACAACACGTAGTATATTCTTGGCGTTCCGGCCAATGATGAATCCGTACATTGCATCTCGGTTGTATGCTTCCACTTTGTCGAGAACAAGTGATTGGCACGTTCCTCGATGGCTATGCGTTCGAGTATATAGCCTGCTGGGAATGGAAGTGTCAACGATGTAGCGTATTTCCTTGAACCATCGCCACCATGTAGAAGAAGTTCCGGTCTTTGTTGAAGAAATATCGAATGGAATCCTTGGTTCATCTGGTTGGCCAATTGTTGGTAGAGGTTTTGACCAGTCGGTATAGTATGGAGGGTTGTCCCGTTTGGTGAAGTCGACGTTTGCTTCTGGGTTGAGCCAATCCATGTTGTTAGACATAGCTCGAGCAATGTTTTCAAGGTGATATTCGACCTCGATGGCACTTTCTGAGCTATCTTTCCACAGTTGAAAAGCTTCATTCTTGATTCGCCTCAACTCGGATTTTGTCATCTTCTTCACATGGATCTTTTCTTGCATTATCGTAGCAATGTCCAAAGTATTACCGTCTACCAGATTTTGACCTTCTTCAGGGTAGGGAGTGTTGTTAACAAGAGTAGAGAACCATTCAAATTCATCAGTTTTATCGTCATCAAGCCATGATATGGCGTCAACCATGGGTGCCTTCTTCTTCTTCTTTTGGAAGGCCTAGATGATGATTCCGGTTTCGAACTTGTTTGGGAGAGGTGGGTTGTTGTAGGGCTCAAGGACCTCTTCATCGTCACCACCCGTATACTCAAAGTGATCACCAATTTTACGAGTCGGGGTGGTAACTCGGAATCGTCCGAGGTTTATCTGTAGAAGAGCGAGGAGGGACCTTTGTTGAGCGAGGAGTTCGTAGAGGAGGGGTTGCATAGGCGAAGATTCACCGGGCCCTTCGGCGTTTAGGTGCGAGTCCTTGTCCGTATCATCGTCATCTCTTGGTCATTTGGGTTGATCGGTGACTCCTTGCAAGATGATCCGAGTTGAAAGTCAAGTAGACCTTGAAAAATTTAGCTTCATCCGAAGTAAACGTTCGGATCGCTTTGACATTTGCATCACCGGCTTAGCGAGTAATTCGATTCGAAAGATCAACTTCTTTGGCCATTATATGTTTAACCAATGCGACGATGTTTGGAGTGAGTTGATGGAAAATACTTTCTAGTCTTGGGGGCGGTGTCGAGAAGAAACTTGTGAGTATGTTCTCGGCGACTTCTCGAATTCCTTTGTGACTTTAGCAGTGATACTACGAAGGTACTTGTGAGTGTAGCCTTCAATCATGCTATTCGGTTCCTCTTGACGATGATTTTCATGAATTCTGAATAAACTTCCTTTCTTCTTGCATCTTGTCATTCTCGTCATGTAGATATTGTATTTGTTGATTGAGAAATTTCAACTTCGTAAGCATGTCTTTCTTTCGACTTGTTTGTGACTTTCACAATTCTTTCATGTGTTTAAGAAATCCAAGATCGGTGGTTTCTTCACGATTTGGATGTTGATTTGGTTGATTTCTTTGATGGTGGTGGTGAGGAATGAGATGATGAATCGATGAGGAGGAGACACGAGGAGGCTCGGGGTCCTTAGGAGGTGCATAAGTATCTTCCTTGGAGCGAGTTGGGACTTTGAGAACAAAATCATCATAATTCTCTTCGTCATCTTGTCCAGATTTAGCCTTTTCTTCCGTCTCGAGCCTTAGCTTCTTCATCGATCTTTTCTTTTCGTCTTATCCTTTTCTAGTTCCTCAATGTTATGTATGAGACACCTCCACAAGCGTTTGTTTTTGCAAAATAGTGGTAGCACCGATCCTTATCGGGTCGATTAACGCATCGGGACGCGGTGAAGAGTGGGCGGCACCACTTGAACCTCGGGGCCACCCATTTGGTCTTTTGTAAATTCTTGACTTTTGAATGTGTCTAACTAATTTAAACTTCTTCTTGTAGGATTGATCCAAGAGCTCTTCTTCTTATTCGAGCTCTCATCATAGGGCACAAGTGTGGGAGTCTTCCTTTTCCTTTATCGGCTTGAGGACTTGGAGGTTTTGTGCTGAAGGATTGTCATCCTTGCGGTTTGAGTAGGTAATCTCTTCATCGTGTCGGTACCTTGAGCTTTCGTCCAAAAGCTTTCTTTATGTTCGGGCTTAGGGATTGGGATGGGAGTAGCTTCCTTAGAGGAACAATCCTCTTTCTTGAAGGGTTCCTCTTGGGAACTTCCTTTGACTCTCTGTGGCTTGCACTTCAAAGACTTCCTCTTACGGTTCTCCGGTAGGAGTTCACGAAGATTTTCATCAAGATGACCAACTTTGCCTTCTTTGACTGCTACTAGATACCTTTTATGCGTTTCTAGCTTCTTGAGTTCTTTAGATAGAAGGTGATCGGAGACACGGCACCACGCTTCTTAGTTGTCGATTCCTTGATTCGATGGAAAGGATAGGTTCGGACAACAAGTCGTGATTGTCGGGTCATTAAGCCTCTTAGGGATATCATGATTAAGCCCAAGTGCTCTTTGGATCAAAAGCTTTGTGTATCGACATAGGAATCTTTGAGCCAAGCTTCTTGTGAAATAGCATCATGTCCTCCCATATCGATTGCTTGATTTCGATGTCCTTCTTATTGATCGAGACCGAAGATTTGCGGTTCCATGAGCTTTGGATGCTCATAACCACCGTCACGACCGAGAAGCAGATTTGGTAATGATGATGTAGAGGTTCTCCACGGTTGAGGAATGTTCTTAAGCTCCACGTGAGAATGCTTAGAAATAATCCTCAAGCTTCATCATAGCCAATGTCAAGAAGAAATTGCGAACTGTCTCTTCGGTGGGTGTAGCAAAGAAGTCGGTTGGAGCGATGTCGGGAATGATGAGAAACGACCCGTAAGTCTGCAGGAGTGATGGTGACTTGTTTGTGATTAAGTGTCACGCGTCACTTTGCACTTTGACTGTGATCCTGCATAGAGTTCCAAAATTGTTGAATGTAGATTTCGAGTGCAGTTGCGAGTGTCGAGCATGTTACGGTATGGATGATTCCTTAGAATATCCACTGCAATGAGACAAGAAGATTCGAGCATGTGAGGGTTTCAAAGTCAACCCTAAGGTTGTTCTTTCCAATCTTTCTAGGATAGCCATTGGGAAGATGTCGGCAATAGTGAGAACCTCGGTGCATCCACATTCATTTGAGCGACCATGCCGTGATCCGAAATAACATTAGCCAAAAGAACCAACATATCGAAAGACATAATGTTAGTCAATGAAGGTCTTATTGTCTAGTTATTGAATGTACAGTGACAATGATTGTTACGAGTCCTAAGTCACTTGTTTGTCCAATAGTTCAATGACGTCGTGAAATGTTTCGTGAGTTAGTTAACCTTAAGTTTTAAAGTTTATATTATCACTTATTGTTCACAACATATCAAACGATTAAGTTTATTAGTGACATTATTGGATTCGTGACGTTATGATTAGTTTATTTACAAGTTTGTACACGTAACAATTCATAATGAAGGTCAATCAAGGCTTAGCCATAGTTTTGGAAAAGTTAGCGTAAGCGATAATGACATACGCATGAGCGAAAGCTTATGCGTGGGATCCTAACTTACGCGTAAGAAAAGTTAGCGTGGGAAAGGGGACCTTAAGCGTGAGAGCTTACGGCGTGGCGTATATAAACCTTACGCGTAAGGCTTACTCGCACTGAGTAGACCTTATGAGAGTCATTGTTTACGCATATCCTTCACGGGATACGCGTGGTCCCATTGTAGAACTTTATGCGTGAGGCGCCACGCGTAAGATTACTCTTACGCATAACCTTCTACGCGTAAGGTGATCCTTATGCGTAGAGATTCAATGACCTTGATTACGAGTTTCACGAGTAGCAACACGAAATAAAATCATCATAACATCAATCTTAACACATATATTCATTCTAAAATCAAATCATGGCATGAGAGCTTGTTAAACATTTATGCGTAGAAACACTTCAGCGTAGGTCAAAACCCTAAGGGTTATGAATTACGCATAAGAGTTTTAACCATAGGATTAGCACCAATTCAATTCTGGTAGGTCATGGATGTTATGAGAGTCTAATAACGGAGTTATAACATCTAAATCGTGGTGAATCAAAAATACCCAAACTCAAGAACTTTAAACCCTAACATCCAATTTTAAATCAATGAGAGTTTCTGGGTGGTTATAGAGCCTGGAAACCTTTAATTCAACATGATATGAGTATCTCACAATAATCTTTTTGACCAGAAACATACACATTTGAAAACACCCAAAACCACGCATAAACCCTAACATTTGAAAACCCATCAATTCGTGTTTCTGGGTGGATTTTGATGATAAAAAGATATCAATGATGTTTTAAGAACATTTTGACATAATTCTTATAACCACAAACACCCTTTTATGATTTGGTGTTCTTAGCGCTTATCGTAAGACACAAAAGTGACGATATCTTGAGATTAAACCGTTGGATTTTGAAAGATTCAAAACCATTGCTTAAAAACTTGTTGTAAACACGAAATCACTTACAAATTGATGATCTGAAACACGGATTTGTCAAACGATTTTGGTTTGTAGATGATATTAGGTGAAGTATTAAATGTGATAGAAGTAAATGAGGTTGGTGGGTATTTTATTTAAAATAACTTTAAAGTTTTGACAGTATTGGTCCCTCCACCTTTTCCTTTTACAAACAATGCCATTTAACTTCCATTTTGGTTACCAAACAAAGATTTTAAGAAACAAACTTGACGACACTCCCCCTTGACTTAAGAAATATTGAAAGGTTATTAATTTTAGTCCGAGGAGTGTCAGTGAACAAGAAAATTTACCACCATCGATAAAAGAAATAACCGGGATAGGATAACATGCCAGTACAAAGTTATTTTGAAACAGTTAAGTATTTATTTTCTCCACCTCAACACTTGATCGTAACAATACTGAATTTTGAAAGATTATAGTGTTGATGGAAGAAATGTACTTGCCATGTTTAGATATAAATTAGATGAGAAGAATATTTTGTTGTTTTATCGGGTTTTATATTTTGTATTTTGTTTTGAAAAATTATTTACAAAAGATGTTTTGGTGTTTGATGGGTTTTAAGGCTGTTTTAAGAGGTCATCCAATTCCTCTTGAGTCAAACACCTCATACCAATCCGTGGACCAACTCATTAAACCTAGCGGGAGGCAAGGCTTTGGTGAGAAGATCGCCAATTGGTATTCGAGTACCACAGTATAATTCAACGGTACCACTGTTCCACGTGGTCCTTGATGAAATGATAGCGAAGATCGATGTGCTTTGATTTAGTGCTAAAGCGAGTTCCACGAGATTGCAATGGCACTCCGATTGTCGCATGATACATCGGGATTACATCAAATAGGTAACCATAGTCTTTGAGTTGTGTTCTCATCCGGATGACTTGAGCACAACACGCGGACATGGCTACATATTCGCCGGTTGATGACAAAGAATGTACAATCCTACTTCTTTGATTGCCAAGACACCGTTTATCACCAAGAAATTGTAGTGCTCTGAAGTACTTTTCCTTGAGTCTAAGCATCCTGCGTGGTCGGCGTCGCAAAAGCGATTAGTTCAAAACCGAATCCTTTGGATACGGATCCCAAGTTAATGGTTCCCTTGATGTATCGGAGGATTCTTTTAGCCTCGAGAGGTGGGTTTGATTGGTCGCGATCGATAGCGGAGCATAGATAAGCGGCAAAGACAATATCAGTCGCTAGTCGTTAGATACATGAGAGACCCAATAATACTTGGTATTTGGTAGGGTCCACTAATTTCCCATGTAAATCGACATCTAGCTTCTTGGTATGAGTCATTGGTGTGGCATAAGTGTCACAGGTTTTCATTCCAAATTTGTTTAACAATTCAAGGGCATATTTGGGTGACTCAAGAAAATACCACGGGTGATTGATGAACTTGTAATCCTAGAAAGAATGTAAGTTCACCCATCATGGACATTTCAAAATTTTCTTCATTAGTTTTGAAAGCGATTGAAAACTTTTATGTGTAGACCCAAAATGATACCATCCACGTAAATTTGAACAATTAAGATATGTGCCCGTGATATTGTATAAAAGAGTTGGGTCAACCGAGCCTTTTGTGAAATTATTAGCAATGAGGAAAGATGATAGCTTATCGTACCATGCCCGAGGGCTTGTTTGAGACCATAAAGAGCTTTTTCGGTTTGTAGACGTGGTTCGGGAACTCGGATCAACGAATCCTTCGGGTTGGTGACATAAACCGTTTCTTTCGGTTGTCCGTTGAGAAGCGCAGCTTTGACATCCATTTGAAAGACCGTCATATTCATATGAGCATGACGCGAAATATCCGAACGACCTCAAGACGAGCAACCGAGCAAAAGATTCTTCAAAGTCTATTCCTCTTCACGACGATAACCCTTAGCAACTAGGCGTGACTTGTTTCGGATTACGTTCCCTTGACATCCAATTTGTTTTTCCAAATCCATTTGAGACCAATAGCGTAGACCCTGTTGGTCTTTCAACCGATTCCATACTTCAAGGCGTTTGAATTGGTTGAGTTCTTCTGCATGGATTCAATCCGGTTGTCTTTTGTCATTGCGTCTTTAATGTTTTAGGCTCAGTTGGCGGGCGGTAAGTGCATAAATGCAATGTTCACCATCGTGTGAAGACGTTGTCTCGTAACGGTTGGTTGATTCGGGTTGCCAATAATATTTGCGGAGGATGGTCTTTTGTCCATCGATGTGTAGAGGTTGATGTTGGTATACATTGTGCGATTCCGAGGATTCAAATGGTTTGTTGATGATTCCGCGACATCAAAAAGCGATGTCATTAGCAAATGGGTTAAAGAATGCATTTGGATCAAAATCTGCGGTGGGGGTACTTCATTAAGAATATCATCACCGGTTCATCATTTTGGAAGCGGTTTGTTCAACTGTTGTGGAGGAGTCAATCGGGTGTAGGTGCATCTCAATAGTAGTTGTTGTAGCAGTGTATCGGTATAGGAATATTATCGGGTTGTGCGGTGAAACAATGGATACACGAGCACGTTCATCAATATCGTCATTGAGCGGAGGAGCAAATAACCTTTCCATTTGTTATTGAGTGAGTGGGGCTTTGTTCGACAAATAACCTTTCCATTTCTTAGGAGGTGGAAACGGAGCTACAGGGGAAAACCACATGACGAGAATCTAAAGAAGGCGGTCTACCAAGCTGAGACTTAGAATGATTAGTGGGCCTAGAGGTATTCCGATTCTTAGGATTCCGTAAATGAGAGATTATAGCTTTAGCAACACATTTGTCATGACAATCGAATTCATACTTTTACGACAAATAACACAAGGTGCATCGATGAATATCAAAAGTACTTAACGGTTTAACATTCGTTACATCACTATTTCTATTACATTTGCGACGCAATATTTATAGTGGAAGCAACGTGAGTCTTATTCATAGTCCTAGGGTGATCTTCTACTTTAGCATTCCTTATTGATCTTTTCTTAGGTCGCAACTTCCTATTCTTCGATTGAGTGCTCCTAGGTCGTGAAGTGCGGACGTTTGGAAAAGACACAACTATTCTGTTTCGTTAGAAGGAAGCACGTTAGCAACTTGTGATTTGGCGTTAGGGATTCTAGGTGCACGATTACTAAGTGTTCGGTGCTAATCTCTTAATGATGGTTGGCGGAAGTTGTTCATACTTTCCTAACATTTCTCTTAACTTAGAGATAGTGTGAATCAAATCTTGATTTTCAGACCGAATATTACAATCAAAATTCATGACTTCATGACGAGTCTTATTGAGTAAATAAAATATGACACCATATTCCTGTTTAACTGTTACAAGTTCTTGTTCATATTTTGAGATTTGACTTTTCAAAGACACGTTTTGATCATTCAGTTGCTCAATTTTAGGATCAGAATATTTTGCACTCAACTGAGCGATTTTATTTTGAAAACTAAGTTGATGATTGTGAATATCTTTTTCACACCAATGAAGACGACGCTTTGCATTGTAAAGTTCGTTAAGTAATTGTTTATTTTAGCTTTTAAAGACTCGATCTGAAGCACATTATCGGTATTCTCAACAGTTACCACGAGTCAACATTATCGTGAGAGATATAATCGGATGCATGTGGCAAAGAATAGAATAACACAACATTATGGATATCGGCCAGATAACATCTTCCAAGAGTCGATCAACATCTTTTCTCAACATTTTCTTTTTACGTTTAGTATTAGAAATAGATGTTTCGGTTTTCTCAAAACGACCTTCATCACTCCAAGTTCCTTATGAAAATCCTTTTCCCAAGCTAATGCACAACTTTTCAAATTTTTAACGTTAGGTAAAATATTTTTGAAAAATGTCTCTTTGTTCTCGCGCGAGGCGATTGAAAATGATCAATTTTGATTTCAAAGCGATATTCTATCTCATGTTGTAAAATTTTGAGGTCACCATGAAAATGTCAAAATATCTAAGAATTTTTCGATTTTCAGGTTTTGAGTTTACTTCATCGATGGAAGGTAAAGGACCATAAGTTTGTGCATAATCGGTTGGGGATTAACATTAGAAGACTCGGTGTTTTGATGATAACCCTTGGTGTGTTGGAAGAATCCGTTGGTGTGACGAAAGTGACGGTTTTGAATAATTAAAGGTTTGTTGTAAACAACATTTTTAATTTTGATCGACTCTCGTCTTCGTGATCTAATTCCTCTTGACGATGATATTCAACAACACTCATAACAATATCATTAATTTTATATTTCCTTTGGAAACTTGTGGATTTGGTTTGAATGTTTTAGTGAAAGCTTTGGTTTGTAATCGCCTAGATTTGGTCCATATCCTTTTGGATTGGGTTTTAAAGTAAACTTTTCAATAGTCATTCTGATTCACCATGTTTGTAAACAATGCTTTAAACTCTTTAATTTTGTTTTGCAAGCCGATAATTTCGCAAGAAGGTCATCTACCGATTCGTTGAATGCTTTTTGTATGGAGAACTGTTTTGACAAGTTAACAACTCAGCCTTAGCATTTTGATTTTCCAAGGTGAGAGCGTTAATTTTCTTTTTATGTTCATGTTTCATTGTTCTATTTCGGACAACAAAGCATTCTTCAAGCGGCTAGATCACGATCCTCTCTCTAAATAATTTTCGCTTTGATGAGATTTAGCAAAGCGGCTTCAAAACCTTTTTACAGTTTTCTTGAGTTTTGAAAAAGTTGAGTTGCATTTGTAAGCATTCAAAATCCTTGGTTAATAAATGCATTTTTGCTTTTTAAGTCCTTATTTAATGCATAACATTCCTCCATTTTGATTTGATGGTCTTGAATTAAGCGAGCAAAACTGGATGAGGCAACATGATTTGGCTTGTTCAACGTGAGTCACAACATGATCATTATTTAGATCCTCAAGTACAACCACGAGTCAATTTGATTATCAAAGGAAACCATAAGGTCATCTTGATCGTCAAATGTAACTACGTGGTTTATTTGAAAATCGTCGAATGAGATGTAGATGACTCATTTGAATAAACCGAGCCGTGCTTGATTCAAATATTGGCGGAGATATTAGTTCGATATGATGATGGTTTGTTCGGGTACACGAGACAAGCCATCGATGTCATACACCGGGCCTGTTTCACTCATGTGTAACTCATGCATATTAGCCATCAACGTAATTGTTGCATTGGCTGCAAGTCCTCCATATCATCTTACGAGTGCAGATCGCCATAAAGCTCATTCTTTGTTTGTGAGAGATCCACCAACTTCATCCTTAAGAGCCAAAGAAGAGCCTCTTTGAAATAAGCACGCCTAGTCCTCGGCTTTGGGCATGCATTAGCAGTGTCCTTCTCATTGCGGTTGTAGCATCGAAGACCATTCAACACATTTCGAGCATTTCCTGTTCCACCACTTGAGCTCATTGTTATTCCTACCCATAGCATTAAACCCTTGACCACCTCCCATTTGACGACCATAACCATGATTACGAACTTCAACTCGTCCATTGTTCACAATGACTTGATTTCGTGTATTGGATGAGGAACGAATCGATTGTTGGATTTGTTGGTATAACGGCTAAAAGCATTAGGAATCATAACAAATCCTCTTGCAATGCTTGAACGGATCGGATTCCTCATTAGTTTGACTATGAAGTGCTTGATCATTGTTGTTGTTGTAAGGAACCAATTGATTTTGTTGAGGTTCTTTGTGATTGATCGTTTTGTGTGACCGAGGCGCTTGGTTGAGTTGCTTGTTGAGGAGGATAACTTTGTTGAGCATATAAGGCAAGTTGTTGATTTTCCGGATGTGTAGGTGGATCAAGTTGAGCACGGAGAATCCTTTCCCTATCAACTTCCTTTTCATGAGGCTTCAAGTAATCGTACAACAATCCATATGTAGAATGATGCATATTCTTCGCAGACGGAGAAAAATGACATACTTCTCCCATTCGGGACCAAGACTACTCGGGAACTTAGTATTCACCGCAATTCTTGGCATGATGATGTTGTGTTTATCCAAATCATTGATGATGTCGAAAATCGATGATGATAAGACTCTAGTGTCTCTCGTGTTCAATCATGAAGTGTTCATAAGCCAAGTAAATTTTGGATTCCAAATCCTCCCGATTGAGTCAGATCCTTCCATAAGAAGATGAATATGGTCCCACATTTCCTTTGATCTTTTGAGCATCAACACTTGAAGAATTGGGTTACGTAATCCTAAAAGGATATATTGCATTGCAAGCTCATCGACTTCATAGTATAGAAGTTACGATTGATTAAGATTTGCAACAAGAGCAATGTTTGTTTGTTCATCTCTTGGTGGAATAGCATTAGGATCTCCGGCACAATGATAGTAGGCATCTCAAATGGACCTTCCAAGATAACCTTCTTTAAGAACTTTCCATGTGGCTTCTTCGTGATCACAAAACCTAAAGAACTTTATCACCCATTGATCGTAGTTTCTGGAGTGAGCATTGGAGGTCTATCAGTGATCCAAACCTCATGAATTGATTGTTGGTCGCTTAAAGCTTCACACATCTTTGCAAACCAAGTGGGTTCCTTCATAGTGTTCCTTGATGGATGTTGATTGAAGTCATTGGTGTAGGGTTGAACTTGAAGACTTGGCGGTGTTTGAACCATTTGTGGTGGAGGAATTGCTCCAAGTTGTGGAGTATGTTGTTGATTAAATTGTTGTTGATAAATTGCTTGTTGTTGATTCCATTGTTGATGTTGTGGACTTAGTTGTTGTTGTCGTTGAGAATAAGTGTAAGGAAATAGTTAGAGTATGGTGGTTGAGACATGTTGAAAAACTTGTGTTGGTAAAATGGATCTTTGTAGTCGAATGAACCTTTGATGAAGAAGTATCCTTTGGCGTGAAATCACAATAGCCAAGTAGCACTTATCGTAAAACACCAAAGTTACGCGTAACAATAAGAAGTTACGCGTAGATTTAGCTTCTGCGTAGTATGGAAAATACTCTAAAGTTATGCGTAGACAAAAGTTAGGCGTAGAAAGTTAGGCCTAGGATTATCTTATCGTAAGACTAGGCTTAGGCATAAGAGAAATCTTATGCGTAGGATTTCTGGCGTAAGCTTATGGTTATGCGTAATTTTAGGGTTTTATCTCAAGTGATCTTTACACTTCACAAAGGCAAAAGATATCCAAAGTCGACGTATTTTCAGACTTATCCAAGTAACAAAACACGGAGTAAACCACGAAAACGAAGATCAAACCAAGGAAAGACTTACGCGTAGTTTTAGGGTTTCACTACGCGTAGGTTTACTCTTAAATTTGATATTGCTCAAAGATGTTTCTAAACCGGTTTTGTGTGATGAAATAGCTTCAATAACACCAAATAACACAAGAGTGTGAAATTTGATGAACCAAACCTTCTAAAAGCGATTCTGGCGTAGAACTACACCTGAATAAAAACTAGCTCAAAACAATGATCCACGATAAAGTTCCAAACTTTTGCCAAAAACGTTAGTTTAACACCTTATAACGTTGAAAGTACAAGAATCTTGGATTAAAAAGTGTAAAAATTGCGTTTTTAAGCTAACCAAAGATATGGTACCGTACGTTATGCGTGAGACCAAAACTCACTTCAAACAATACGTTCACCCAACTAGTAGGCGATTGATACCACTGTTAGGTCACTAGTTTTACAAACACAAGTAATATAGAAAGAGATAAGGCGATTGAACAAGAACCAAACACACACACATGATAATATAAAGACGGTTATGCGTAGATGTGAGTGAAAGAGAATAACTTGAACAACCAACCTTCAAATGAAGGTTTACAAGAGTATTTATAGGAGGAAAGCTAGGGCAACACTCCTAGTTTCCATCCTTTCTTTAATGGGCTTGGGCCTAAGCTTATAGGCCTTCTACATAAGCTTGACCTTAAACAAACATAAAGGCCATAATAAACTACCTATTACATAAGAATAACTAACACTTGAATTATAGTTTAGGAGTGATTCCAACAGATCCATCATCAACACAAGTTTCAAGATGTCTCAACCACCATACTCTAGCTACTTTCCTTATATGTATCCTCAACAACAACTCTATCAACAATATCCTCCACCATCACCACAACAAATGCAACAATTTCAACAATAATTTCCTCAAGGAGCAATTCCACCACAAATGATTCAACCAACCCTAGTCTTCAAGTACAACCTAACACAAACTTTCAAAATCAACATCCATCCAAGTATGCTATGAAGGAACCGTCTTGGTTCGCATAGATGTGTGAAGCTTTAAGTAGCCAACAATCCATTCATGAAGCTGGATCACTTGATAGACCTCCAATGCTCACTCCCGGAAACTACGATCAATGGGTGATAAGGTTCTTTAGGTTTTGTGATCTAAAGAAACGACATGGAAAGTTCTTGAAGAAGGTCATCCTTGAAGGTCCATTTCAGATGCCTACTATCACTGTACCCGGAGATCCGAATGCTAATCCACCAAGAGATGATATCACCAACGTTGTCGGTCTTAATGAACTCACTACTGATCAACTTCTACACATGGAATCAGATGAACTTGCAATGCAATATATCCTTTTGGGATTACCCAATCCGATACTTCATAGTGTTGATGCTCAGAAGACTGCTAAAGCAATGTGGGAGCATATTCATCTTTTAATGGAAGGCACATAACTCAATCAAGAAGACATGGAATCCAAAATCTACTTAGCATATGAACACTTCATGATTGAACCAGGGGAGACATTAGAGTCATATCATCATTGATTCTCAGACATCATCAATGACTTGGAAAAACATAACATCATTATGCCAAGAATTGTAGTCAACACTAAGTTCCTTATTAGTCTTGGTCCTGATTGGGAAAAGTATGTCATTTTCATCCGTCAAGTGAAGAATCTTCATCATGCTACATACGGATTGTTGTACGACTATTTGAAGCCCCACCAAAAGGAAGTTGACAAAGAAAGGATTATCCGTGGAGTCCCTGCTTCTCCTTCACTTCCGGATAATCAAACTCTAGCTTTGTGGGCTCAAACGTATTATCCTCAATTCCCTACTTTGCAAACTGTATTCACAAATCCTCCACAACCAACTGCTACAATTACACCATATGATCCATCACAGCAACAATCCCAAGAAACTAAATTGGTTCGATACAACAACAACAATGATCAAGCACTTTACAGTGAATCTAATGAGGATGAAGAAGCTTTCAATGCATTGCAACAAGGGTTTGTCATGATTGCTAGAGCCTTCGGCCGATATTCCAATAAATCCAACAATCGCATTCGTACCTCATCAAACACAAGGAATCAAGTTGTTGTTAACAATGGACGTGTTGAAGTTCATAATCGTGGTAATGTTTGTCAGATGGGCAGTGGTCAAGGGTTTCATGCTAATGGAAGGAATAACATGGGTGCTCCACAACAACGGGCTCTAGTGGTTGAACAGTGAAATGCTCAGACTGGGGTTAATGATCTTCATTGTTATAACTGTAATGAGAAGGGTCATTTGGCTAATACATGCCCAAAGCTGAGGACAAGAGGCAACACTTATCACAAAGAGGCTTTACTCTTGGCTCTCAAGGATGAAGTGGTGGCACTCTTACCAACAAGGAGCAGATTCATGGCAAATCAGATTCGATGATGACATTGAGAACTTGCAGGCTAATGCGAGAGTGATGTTAATGGCAAACATGCAAGAACTCCACACGAGTGACACAGCCCGATGTATGACATTGACGTCTTGTCTCGTGCACCGGATCAAACTATATTCATTACTGATATGATATCTCCGCCAACATCTGCTTCTGACGAGGATCAATGTGTTCAACATGAGCCGTTTACATCTCATTCCGATGATAATCAAATAGATCCCGTTGTTATATTTGACGATCAAGATGACCTTATGGTTAATACTGATAATCAAGTTGACTCAGTGGTTATATTTGAGGATCTAAATAATGATTGTGTTACGACTCACGTTGAACAAGCTGAACCTGTGTCTAATCCAGATATTGAGCTCATGACCTTAATTCAGACCCAAGAATCTCGAATGGAAATGTGAAAAGACATCAATAAGAAATTACGATAAAATTGCAATTGTTGACTAAGGATAATGAATGCTTAAAGTTTCAACTCAACATTTTCAAAAAAAGAGAAACGTGAAAAAGGTTTTGAAGTCGCATTGCTAAATCATACCAAAATGAAAAATCTTTGGAAAAAGCAGATATGTGATCTAGTTGCATCCAAGAATGCTTTGTTGTCTCAAATAGAACAACTAAAATATGATCATAAACAACAACTTAACGCTCTCACCGGAAACTCAAAAAGCCAAGTCCGAGTTGTTAACTTGTAAAAGCAGTTTGTGAATACAAAAGCATTCAAGGAAACAAATAGATGACTATCTTGAGGAAATAGTCGACTTACAAAACCAAATCAAAGAGTTTCAAAATGTTGTTTATAAACATGGTGAGTCAATCACAACTATTCAAAAGTTTACTTTCCAAAGTTTTCACATAGAGCATTCAAACCAAATCCTCAAGTTTACAGTGCAGAACATAGAATTGATGATTCCATTATGAGTGTTGTTGAATATAATCGTATGTTAGATGCAGAAGATGAGAGTCGGTCAAAATTAGAAAATGTTATTTATAACAAACTATTTAATTATTCAAAAGCCATAACTTTCGTCGCACAACAGGATAATTCTAATACACCTTGGGTTATCACGCCTATTTCTGAGTCTTCTATTGTTGGTCCCCAACCCAATACTGCACAAATTAATGGTCCTTTACCTTCACTCAGTGAAGTAAAAACATTACTCGAACGATGTCAAATTCTTAAATATTTTGAAACATTCATATCGGACATCAAACTTTTGGAACGTGAAATTGAAATCAATTCTGAAATAAAGAGATATTTTTCAGAAAAGAATTTTACCTCATGTCCGAAATTTGAAAATGTGTGCAATATATTGGGAAAGGGATTTTCACAAGGAGCTTGGACTTATGAAAACAGTTTTAGAGAAAACAGAAACATCGATTTCAAATACAAAACGTAAAAAGAAAATGTTTAGAAAAGATGTTGATCGACTCTTGGAAGATGTTAATCCAAAACTTGAGCAACTGGATGATGAAAACGTGTCTTTGAAGTGTCAAATTTCAAAATATGAACAAGAAATTTCAAAAGTTAAAACGGAATATGGCGTCATATTTGATTTACTCAAAAGACTCGTGCTCAGCGTCAAAAGATATTGATGATCATCTTGCATATACCAAAGATGTTTTACGACAAAATGGAAACGCTGCTCGAAAATCAAGATTTTTTACACACTATCCATGATCTAAAAGCAGAGTTGGTAAAACTTAAGAAAGATAGGAATAGTAACACAAAAGTTATTGCACCAGCAATTCTTAGACTACCTAATGACACATCACAAGAAACTAATGTGCTTCCCTCTACTGAAACAGGAATAGTTGCCTCTTTTCCCAACGCTAGCTTTTCACAGCTTAAGAGCACATCAAGGAAGAATAGGAAGTTTCGACGTAAGAAAAGAACAATAAAGACCTCTGAAGTAGAAGAACACCTTAGGAATTTGAATAAGACTCAAGTTGCACCCACTTTAGACATTGCGTTAGACAAATGTAATAGAAAAGTGATGTAACGAATCTTTGAATCTTTAAGTACTTTAAATGTTATGTTTGAAGCTTCTTGTGTTGGTTGTCGTAAAGCATGTTTTACCGTTGACATGATAAATGTGTTGCTAATGCTATCTTATCTTGTAAGCGGAATAATAGAAAATGGAATACCTCTAGGCTCACTAATGCTTCTAAGTCTGTGCTAGGTAAACCAGCCTCTAGTGTTCTGGATACGACATTGATGTACCCATGGAACCCCCCTTACCTCCTAGGAAGAACTTATCACCTAGTGCATTTACTAAGACCAAAGCTAAGACTAGTTGGAGATGGCACAAATGGTTACATAATACACTTGGATTTAAATGGATACCTAAAATCATAAACATATGTGTTTCAACTATAACTGCATTGGAACCCTATAACTCTTCGGGTTACACATCTACTTCTATTCCATCTGTGTCGTCTGTGTGTAATGCAGGTGATACAGATGATCCTCTAGATTGTTGATAGCGGATGTTCCCGACACATGACAGGCAATCTCAAACTGTTATCAAACTTTGTTTCAAAGTTCATTGGTACTGTCAGGTTTGAGAATGATCACATCGCAACTATCATGGGCTACGGAGATTACATCAATGGTAACATCGAAATTATCAGGGTTTATTATGTGGAAGGTCTCGGTCACAATCTCTTCTCAGTTGGTCAATTTTGTGATGGAGATTTGGAAGTTGCTTTTCGGGAGAAAACTTGTTTCATTCGTGATCTACAAGGAAACGATCTTATGTCTGGAACCCGCACATCAAGTCTTTACACAATTTCTATGCAAGACATGATTGCTTCATCTCCCATATGTCTACTTTCAAAGGCAACATCTACAAAATCTTGGCTATGGCACCGGTGACTTTCACACTTAAACTTTCAAACCATAACCAATCTTGCACGTTACAAACTTGTTGAAGGTCTCCCAAGATTTCGGTATTCTAAAGATCACCTATGCTCAGCTTGTGAACAAGGGAAAAGCACCGTGCTCACATTCCTTCAAAGGTGGAACACAGCTCACAACATGTGCTTCATCTTCTTCACATGGATTTATGTGGTCCGATGCGTGTGCAGACAATTAACAGTGTCAGGTCACCATATTAGTAACACAAGCATCAATATGTAAGAAATAGAGAAGGAGAATGATGGGTTGAACAATAATCAAACACACACACACGTATGAATAAGACCGGTTATGCGTAGAGAGTGAATGAGAGAATAAATTGAACAACCAACCCTCAAGTGAGGGTTATTACAAGGTATTTATAGGAGAGGGAGCTAGTGCAACACTCCTAGTCCCTTCCTTTCCTTATTGGACTTGGGCCTAGGCTTATGGGCCTTCTACATAAGCCTAAGCTAATAACAAACATAAAGGCCATAATTAAGCTAACTATTACATTTAATTACTAACACTTGAAATCATGTTTAGGAGTGATTCCAACAATCTCCCCCTAAGTGTTAGTGATTGAAAAATATGAACGGTGAAGGTGCTAATGTAATAGTAGCTTTGACGTCTTCTGACATTCTACTTTCTTGTGAGAAGAATTGCCTTGATTCGAACAATCTCCCCAGTGTAGAAAAATTGTCTTCTTTGAGCAGTTACGCTTTGACGTCATCATTATCTTTGTTCTTTGATCATTGTTCTTTGTGATGATAGTGATAGTATGTTGTAGTTATCCGCATCATATACGCCTCAGTGTCCGCTTCGTTGCTCTAAAGGTCTCCACGTCATTCTTCAACATGCTCACATGCTCTTTGACGTTGGATTTCAAGATCGATGAAGTTCTTTAAGTCTTTAACTTTGTAGATTCTTTGACTTGATGAAGAATCATTCGACTTTTCTGTTGCCTTATGAGAGAACTTCCATTAGTGTTGATGTTGGCATGAGCATGTGAAGAATCAGACGATCATTCCGCTCCGAGCTTCCATAAGAAGAAAACATAAGAAAGGTTAGTAATAAGCGGATTCCGCACTTACAAGTTTGAACTTGAGAGTGTTAACAACATAGTGTGAAAACACAACTCTAATTCTCACAGAGGTCGTTCTCGAACCTGAGTCCCATAAGTGAGGTAACGCGATGTACAGAAGTACATCTACAAGACAGATGAGTCGAGGTACACCAAGCATCACCTCACCATCGAGACCGTTTGAGACACACTAAGCGTAATCCACGGAGAGTTACCAAGTGACTGCTTTGTCGGTCGTTTGATGTTGACCCTAGCAGGTGTTTCCATTCAATCATTGAGGATCACAATTGTAAACCTCTCATAAATGTTCTCGACAAATTGCTAAGATCTGTGAAGGACTCGATAACGTACCACTGATGTTCTTATTGTCGAACAACAAGTGATGAAATGTCAAGTGTACCTAAGAGATCTTTTGATGAATCTCGTGGCTCTAGACTCAAAAGTGCGTTTTGGTTTCCCTGCCAGCAATCTCTAATAGAAATCCGATAGATTATGTAGGGTTTCCTGTGAGAATGAAACAAGCTTCTGTCGAGAGAAACTTGAGTGGCTAAGAAGGTTTAGTGCATGCGTCACTGGGTCAATGACGACTTTTAATCTTCAATACCAGCGTCATCAAGTGACAACCAATAGCATATGAATTGAACCTTGTATCGCCCTAAGTTGAATAATTTGAGGGCTATTTCTTTTCACCCTTTTCTTTGCATTTCTTTTAATTCTTCAACTCCTACTTTCTCCGATTCTCATTTTCTCCTTTTATAATCATACCTAAGGACTTCTAATTCTAACTATTGGTAGTGTCCTTGGGTAGATCCCTCCTACTCTGGCGGATCATAGACAGTTATTCCTAACCTTAATCACCTTATAACTCCAATGCGATAAAACCATTTTCATGAAAATCTCTCGAAGTGTTTGTGAATGAAAAAACATGTTTGAACACCTCAAGAGTTTTAGATTTTCGGAAATACTCCCCCTCCACATGTGCTTAAGAGTTTTGACAGAATCTGCACAGTGAGGAAAGAGCTCGCACTTTTTGAATTGATCGACTCAAGATAGACAATTCCTTGCGAGACACTATTACGATGCATAGTTTAAGAGATACATTGTCAGCTTTTAGGTGACAAATAGCTCTAATAACTACCTTGAATATGTGGACAACCCCGAGAGGTTGTCAAAACCGTCACAGTTCATGTCTATCACATATTTTTCTCCCCCTAAAAAATGGCATATAAATGTTATTTTTGAAGAAATGTTTAGAATAAATATGACCATTTTGAGTTTTGTGGGAAGATTGCACAAAGAACATTTTGTGAACAAAGTTTTTAAGTCAAATACTCCCCCTCAACAAGTGATATAAGCGGTTGAGGTTTTGAAAATCATAAGGGAAGTACTTGTTCTTTGATAAAAACCTTTGAAAATTGAAAGGTTTGATAGGTTTTACTCAAAAGTAAGAAGCTTTCGCTCCTTTAATAAGGATTGTGGCATCAAGCGTACCACAGGGTCCTTTCATTACAAGAACGGGTTGTACACTGTTATGTGTGCACAAGCCATATTCATATATAATTACACATCCAAATAAATAGTGAAATAGAAACAGTTTAAGGGGTACCAGGAATTTTAGGTAGGTCGGAAAGAACTCCAGGAATGCGAACTGGGCGTTGATATCCTGTAAGAATAATGCGAGGACGACCACCTATGAAGCTTTCCACTGTTCTGAACTGGTCCCTTCGAAACAACCTTTCATCAATCCGTTTGATGATTCTCTTGACATCCCGTCTTTCCTGTGAATCCCATCTCTTTTGTGACCCAATGCCTTGTTGAATCGCCTTTAACCGATTAGCTAGCCCATCCCTGACATGCTTCAATGTTGAATCACCAAACTTATGAAGCTCTGTACACGCCATCAAGCAATTGCGGTGTAGTTCACTGCGGTAGACTACTCCAAAGGGTTTGCGGATGAGAGTGAATTGAGGAAGATGGTTGATGTCAGGAAGTTCTAGCTGAGGTCTGGTGAAGTTGACACGAGTCTGATACGACTCAACAGCAAGTTGTAAGTCTTCTACACGTTCACGGATCACTATGCTCGATGAATATTAGCAAGGACTTGATGTATTCACGTTGAATTTCAGTCGAGAATTGTCTCATTCTTCCCTGTACCTTGGCAAGATACAGATCTTCAATGTCGTTGAGAGACAAATTCTGAAAGTCCGCTTCACAGAATGCATAGTCCCTTTTGTCTTGTCTTTTGACCACAATATTCTTGAGGAAGGTGTAATCCCATTTAGACGAAAGAGCTACATGCTTAACAGCAACGATCCCTTGTGTACTATACATTTCATGTTGAGACCTTCGAACCTGGCAGCTTTTGTAGTAGATTCGTCGGCGTTCCGACCAATGGTGAATCTCGTACATTGCATCAATGTCATACTCTTCCACTCTGTTGTTGAACATGTGGGTAGCCTTTTCCTCGATGGCTATGCAGTTAGAGTATATGGTTGCCGGGAACGGAAGTGTAAGTGATGTAGCGTATTTCTTTGACACATCGCTACCGTGTAAAAGAAATTCCAGGTCATTGTTGAAAAAGTATCAAAATGGAATCTTAGGTTGATCTGGTTGACCAATGGTAGGTAGAGGTTTGGTCCAATCAGTGTAGTATGCAACGTTGTCTTTGCGTGTGAAGTCAATGTTTGCTTCAGGGTTGAGCCAATCAATGTTGTTGGACATGGCTCGTGCTATATTTTCAAGATGATATTCAACTTCGATAGCACTTTCCGAGCTGTCTTTGAGCAGTTGAAAAGCTTCATTCTTGATTCGTTTCAACTCTGATTTCGTCATTTTCTTCACACAGAACTTTTCTTGAAGATACTTAGCATGCTCCAATGTACTCCCTTCTACCATATCTTGGTCATCAGTTAAGGCGGGTGTAGCAGCAACAAGTGTGGAGAACTAATCATACTCGGTGTCGTCATCGTCAAGCCATGAGACGACATCAACCTTAGGAGTCTTCTTCTTTTTCTTATGCTTTGAAGAGGAGGATGGTTTCTTTGTTGTTGAAGCGGGAGAGGTGGGTTGTTGTTGGGGCTCAAGGACTTCCTCATCGTCACCACCAGTGTACTCAAAGTGATCACTGGTTTTCCCTGTCTGGGGTGGTAACTCAGAGTCCTGAGGTTTTTCAGTAGAGGAACTTAGAGGAGATCGTGGTTGAGCTGGAGTCCTTTGGGGTGTAGGTTGCATTGAAGATGATTCACCAGTTTTCTTTGGACGTTTAGGCTCTTTATCTTTATCCTTATCTTCATCGTCTCTTGGACGCTTAGGCCTTTCAGCTTCTTCTCTGCATGCTGATTTAAGTTGGTATTCTAGCAATGCTTCAAACAATTTACCTTCGTAAGAGGCAAATGTTGCAGATCGTTTAGACATTTGAGCTACTAGCCGGTTAACCAATTCAGCATCTGAGAAGATTATGAGATTAGTTGGATTGATGTTTACATGCATAGGTGTTGATCTCATAGTTTGCTTGGCCAAATGCAATAGATTCGGATAGAGTTGTTTGGTAAACATCTCCTTTGTAACTCCAGGAACGATGTCAAGAAGGAACTTGTGAGTGTAACCTTTGATCATCTCGTTCATTTCCCTCGAGGATCACGTTCCATGAACTTGGATGTACTCCTTGCGGTGACATCTTGTCATTCTCGTCATGAAGGTCATGACCGTCGTGAGAAATTCAAACTTTTGTAAAGCACGTCTTTCTTCCTTACCAGTTTGATAGCTTTAACGATTCTTGTCTTAGCTTGAGAGATCCAAGATGCCGTTGGCTTCTTCACTGATTTGGATGTGGATCTGGTTGATCTTTTGGATGGTGGTGTTGAAGAATGAGAGGATGAGTCTGATGATGAAGAGACATGAGGAGGTTCGGGGTCCTTAGGTGGTTCAGAAGTTTCCTCCTTAGAACGTGTGGGACTGTCTAGAAGAAATTTATCATAAGCAGTTTCTTCATCTCCAGACTTAGCCGTTTCATCAGTTTTTGTTTCATCAGCAGGATTTTTCTCAGTCTTATCCATTGCTGGTTCCTCAATATCAAAGTTGATCGAATCCTCAATCTGCTTTTGTTGTTGTTCGTGGGTGATGGTAGTACCAGTTCCCTTATCGGGTCGATTAACCACATCAGGAACTGGTGGGGCTTGAGTGCCACGACTTGAACCTCCAGGGCCACGAGTTTGATCTTTTATGAATTCATCGGCAAGATGTTTGAGTCTGAGGTTCTTCAACATCTTTTCATAGTCTTTTTGCTCATGAAATGGTTCTTCTTCAGAGCTTTCCTTGTCATGCTCAAGCACCGGGTTTTCCTTTACCTTTGTCACCGGTGGACCTGGGAGGTTTAGCTCGATGGGGTAACATCGGTTGCTCAGTTTGAGTAGAAGACCTCATCGTCGATTCGGTATCTTGAGCTTTCATCCACTAGCTTTCTTTTGTTCCTGACTTAGGAATGGGAATAGAGCAGCTTCCTTAGAGGAACTTTCCGTCGTGTCCGTGTTTCCTCTTAGGAAACTTCCTTTACTCTCGCTTGCAAGACTTCCCGCACTTCCTCTTATGGTTTTCCTTGTAGTGTGCTGAAGATTTGTCATCAAGAAAACCAACTTTTCTTTCTTCAACTGCTACCGATACCTTTTGTATATGTAGAGATTTTTATTTCATCGACATAAGGTGATCCTAAGAACACAAGACCTGTTTCTTCGTTGTTGATTCCTTGAATTTGTGTTAGAGTAGGTTCGACCAACATGTCGTGATTGTTGGGGTCATTGAGTCTCTTGGGGATATCGTGATTAAGCCCAAGTGCTCTTTGGATCAACAGCTTTGTATATCGATATAAGGAATCTTTTAGCCAAGCTTTTTGAGGAATGACATCATGTCGTCCCATATCGTAGCTTCAATTTCGATGTGCTTCATGTTGATCAAAGCCCAAAAGATTTGTAGTTCCATGAGCTTGGGATGATCATAGCCACCGTCACGGCCGGAAAAGATTTGGTGATGATGATGTAGAGAGTTCTCCGTGGTTGAGGAATATTCTTAAGGTCCACGTATGAATGCTTAGTGATTACTCCCGTAGCTTCGCCATAACCAATGTCAATCATGAATTGTAGAACAGATCTCTTCGGTTGGTGCGAGAACGTAATCGGTAGGCTCGATGTCGGGAATGAGGAGAACAACCCTTAAGTCCGCGGTGTGATGGTGACTTGTTTGTGGTTGAGAGTCATCATCAAACATTTTGTCCTTTGATCTTTTGCATTGTGTTCCAGGACTCGATGAATATAGATCTCGTGCATCGTAGCGTAATTTGAGAGCATGTTCGATAAGGATGATTCTTCGTAATATCCACAAAGAATCAAGCAAGAAGACTCGAGCAAGTGAGAGTATCAAAGTCAACACGAAGGTTGTTCTTTCCAATCTTCATCGGATAGCCATTAGGAAGATATTAGCAACGGTGAGAACATTTGGTGCATCCACATTACGCATTTGAGCGTCCATGTCGTGATCACGAAATACATTTAGCCAAAAAGAACCAACATATCGAAAGACATTATGTTAGTCAATGATGGTTTTATTGTCTAATTATTGAATGTGCTATGTCGATGATTATTCTGAGTCCAATGTCACTTGTTTGTCCAATAGTCCAATGACGTCATGATAAGTTTCGTGAGTTAGTTAACTTTAAGTTTTAAAGTCCATGTTATCACTTATTTTTCACAACATATTACACTTTTAAGCTTATTAGTGACATTATTGGTTTCGTGGCGTTATGATTTATTTACTTATAAGTTTGTACGCGTCACAATTCATGATTAAGGTTAAACAAGGCTTAGGCGTAGAAATGGCAAGCTTGTGCGTAAACAGGAGTGATATACGCGTAAAAACGCAAGCTTATGCGTAGGTTCTTGGCTTTCGCGTAAGAAATATTACGCGTAGGAAAAGGGGACCTTATCGCGAGCTTACGCGAAGCGCATATAAAACTTACGCGTAAGGCTTACTCTTAAGAGTAGACCTTATGCGTGGAGGTCCTCACACGCATATCCTTCATGAGGATACGCATAGTCCCTTATGTAGAACCTTACGCATAACGATTCGTAAGATTACTACAAGATAACCTTCTACGCGTAAGGTGATCCTTATGCGAGATTGCTAATAACCTTGATTCGAATTTTCACTTGTAACAAACCTTAAATAAGTTCATCATAGCATCAATATTAACGCACACATTCATTCTATAACAGATTTAATCACAAACACTCATTCAAATAGTTATGCGAAAAACCCTTATGCGTAAAACTAAACCCTAAAGTTCATGAATTACGCCTAAGAAATTTAGCCATGGAAAATGCATCAAAGTTTTTCTGGTATTTCTAAGAAGTCATGTGAGTGTTAAGACCAAGTTTTAACATCAAATTCTCAGTGAATCAAAAGTACCCAAATATCAAGAACGTTAAACCCTAATATCTAATTATCAATCAATTAGTGTTTATGGGTTGATTCTAAACATGGATATGATCAATTCATCTTGTAAACAACAACACATAACAATCTTTTTAACCAAAAACGTTCTCATTTGAAAACACCCAATTTGACGCACAAACCCTAATTCCCAATATCAATCAATTCGTGTATCTGGGTGTGTTTTAGTGATGAATATGTAATCATTGAAGTTAGAAAAACGTCTTGACACTATCATTTTAACCACAAACGCACAATCTTGATTATGTGTTCATACACATATGCGTAGAACACGAAATCGACCATATACAGAAATCTAACCGTTGGATTCGTTTAAAAATCAAAACCAATGTTTAAAATCATGTTAGAAACATAAAATCACTTACAGTTTGATGATCAAAAACGCGGATTAGAAGAATGATTCTTAGGCGTAGGATTTGTTTGGTGAAAAATTAAATGTGAAGAGTTAATGAGGTTGGTGGGTAGTTTTGTTAAAATAAGTTTAAGCTTTTGATAGTTTTAGCCCCTCCACCTTTACCATTTACATCCAATGCCTTTAACTTCCATTTTGGTTACCAAACGAATGATATCTTGAAAGAATTATGACGACACTCCCCCTCGACTTAAGAAATAATGAGAGTTTATAAATTTTAGTCCGAGGAGTGTCAGAAACCATAAATGTGACCACCATTCTTAAAGAAAACAACCGGGATAAGGTAACATGCAAGTACACGGTTATTTTGAAATAGTTAAGTATTTATTTTCTCCCCCTCAACACTTGATCGGTAAAATACTGAATTTTGAAAGATTTGAGTGTTGACGGAAGAATGTACTTGCCATGTTTGAAGAAATATAGATAGAAGAATATTTTGTTGTTTTATCGATTTTATATTTTATATTTTGTTTTTGAAAATATTTACAAAAGAAGTTTTGGTGTTTGATGGTTTTAAGAATGTTTTAAGAGTTCATCCAGTTCCTCTTGAGTCAAACACCGCATACCAATCCGGTGGACCAACTCATTAAACCTAGCGGGAGCTAAGGCTTTGGTGAGAAGATCGCCAATTGGTATTCGCACTCCACAAAGTATAATTCAATAGTACCTGCTCCACTTGGTCCTTGATGAAATGATATCAAGATCGATGTGCTTTGATTTGGAGTGTTGAACTGAGTTGCACGAGATCGCAATAGCACCGATTGTCGCAAAGACATCGGGATTCTCATCAAATCGTAACCATAGTCTTTGAGTTGTGTTCTCATCCAAATCACTTGAGCACAAACACCGACACGGCTACATATTCTCGCCCATTGAGGCGCGATGTGCAATCCGCCTTTGATTGCCATGACACCGGTTTATCACCAAGAAATTGTAGTGCTCTGAAGTGCTTTTCCGTGAATCTAAGCATCCCGCATGGTCGTGTCGAAAAGGCGATTAGTTCAAAACCGTAATCCTTGAATACCGGATCCCCAAATTAATGGTTCCTTGATGTATCGGAGGATTCGTTTAGCCTCGAGAGAGGTGGGTTTCATTGGTCTCGACCGATAACGGAGCAAAGATATACGGCAAAGACAATATCGTCTCGCTAGGTGTTAGATAGATGAGAGACCCAATAATACTACGGTATTTGGTAGGGTCCACCAATTTCCCATGTAAATCGCGTCTAGCTTCTTGGTAGTAGCCATTGGTGTGGCATAGGTGTCACAGCTTTGCATTCCAAATTTGTTTAACAATTCAAGGGCATATTTGGATGACTCAAGAAAATACTACGGGTGATTGATGAACTTGCGGTCCTAGAAAGAACGTAAGTTCACCCATCATGGACATTTCAAAATGTTTCTTCATTAGCTTTGCAAAAGCGATTGAGTACTTTTTATGTGTTGACCCAAAAATGATGTCATCTACGTAAATTTGAACAATTAAGATATGTGCCCCGTGATATTGAATGAAAAGAGTTGGGTCGACCGAACCTTTGGTAAAATGATTGGCAATGAGGAAAGATGATAGCTTATCGTACCACTCCCGAGGAGCTTGTTTGAGACCATACAGAGCTTTGTTTAGTTTGTAGACATGGTTCGGGAACTGGGATCAACGAATCCTTCCGTTGGTGACATAAACCGTTTCTTTAAGTTGCCCATTCGAAAGGTTTGGCGTCCATCCGAAGACCGTTATATTCATATGAGCCGCGAACACGAGAAAGATCTCGAGCGATTTCAAGGCGAGCAACCGAGCAAATGATTCTTCAAAATCAATCCCTCTTCGTGTTGATAACCCTTAGCCACCATACGTGACTTGTTTCGATTCGTTCCTTCGTAATCCAATTTGTTTTTCCAAATCCATTTGAGACCAATGACGTAAACCCTCGTTGGTCTTTCAACCAGTTCCATACTTCAAGACGTTTGAATTGGTTGAGTTCTTCTTGCATGGATTCAATCCGGTGTCTTTTGTCATTGCGTCTTTAATGTTTTTAGTTCGATTAGCGAACGGTGAGTGCATAAATGCAATGTTCACCATCTGTGTGAAGACGTTGTCTCATAACGATTGGTTGATTTGGGTTGCCAATAATATTTTCCAGAGGGTGGTCTTTTGTCCATCGATGTGTAGAGGGTTGATGTTGGTATACATTGTGCGATTCTCGAGGATTCAAATGGCTTGTAGATGATTCCGCGACATCAGTGCAAGCGATCTCATTAGCAAACGGGTTAAAGAACACATTTGGATCAAAATCATGGTGGGGGTACATCATTCAAAACATCATCACCGTTCTGCGGTCGTTGGATGCGGTTTGTTCAACTATTGTTGTAGAGTCAATGGTGGTGCTTCTTCAAGTGAGTTGTTGTAGCAGTGTATCGGTATAAGAGTATTATCGGGTTGAGCGGTGGAAACATCGGATACACCGGAGCACGTTCATTAATATCGTCCACGAACAGAGGAGCAAATAGTCTTTCCATTTGTTGTGAGTAAGTTGAGGGCTTGTTTCGGTGATGATGGGGTTTGGGGAAGTTTAAGCGGTTGTGACGGGTTCCAAGTTGTTATACTCGGAAGCCATATCGTAAGTTCATCAAAATTAGCATGAATCATTTCCATAACCCGCTTTGTACTGACGATTCCGGATCCGGAAACCTTTGATATCTCACGTATCCAATAAATACTCAATTTCAGCTTTGGCTTTGAGCTTTCCAAAGTCTTCACGATCATTATTTGGGTAGCAAAGAGATCCAAATACATGAAAGTGTTTGAGATTCGGTTTTCATTGTGGATAAGCTCGAAAGGTGTTTTGTTGTATGCGTTTGTAATCATTAAACGGTTTTGAGTGTAGCATGCGGTTGATCTGACCGCCCACAAGTAATCTGGAAGTTTAGCATTAATTAACATTGTTCTTGCAGCTTCCACTAACGCTCGGTTTGTCTTTCAACAACTCCGTTTTGTTCGGTGTCCGTGCAATAGATGTTTGATGCTCTATTCCCACTTTCTCATAAAATTCTCAAGAGTATGGTTCAAAATTCACTCCTTTGTCCGCTCGATTTGGCGGACGGTGTTCCGAGTGAACTTGAATTTTCGTGAAAGGTGATGATCATTTGTGAGCTTGGTCTTTGCTTCAAAGAAAGTAGACCCAAGTCCATCGTGAATAGTCATCAACAATTACTAAGATGTAGCGTTTGCCATTGATCGTTTGCACGCATCGGGCCACACAAATCCATGTGAAGAAGATGAAGCACATGTTGAGAGTATGTTCCACCTTTGAAGGAAAATGAGCACGAGTGCTTTTCCTTGTTCACAAGTCGAGCAAAGGTTATCTTTAGAATACCGGAATCGTGGGAGACCTTCAACAAGTTTGTGTCGAGCAAGGTTGGTGATGGTTTGAAAGTTTAGATGTGAGAGCAGCGGTGCCATAGCCGAGGATTTTGTTGATGAAGCCTTTGATAGTAGATGATAAGAGATGAAGCAACCATGTCTTGCATTGAGATTGTGTACAAACTAGAATTGCGAGAGCCGACATAAGATCGTTTCCTTGTAGATCACTTAATGAAGCAAGTTTTCTCCCTAAAATCAACTTCTAAATCTCCATCACGTAATTGACCTCTTTGAAAAGAGATTGTGACCGAGGCCTTCCACATAATAAACCCCGCTAATTCGATATTACCATTGATATAATCTCCGCACCCATGATAGTCGCAAAGTGATCATTCCGAATCTGACAGTGCCAATGAACTTTGCAATAAAGTTTGATAACGATATAAGATTGCTCGTCATGTGTCGGGAACATCCGCTATCAACAATCCAAAGGATGATCTGTATCACTTGCATTACACATGGGCGACACAGATGGAATAGAAGTAGATGTGGAACCCGAAATGTTAGAGGGTTCCAAAGCGATTATAGTAGAAATACACACATCAATGACTTTAGGCATCCATTTAAATCCTAGTGTATTATGTATCCATTTACGCCATCTCCAACTAGTATTTGCTTTAGTCTTAGTGAATGCACTAGGTGGTACTACTTTCTTTGGAGGTGATATCGAACTCACAGGACATCAATGCGTTTCTTATAATCTAAAGAGGCGGTCTACAAGCACGGACTTAGAATGATTAGTGGGCCTAGAGGTATTACGATTCTTAGGATTCCTTAAACGAGAAATGATAGCTTTAGCAACACATTTGTCATGACAATCGAATTCATACTTTTACGACAAATAGCACAAGATGCATCGATGAATATCAAAAGTACTTAAGGTTTAGCATTCGTTACATCACTTTTCTATTACATTTGTCGGATTTAATATCTAAAGTAGGTAACGGGAGTCTTATTCAAAACCTAGGGTGTTCTTCTACTTCAAAGATTCCTTATTGATCTTTTCTTAGGTCGCAACTTCCTATTCTTCCTTGTATTGCTCCTAGGCTTTGAAGCACGGACATTAGGAAAAGAGGCAATTATTCTTGTTTCAAGAGAGGAAGCACATTAGTATCTTGTGATTTGGCAAGAGGCATTCTAGGTCACGATTACAGTGTTACAGTGCTATTCTCTTAATAACGGTAGGTGAAGTTGTTCATACTTTCCTAACATTTCTCTTAACTTAAAGATAGTGTGCACCAATTCTTGATTTTCGAGCTAAGATTTCGGAAAAATTCATGACTTCTCTAATGTGTGCAAGATAATGATCAAGTTCGTTTGATGCTTCATCACGAATCTTTTTAAGTAAATCAAATATGACACCATATTCCTATTTAACTTTTGCAAGTTCTTGTTCAAATTTTGAGATTTGACACTTCAAAGACACGTTTTGATAATCCAGTTGCTCAAATTTTGGATTAAAAGTTTTGGATTGCAACTGGTTGATTTTGTTTTGCAAAGCAAGTTCACGATTTTGACAATCTTTTTGACACCATTGAAGACGACGTTTTGCATTTGAAAGCTCGTTTATCAATCGTTCATTTTCAACTTTTAAAGACTCGATCCGATGCACATTATCGATATTCTCAACAATTACAACAGAATCAACGATGTCGTGAGAGATATAATCGGATGCATATGGCAAAGAATGCAATAACACAACATTATGGACATCAAGACAGAGAACATCTTCCAAGAGTCGATCAACATCTTTTCGTAACATTTTCTTTTTACGTTTGGTGTTAGAAATAGATGTTTTGCTTTTCTCGAAACGACTTTCATCAATCCAAGTTCCTTATGAAAGTCCTGCTTCGACAATGCACAATTTTTCAAATTTTTAACATTGGGTAAAAGTCTTTTCGAAAAATGTCTCTTTGTTCTCGCGCCAGAGGCGATTGAAAATGTTCAACTTTTATTTCGTAATGAAATTCAATCTCATGTTCTAAAAGTTTGAGGTCACCATGAAAGGTCAAAATGTTGTCGATTCAAAGACTCAACAACAAAGAAACAAGGTGCGAGTTTGCTGATCGCCTTCTCACTGCTAACATTAAGAATCTTCAATCGTACTCACGTTATCAAGAAGCAGTAGCATCAGGAAAAGTTGGCTTCATTGATGAAAAGTCTTCCTCTTTACCAGTCAAGAAGACCAGGAGATCGGTCAGTGCTGGAAGTGCAACAAACACTGGGAGTACCCGAAAGTATCCAAAGAGAAATCATACCCTCAAAAGGAAAGTTCCATCAAAGGTTGCAATTCCTAATCCTCAACCGACACATAAAATAATGGACAAAGACTCTGAGGATACTGAGACGGATGAGGAGGTTCACTCAGAGTCTATTACGGATGAAACAACAACAGTTGAAAAACCATCGAGTCCCAAGACTGACAAGGGTAAAACTCCAATAGAAGAGTAGGAAGAAGAAGAGAGTTCAGATGAAGAACCAAAGGATGAGGATAAAGACTACAGAAAAACACTGAAGAATCTCAGGCTACAACATGTTGCTAAGGAATTTAATCTTCAACAGACTAGAGGCCCTGGAGGTTCCAGTGGTGGCGCACTTACCATACCAATTCGTGATGCGGTTAATCACCCCGATAAACAAACTGGTCCCACCGCTAAGGAATCAACAGAACAGCAATAGCAATCCTATGAACTCCCATTCACGTTTGAGGAGGAAGAAGAACAAGAATAGGAGGAGATGATCACAGACAAAGACGTTGAGGAAGCTGCCAAAGAAAAAGTTGAAGAGGAAGCTCGAGCTAAAGCAGCAGAAGAGGCCAGGGTTAAGGCTGAAGAATAGGCTAAAGCTGAAAAAGAAGCTGATGATTATCTTCTAGATAATCCTGGACATAACCCGGAACAAACTTCTGAGCCACCAAATGACCCAGAGCCTTCTCATGACTCATCTTCGTCTGACTCATCGTCTCATTTATCACCACCACCATCCAAAGACATCACCACCAGATCCGCATCCAGATCTATAAAGAAACCGACCGATACTTGGGCATCATGTGCAAAGACAAAGATTGTCAAAGCTGTCAGACACGCAAGGAAGCGCAACGTTGTTAACAAGAAACTGAATTAGCTTGCGCATGATTCAATCTACTTTTAATGTGATAAACGAAGTTTTCGGATGAAAGGGAACAGTTCAACGGTTTTATATAGAGATATCCAGGAAATGGACAAGACGATCGAGAATATACTCACAAGTTTCTTCTCGACACCGCCCCGGAGTGACAAGATAGATGTTTGCCAGACAACTCTATCCTGATCTCATGCGATTGGTCAAGCATACATTTTCAACTAATCCTATTGCTATACAAATCAATCCAGTCACGCCGGATGTCTCCGATGATGAATTCATATCGAAGCTGGTATTGCAAATGTCTCAACGATCTGGCTCTTTCACTTCTGACGAAGCTAAACTGTTTGAGGCATTGCTTGAATATCAACTCAAGACATCATGTAAAGAGTCAGCCGAAAAGGGTAAGCGACCAAGAGATGACGATGATGCGGACAAGGATTCGGAGCCTTAACGCAGGAAGAAAATTGACGAATCATCATCTATGCCTCCACCACCCCAAAGGACTTCCACCACTAGACGATCTCCTCAACGTCCTCCTACAACAGATAAACCTCAGGACTCCGAATCCCCACCACCAATGGAGAAAACTGGTGATCACTTTGAATACACTGGTGGTGACGACGAGGAGATTCCTGAGCCCCAACAACAACCCCCTCCTTCTACATCAACTAAGAAACCAACATCATCCTCCAAGCCAAAGAAGAAAAATTCAACATCAGTTGTATCATGGCTAGATGAAGATGAAACTGAAGAATATGACTGGTTTTCAAAGCTTGTTGATGCAACCCCTCAATTACCGGAAGGCCAAGAACCGGTAGATGGCCGAACTCTCGAGCATGCCAAGTTAATTCAAGAAAATTTAAGGTGAAGAAGATGACGAAAGCAGAGTTAAGACGCATCAAGAATGAAGATTTTCAACTGCTAAAAGACAGCTCTGACAATGCAATTGAAGTCGAATATCATCTCGACAACATTGCACGAGCCATGTCCAACAACATTGATTGGCTCAACCTCGAATCCAATATCGACTTCACCGGACGACAAGGCTCCATACTACACCGATCGGACAAAGCCACTACCCACCATTGGCCGACTGATCAACCAAGATTCCCTACCGATATTTCTTCAACAATGACACGGAATTTCTTCAACACGGTAGCGATGTTAGCAAGAAATACGCTACCTTACTCACCTTCCCTTTCCCGGCAGCAATCTTCTCAAAGAATGTGGCCATCGAGGAAGAAGCCACAAGAATGTTTGTTGACAATGTGGTAAAGTATGACCTCGACTTACTATATGGAATTCATCATTGGCCTGAAGCGAAGAAGAATATACTACGTGTGCGCTGTACTCAAATCGAAAAAGGAGGTGTTCAATAATGAACGGATCATTTCCATAATGAATGTTAGCCTGTCTACCAAGTGGGACTACTTATTCTCAAGAAAATCATAGTCAAACGCCAAGACGTAATGCAGAATATGACTTTTTGAAGCGGATTTTCGAGATTGTCACTCAATGACATTGAAGATATGTATCTTGCCAAGGTACAAGGACGAATGCGACAATTCTCCATGAACATCCAGCTCCAGTGCATCAAGTCACTGCTAATATTCATTAGAATCATCGTTATCCAGGAACGTGTTGAAGACCTTCAACTTGCCGTGGAATCGTACCAAAAACGTGTTAGTCTCACCAAACCACAGCTAGACCTTCCCGATATCAACCATCTCGCTCAGTACAACATCATTCGGAAACCAAAGTTTGGGGTCATTTACCGAAGTGAACTTCACCGTAACTGCTTCATGGAATGCAAGGAGCTTCACAAGTTCTGTGATCACACTTTAAAGAAGGTTCGGGACCGGTTAGCATATCGGTTAAAGGAGATTCATGAAGGAATAGGGTCGAAGAAGAGGTAGAATTCTAGGGACAAGAGGGATGTAAAGAAGATCATTACCAGGATTTATGAAAGGTTGTTTCGTCGAGATCAGATGAGGACTTTGGAGAGTTTCGTGGGTGGACGTCAAATTATATCTCTAGCAGGCTATCAACGTCCAGAATGAACTCCTGGTGTTATTGACGGACTTCCTGGTACTCCCTGATTTGTTTCTTTCATTAATATTTGGATGTGTTTATTTATATTTGACAATGGCTTGTGCACACATAACAGTGTACAACCCGTACTTGTAATGAAAGGAGCTTGTGGTACGCATCAGTGCCACAATCCTATAAAAGGAGCAAAAGGTTCTTACTTTTGAGTAAAACTTATCAAAACTTTCACTTTTCAAAGTTTTACTCAAAAGAACAAGTACTTCCCCTTATGATTTTCAAAACCTCAAAAGTTAATATCACTTGTTGAGGGGGAGTACCTGCTCAAAACTTTGTTCACAAAACATTCTTCGTGGAATTCTTCCCACAAAACTTGAAATGGACATATTCGATATCAAAATTTCATCAAAAATAACATTTATATGCCATTTTTGAGGGGGAGAAAAATTATGCAATAAGATATATGTTGTGGATTGCTATTGAATCTTCGTGCTAAAGACTTAACCAATGAATTGACGAGCTCTTAAATATTAGTAACTCGAAAAGACTTGTTCAGGACGGGTAATAATTTCAAGCTAGCTAGCTAGTGATGTAAACGTGTCTCGCAAAGGACTTGTCCTAGTAGAATGTACCATTCGTGAAACTCTTAGTAGACATGAACCTTGACGGGTCAAACCTCCTCACCAAGGAGTGTTTACAACTTCAAGCTAACATAGTCAGTGATGTAACCGTGTCTCGCGGGGAATTGTCTATCTTGAGTTGATCAATTCAAAAGTGCGCGTTGAGGGGGAGTATTTCTGCTAAATACAAAACTCTCACAGTGGTACTAAATGTTTTTACTCATAACCACTTTGAGAGATTTTCATTCTCTCAGGTAACCCTATGTAAACTATCGACTTTCTCTTAGAGATTGCTGGTATTGAAAACCAAAGCGCACTAATGAGTCTAGAGCCACTAGATTCATCAAAAGCGCACTAATGAGTCTAGAGCCACGAGATTCATCAAAAGGTCTCTTAGGTACACTTGACATTTCATCACTTGTCATTCAACAATAAGGACGCAAGTGATACATTCTAGAGTCCTTCAAAGATCTTAGCAATCTGTCGAGAACATTTATGAGGGGTTGAAAACTTTGATCCTCAGTGATTGATGGAAACTCCTACCAGGGTCAACATCAAACAGCCCTAACAGCAGGTCACTTTGGTAACTCCTTGTGGGTTACGCTTATTGTTGTCTCAAATAGTCTACAGTCGTGGAGTGATGCTTCAGTGTACCTCAACGCTTATTCTTGAGGGCATCCGGTTTCAGGAACAACCTTTGCTAGAATTAGAGATGTGTCTTCACATTATGATCTTGACACTCTCGAAGTTCGAACTTGTAAGTCTTGGAAATCCCGCTAAGGAGATTCCTTTCAAGAATCGAGTCCTCGAATATGTGGGTCTTTACTTGAACTTGTTCAATGTAATGCCAACCGTCCCTTACGGATTCGGATGGTGATTCGCCCAACCAAGGTGAATGGAATCAAGACATTCATCAAGAGAACAATTGTAGTAATCAATTCTTTATGAAAATATTACAATGACCAATTGGTGTTCGTGGTCATCGGAGATCTTCATTCTTGATGGATGCTCGCGGGAGGAAGAGATCGTCTTGATTCTCCACATGCTCATACCAACAACATTGTGGAAAACTAGAAGGGGGGTTGAATAGTTTTACCAATTTAAAACTTCCTTTTAAATATTTAGATCGACTTATGTCAATCTATTTGGTTGTTTATGTTGGACGTTGATAGATAGATATATAAACGTGTAATGAAAGATAAAGAGTAAGAAGCACATCACCACGACACAAGTTATTTATAGTGGTTCGGCTACAAGGACACCTTCCTTGCCCTACTCCACTCCCCAAGTCACCTACTCGAGAGTTCGTAAGCACTACACCAACTCCTTATGGTGGAGAAGCCTTCACAACGTCGCTTAACCTTTTTCCGGTACAAAGCTAAATACCAAGTTTCTTCACACCAAGGCGAACCACACCTAACACAACGTCGCCTACCCTTTATACGGTGCTAGGCTAACCACCGAGTTCTTTCACACCAAGGAGAACTAATCCTATCACAATGTCGCCTACCCTTTATTAGGTACTAGGCTAAGCACCTAGTTCCATTACTATGGAGGAACTACTACCCTTCACAACACAACACCTAATATCAAGGAGATCCACTCCTTGTTACAATACCATCAAGGATATCACCATCCTTGGAAATAAAAATACTTATATGTATAACGATGCACCTCATCGATTATACGACCCAGGCATTCTTCCCAAATGCGACTTGATTTGATTCTTGGCATCCTTCACTAATGCCTTTGACACAACGCTTGGCACCCTTCACTAATGCCTTCGCCTTGACACCTTTAGCATTCTTCACTAATGCTTTGACACGGATGATGAGCACCTTTCACTAATGCTTTCATCTTGACACTTTCGGAATTCTTCACTAATGCCTTCAACCCAACATCTATGGAGAAAGGAAGAACTATCAACAAGAGAACCTTAGTTGTCTTGATGATGACGAAGCATGGCAACTCATGGACTTGAGCTTGCACGTCTTCAAGAAGTGGTGATCTCGGCTTTTAGAGGAACCTAGAAGATCACACAAAAACAAAAGACAAACTACATAGATCACTTGGATCTGAGGTTAGAGGGTTATAATACTTGGGGGAAGTATGTGTGTAAAGTGATGGTTAGAAAGGAAGAAATGGCTCTCTATTTATAGAGAAAATTCTCTACTATTCCCGGATCCCACGGATCCCTACCACAAGGATCCGCTAGCACAAAGCCGTGGATCCGTGGAACGCCTCCTCTTTGCCCATGGGTATTTTTGGTTATGGGTCATGGGTCATGGGTTATGGGTTGATCCATGGTTTTCTTTCTAGATACAATGAACTTGGTTAAGTGGTATATATAAAACCATGGGTTATGGGTCAATACCATTTGCTAGTTTTTACCCATTTAGTATATACTTGTTTTTACCCATTTTAATATATACTTGTTTTTACCCATTTTGGTATACTTAGTTTAAGTATATGCTAACCCAATATGTAAACACTAGTTGTTGTACATATGTATCTAAATCATAAAATCACTTATACATGTTTTAGTGTTTTATGTGAAAACGTAAGTGTGTTAGGAAACTATTAACTCAAACTATTTACGTATTCTATTTGTTTCGTTAAAATGATTTTACGTTTGTTATCGACAAAACATTACGGCTTATTTGTATTAACAATCTCCCCCTTTTTGTTGATGACAAAACATAAAATTATTTTAAGAAAAACTAAAATTCGTAGTAAGTTTGAATTAGTAGTTTTTAGTTTCTTCTCCCCCTTTTTGTCGAAACAAAAAGTGTGAAAAGAAACTAACACAATTTTTTATAAGAGAAAAAAAAAGTAAAAATGTAAAGAGAGTAAGTGACGGAAATGGTACTCGTCTTAACTCCCCCTTAACGAGTCCATCCCTTTAAGAGGGCGTCAAGTACATAACGTAAATAAACTAATGTGTTTGCAATTTATGTTTGCAAATGGTTCGTCTAAGTGACGAAAACTTGTTCCCCCTTGAAGATTGCAAAGTTGCAACGGAGTGTCATGAATTATAGTCCAAAATCGGATTAAGTTGCAAATGTTTTTGCAATTGTGTTTGACACAAAGCTCCCCCTAGCTTTATGGTGTCAAAATCTTCATGTGTATTTTGAAAATCTACAAAGTATAGGTTAGAAAAAAAGAGTATAGTGCATAATTTCCTGCAAATAAAACTCAAGTTAGTAGAAATTTGTGCTTCTGATCCACGGATCCCACGGTTCCCTTTTGAAGCGGATCCGTCTAGGCATTTGGAGGATCCGGTGTTCGCTGACAATTTCTTGACAATGAGAGTGTTTCAATCAATGCTAATGAATATGTGAGGTAGTATATGATATATCAAGCACAACACATAAAGCACATAACAACTATGGCATATAGATATTCATTCAATAAAAACAAGAGATGATCAACCAAATCTCTAAAACTAAGAGAATGAACTAGCCATACAAGTGCTACTAATGCTAATGAGTTATCCACACTCTAGATTTAACTAAAAGCTTAGTGATGATCAAGGACGAGATAAGTTTTCCTAAACATTCTAAGTTTGAGCTTGTGACTATGATGCTCATTGTAGTTTAGGCTTGTTGACCTCTTCGAAACGTTCGAGGAGGTGATAAAACATGAAACGTTGCTCTTCACGTAGTTCATGTATCAATCTTTCAACATGTTTACAATGATAGCAATCCTTGTCATGGTTTTGAATTTCTTGAAGTGGAAGTTCAAGTGAAGTGGGTTGAGGATCTTCAAATGAAGGAGGAATTGGTGGAGGCTCATTAAGTGATGGCTCTATAATGTTTGAGGGTGGAGGTAAAGAAGCATCAACTTCTATGTGGTCGGGTGGTTGACTTTGATGTCTTCTCATAATCCAAAATGGACTATTGGGGGGAATGAGAGAGTTTGACATTGGATCAAGTGTTGATTCAATATTTTGATTTTGTTGCCTAACCTTTTCAAGTGAGTTTGTTGGTAGTGGTGGAAGGTGAGATGGCCAAGGAGGTAAGTCTTCTACATTGTGAGAATGTGGAGATGATTGTGAGGTGGCTCTAGGCACCAATGATGTTGGTTGAGTTGTGGAGGGTATGTTTGGTTTGGTAGAGTTTGGTGATGAAGTCCTAGTGGAACTATTTTCTTGGGGATTAGTTTGATTGGTTTCCTTGGTGTAGGAGAAATCCTAGCATTAGTGGACTTAACCGGAGATGATTCGGTTGAGGAAACTTGTGTATGATCCTAGCAAGTTTCTTGGGTGGTTCTTGAGTGGATGAGTTAGCCCAGAGCCTTTATCATGATGAAATGACTAAGGAGATGGTTGTGATGCGCTCGAGCATGGTCAAGCTTTATCACTCAAGCTCGCCACTGTGAATGGCGGACCGTAACAAGCTTAAAACGGCTTAGAACGAACTCAATGAAGATCCGGGGAGTATAGTGTTTCCCGGTCGTTATGTCCCAAATGTGTGCAATGGATTATCAAACGTATAGTGATCGCGAGATTTGAACGGGAAAAGGATTTGAATAGGATTATAACTACAGAAAAAGCCAACAAATTACAACGGCTTAAATGCAATTTAAAGGAAATTAAAAAGATAAAATCTATTAAATAAACGCTATCACTATATTTAAAATTGATGAACGTTTAAAACTTAAAACTAAAACTTACGTTTAAAATAAAATTACGTAAGCGTACAAAATAAAAAGTGAGATCTAAGAAATAAAAGTCTAAAATATGAAAATACATTTTACAAACCTAATGATAAAAGAAAATTTATAGAAAAGAAAATTATTTTTATGACTAATTAATTAATTATTATTAATTAAAAACTATTTTAATTATTTAATAATTACCTAAAATACAAGAAAATAGGAAATAAAGCTAGAAAAATAAAATTAAGACTTGGAAAAGTCTAAAATATCAAAAAGAATTTTCAAAACTATTTTGTATTTTTCCGATTATTTTCTAATTTCTAGGAATTTTAAACTATTAAAAACTACTTAAATTATTTAAAATACAAATTTAACTAGGAAAAATCTAGAAAAATACTTTTTGGCTTTTTATATTTATCTAAACTTAATAAAATGAAAAATTATTTTTTGAACCTTTTCTTAATTTTTGTATTAAAAGCTAATTAAAATGCTTAAAACTAATTTAAATGCGAAAAATAGCAAAACAACTTGGAAAAATCTGAAAATTCAAGAAAACTCTAAAGTTATATTTAGAATCTAGGAAAATTGGAAAACAGGTACTTATGTGTGGAATTATGGAACTGATGTGCAAAGGCTTATTGAAATAAGCACTAGAATAAGCAAATGGACACCAAAAGCTACCAAACTGATATGGAAGCTACAATAAGCTAAAATTGACCAAATGCAACTGAAATCAACAAGCTCTAACCACTGAATTGCAAGTTTGATCAGATTTGATGATCTGAACTTTAAGCTAAAAACAGTTAAAGGGGGCCAACTTAGGGCTTAAGCATAAGCTTGAAAATAAGCTAAAAAGGAAAAGCAAATGGGACTCTATACTAGACCTAGCCAACTACTTATGCACCAAATTAAAGCTCAGGCAAGCTCAAATGAGCTCGTGCACAAGTCGCAAGAATGCACAAGTCCCTGCACTCAATGCATGTGTCTTGTGGAATTGCAACCATCTTGACAAGCACTTTTGGACCTTGTAGAAAAATTGTAAAATTGCACAAAAATGGTGACAAGAATTGAGACCAGTTGAAGTTTTTAGAACAACAAGTTTCACTGCATAAGACTCAGAATTGAGCTCATGAAAATTCCTTGTAGTTGGCTCAAAAACAGATTTTTGCAACTTTTGACTTTTGAAGAAACATGGACAGTTGACTATTATGAACTTTGGATTCAATTTAAGGACTGATCATGATGTTAATGATTGAAATGAAGCTAAAGCAACCTTTATCTATGACATTTAAACACAAAATGAGATTTTTGTTTTGACAAAATCTCAACAGTTAAGCTGTTGAGATGGTGGAAGTGGATTTTGACTTTTGAAGGGTAGCAGGCACAAGTGAATGACTCAACTTAGCATATTTTGAGTTAATACACATGAACTAACAGAACTCCAACACTGAACAAGCCTTAAACTTAGTTTGATAGTAAATCCAAACACTCCTTTAAGACCACTGATTTGCAAGTTTTATAAGACTACTACTGACCAAACTTGTTTAATGATCAAACTACATCTATATATCCTAAATACATCTTTTTAAACAGATTTGCACCAGTTTTAACTCCAAATAAAGAAAATGCAAAGAAACTAGAAATTTACTCACAAAGGGTCCTAGCCACTATGGCTTGAAACAATGAACCAAGGTACCTCTAACCTATCCAAAACCAACCCAATATCTTCTGAACTAACTCAAATCCACAACTGAATCAACCCATTTCCATTTCCATTTCCATTTCTGCCCAAATCAACCTTGTTTGACTTTCTGTTGACCAAGTACCAAAATGAATGAAACTAAAACTTAAGCTTATACAAAGCTATAAGAAGCTCATATAAGCTTATTAGAACAGAGAATAAAGCTAGTTGAAGATTTTGTATTAGAATTTGAAATGGAAAAATTCAACAGTAATGCAAAAATGTGAAATTAGATAAAACCTTGGAATCACTGATTAAAACTTGATTATACTGCAATTATAACTTGAGTTTAACACTTGGGAACACAAAATTACAGTTTTGAAATTAAACTAATACATTAATGAGAAAAAACGACATAAGAAAATTTTAAGCTAATAATCTACTACTTGTCTTGCTTCTTCTCTCTTTCTTTTATAATCCAATCCTCTTCTCTCTCTCTTCTGAATAGATCCCAGTTATCCTCAGCCATTGGATAGCTTTAAAACAATCCTGGCCATTCAAACAGATTTTGGCGCCAATTTTGGTATTTGACAATTGAGGTTGAGTGAGGGGGGGGGGAAAGATGCATTAAATGCATATTGGAGGGTAGCTAAGGTGGAGGGGACATGGTTGAGTGGAGATTGAGGAGGGGGGATGGGAGTTTGATTGTTGCAGAGAAGCAGGTGGAAGAAGGACTTTTTTGGCGGGTGGGGTGTTTTGACCAAGGATTTGACCGGGGGTTAAATAATGAAGGGAGGTCAAAAGTGGATTGTGACAGGGGGCTAAAATTAGGCAGGGGTCCAAATTAGTTTAAGGGGATTAATAACTTAGGGACCTTTGTGTAAATTTCTGAAATTGAGGGACCTAAGCTGCCAATTCATCAAACTTGTTTAAAGGGACCAAAAGTGACACCCTCAAAAATTATAAGGGCCAAACTTGCCATTTTGCAATTTTCCAGGGGCCATTTCTGCCAAATTTAAAAGTTGAAGGACCAAACTTGTAATTTTCTCAAACTTTTTATATTCTTCACCAAAGGACTAAATTTGACAACTTATGATTTTAAAAGGACCTTTGGTGATTTTTCTTTGAAATTATGTGTTGAGGACCTTTTTGACAACTTTTGAAACTTGGGGACTAAAGCGCAATTTTGCAAATTTGATCGTTTTCATCCGATTTTGATATTTTGCATTCAAAACACATAAAACACTGATTTGTGATATTTTCATCATTTTGATGCATTTTTGAGTGTTTTCAGATGATTTTGCAGTTTAAATAGTACAAAAATGATGAGTATTTAGACACTCATCAGTTGCAATTTGCTGATAATTGTGTTTGTGTTTGATGACTAAAGTGTTCTTAGCAATATGGCTTATAAAGGGAAGAGTTTGGCAAATGCATTTAAGACATAATCCACTAATGTTCTTGGAAATGTGATGATTAACATGCACAAGGTTGAAGTTCAGAGTTTCACTGATCTAGGAACTCATTTAAGATGAGATGGAGTGTTTGAGTTAGGAAGATGAGTTGAAATTATTGTTCTAGCAATGTTAGACATAAGCGTCACCCGAATCCCACGGTTCCCTCCTTGGAGGATCCGCTAAACTAATCCTAGGGATCCGGCTCTCATAGATTATGACGAGTTTGAAATGAGGTTTCTAGGAGCTAAAGCCTATCTCATTTGAGTGTTTGATTTTCCTAAGTGTTTTAAGATGAGAGGGTACTTAAATGATCAAAGGTAATAAGTGTTATAGCAAATGATTGCTTCTTATGAAAAGGAGATGGGACAACATGACTACCAATGGATGTCCAAGGATAACACTAAGAGTTTTGGTGGTGTCAAGTCATAATAAATGATCCTAGTGATCGATTTAAGCTTGAGGTGAAATTTGAAAATTCTTAAAATCACAAGAATTGAAAAACTAACTTTTGTCTTACTTTGAGATAAAAATGATTAGAAACAATTTCCTAAAATTGTTTAATTTGTCCACTTAAGTGTTTTGAAAGACGAGAAATAGTTTGTGAGTATTGAAGCGGAAATATGGTGAGTTTTGATGTGTTGATAAATCAAGAGGCATTTTGACTAAGGTCTTAAATAAGCTTTTAGTGAGTCTAAGCCTTTCTCATCCTTGAAGTGGTTTTAGTTGGATTCTAAAATCATATGCTTAGCTAATGTGATGTTATCTAGAAAGTTATCTTGATGCAAGGAATGTTGTATTGCTGATCTGATGTCACGGATCCCACGGTTACCTCAAGGGAGGGATCCGGCTAGGCTAATCCTAGGGATCCGACATCTGCAGATCAGAATCTTCACAGAAATGATGTGCAGATTTTGCACACTAATAAATCTATAAACAAAGCAATAAGAACAAGCATGTCATCACAAAACACCACTTATAAAAGCATGATAAAGGAACAATATCCAAATTACCATAAACCAAAAGTGCTAAAACGTAATCATCCAAACATAAAATAAAGGAAAATAAGCATATTCCTATTGTCTCTTTCATCAATCCTTTCTTTTCCTTTTTGACGGCTTAGTGAGGTTGTAAGCAAGGTTTTGAATCATGCCCCTCAATTGTTTAAATTCTGCGGTCTCGTTTGGAATGGTTGGAAGTTGTTCGTAGTAGTCAAAGGGTTCCAATTTGATATTGGTTATGGGGTCGACGTCTTCCTCATCTTCATCTTCTTCTTCTTCACCGGCCGAGGAGTCCGAGAGAGCTTCAGGTTTCTTTCCATTGACCATGAACCATTTAGGGGGTTGTTTGGTAAGATGTACCATGACGTGATCGGAATGGTAATGATCATTGTTGATAAGAGATGGTTGCAATGCACCAACATACTTACAAAGTCGTGTTAGGAGCATACCATACGGAAGTACCATGTTAGAAGCTTTGAATACCCCAGCCATTCTCCTTACCATGTAATAGGCAAGATTAAATGGCACTTGGTGGGTAAGACAATAGATCATTTGCACAAGACATGCATTTGGATGATCTTTGTTTCCAACTAGGCTAATGACGTTTTCCCTAAGGATTTCTTCCCATTTTCTAAACATGGGATGCATTTCCAAAAGTTCCATTTGAAAGGGATCACGGTGAATGAGCTTTTTGTTACGGTTGTAACGGGATTGGTCGGTCCTAACTTTGAAGATAGTATTTCGAATGGTTTCGGGATCATCGAGAGGAGTGTTGTAGAGAGGCTTAGGATCAAGTGCAAGGTTTTGAGCGTTAATTGCCTAGTCTTGAGAGTACATACAAATTCCTTCACAAGGAATGCGAAGAATTTGAGCAAAGGTGTTGAGAGGAAGAATAAAGTTTTGTTTGTTGATGATGAAGGCGATTGAGATGCTATTGTTGGTGTTTCTAATGATCCTAAAGCTTTTGTAAAATTCAAAAATGAAGACCGGACAAATTTGTTCATCTATGTCAAGGAGACAATCAAAGTTGATTGTCGAGAAAACTTGATGAATGTCGGTATCTTCAAGGAAACATTCCTTGACTACACGACCTTAAATGGATAAGTCGTTTACAAGGCTTTTGAATATTTTATGGTCGTTTTGGTCAATCCCTTTTTACGATAGTAATGAGTAAGGTAATGGACGGTGTCATGATGATCTTGTTGAGTGGCTTTGGGCATGGTTGGTCCTAAAAATACAAATTTTCAATTAGGTAAAATTAGTTGGGATTTGTTATGGTTTTGATTTGTATTAACAATGTTGTGAACACAATGTGATTTTGTTAAAACCTCCTTTTCATGATTAATTAAAAAAAACCCTTATTAAATTAATTGATTAGAAATTAAGAAACCATAAACCCTAGGATGAGGATGATGAAATTAGAACAAGTTAATGTAATTACTTACAATGGTGTTCTAGGAAGGAATACTTGAAAGTATGGAAGCCAATGAGAATGAATTCTGTAGCTTAGTCGTTTTTGTGTTATGTGAATAGAGGAAAAGATCGGTGGTGATTTTTGAAAGCGTATAGGTGAGTTCTTCCACGGTTCCCCGAATCCCTTGTTTTGGGATCCGCTAGTACAACTAGAGGATCCGCTAGTATGGACAAAAAAGGGTTGTTTGGTATTATTTTTGTAGTAGGTCGATAGCTTATTAAAAATAGTTTGGAAGTATTAGATGAGGATTGTTCATGGATGACGGGTTTGATGAATCACATATCGAGGGTTCATATGTGACAACGGAGTTAGTTTGATGAATCAAGAGGAATACCATTCGATGATGAAAAGACGGAAGAGTGACGAAGAGACTTCTTATGATGCTAATAATTTTTAAACAAAGAAAACTATGAAATAAATTAAACTCATGTAACCTATCTAGTGAAAAGTAAAACATACCTCTATGCTTCTTGGTTTGGCGTAATACCAAAAAATACTTCATGAGCTTTTAAAGTAATCCTTTGTACTTGGTGTACGTAAGTTGTGATTACTTTTTAGATGCTTCCTTGAATGTTGACTTCATTATTCTTTGAATAGAGATGAAGATTTTTGGAGAGATTCTAGCATGAAGATTTCTTTAAAAAAAATTGTTAGAATGATCTATCAATGTCCAACAAAATGATTTAAAAGAAATATGACCCTTTAAAAAAACATCCTTCTTTGTAGTTTTCAAACATACACGGATCGTATCAAGTCTTTAAAGTACAACAAACTTTAAAAAACTTGGTAACGAAGCTCTGATGCCAATTGTGGAAAACTAGAAGGGGGGTTGAATAGTTTTACCAATTTAAAACTTCCTTTTAAATATTTAGATCGACTTATGTCAATCTATTTGGTTGTTTATTGATTCGTGCTAAACCGTCAAGTTTTATCACTCAAGCCGACCACTTGTGAATGGCCGACCGTAACAAACTTAAAACAGTTCAAACACAAATGCAATGAAGATCAGGAGAGTATAGGGTTTCCCCGGGTCGTTATGTCCCAGCGAGCTATGCGATGAATCACCAAACGAATAGTGATCGAGAGATTTGAACGGAAAAGAGTTTTGTGATTATTATAACTACAGAAAAGGTTCATAAACCACAGGGGCTTAAATGCAAATTAAAGAGAATTAAAAAGATAAAAAATATTAAATAAACGCTATCACTATTTGCAAAATGATGTTTTTGACTTTTTCTTTTATAAAATCTAAATTAAAAACTACGTGACGTACAAATAAAATGTGAAACTTACACAATATTAATCCTAAAAATATGAAATGATATTTTACAAACCTAATGATAAAAGAAAATATTTAGAAAAAGAAAATTATTTTTACAACTATTTAATTAATTATTATTAATTAAAACTATTTTAACTATTTAATAATAGCCTAAAATACAAGAAAATATGAAATAAAGCTAGAAAAATAAAATTATGACTTGGAAAATCTAAAATAACAAAATAGAATTTTAAAACTATTTTTGTATTTTTCGATTATTTTGTATTTTCTAGGAATTAAAATCTATTTAAAACTACTTAAATTGCTTAAAAATACAAATTTAACTAAGAAAAATCGGAAAAGATTTTTGTCTTTTATATTTATCTTAACTTAAGAAAATGAAAACTTATTTTTTTTAACCTTTTACGATTTATTTGTATTAAATGCTAATTAAAAGTGCTAAAAATTGATTTAAATCAAGAAAATACTAAACAAGTAATAGAAAATATGAAAAATTCGTGATAAGCCTAAAATAATATTTAGAATCTAGGAAAAATATAAAAACAGGGGCTATGTGTGAGAAAATGCATCTAAGCAAAGTGCTTATGAATAAGCACTTTGAAATAAGCAAATGAAACCACAAGCTTCCCAAATGAAATGAAGCTATAATATGCTAAAATTACCAAAATGCAACAAGTTACAACTGCTCTTAACCTCTATAGAGCTGATTGAACAGATTTGATTAATTTGAGTTACATGTGCTAAAACAGTTTCCAGGTACCAAGTTTGAGCTTAAGTACAAGCTTCCCAATAAGCTAAAATTGAAAACCAAGTTATGGAACCTAAACTAGACCTAGGTGACTATCTCTAAACCAAGAACCAGACCTAAGTGAGCTAAGATGAACTATGTGCAAGGTTTGCAAGAACTGCACAACACCTGTACAGTTCAAGTACCTGTGCACAGGGCATATGAGCCCATTTTGATAAGCAGTTTTGGACCTTATAAAAATTTCACAAAAATATACAAAAATGCTAATAAGAGATTAGACCAGTTGGAGATTTTGAAACCACAATTTCACTTGATTTGGCTAAAAATGAGCTCATGGAAATTCCTCTCATTGGGCTCAAAACAAAGTTTTACCAATTTGACTTTTGAAGTAAAATGAAATGTTGACTTTGGTGAGATTTGAGCTTAATTTAAGGCCGATCTTGATGTATATTGATGAAATGGAACTACGCAATCTATTTCTAAGAATCTTAAACACAAAACAAGACTTTGATTTGTCAAAATCACAATGATTAAACAGCTTAAGGCGGTTGATAGATGATGTTGACTTTGAGAGTGCACAGCACAAAATTATAGCGAGATATGAGTATATTTGAGCTTAACCAACCTAAACCAACATGTCTCAACTTTGAGCACACCTCTAGTGCAGTTTAAGCAAGAATTCCAAACACCTTTAACAACCGATATGCAATTAAAATCGAGATAAACAACGCACTAGCTAACATTAATGATCAAACCGAGTTTAATTACTCTAAGTACTGACTAATTAAACAGGTAAATACTACTTATGACTGCAACTACAGCTTATGCAATAAGACTTGAAAACCACTTACATTTGGTCCTTAGCCACAATGGCTTGAGATCAAACAAACACAAAACCTCTATCCTATGTAAATCAACCCAAATCATTCAATTTCAACCCATTTCCATGCTCTGCAACAACCATATCCATTTCCACTTCAGTTTTGACCCAGTTTGACTTTCTTTGACCAAATTCCAAAATTGATTGAAACTTAAAAGCAAGCTTACAAAAGCTATAATAAGCTTATATAAGCTTGTTTGAGTGAGAAAATAAGCTATTTAGAGTTTGAATATGAGAATTGAAATGGAATTTTGCAATGATGACCATTAAACAAGAAATCTTAACACAAAATTGAATTAATACTTGGAAATAGTTTACAATGATAAATTACCCTTAGTTTGATACATAAGAACCGAAATTACAAATTTCTTGCTTAACTAAAAACATTTATATAAAACGACATTAATGATATTTAAAAACTAAAAGACTACTTCTTCTTCTCTTCCTCTTGCTTTCTTTTATACTCCAAACTTCTTCTCTCTCATCTCTGAACAGTTCCCACCATAAATCTGGACCCTTGGATGGCTTAAGAAGTTTTTAGCCGTGTGATCAAATTTTGGCGCCAAATTGCTTTTATCCAGTTGGGGGTTGAGATGGTGGTGGATGGGAAGCATTAAATGCTTTTTGTTGTTTGGTGGAGGTGGGGGGACATGGAAAGGTGATAGAGAGCTGGTAGGTTTGTGTTGGTGGTGGATGTGGAGTAGCGAGACGAGGGAGGAAAGGAGGAAAGGGTGTTTGTTTGTTTGGTTTGACCGGGTTTAATATTGCAAGGGGGTCAAAAGTATAAATGACAAGGGGTCATATAGTAAAAGCGAGGTCCAAGGGTTTATGATAGGGTCCAAAATGGTTTAAAGGGTATAATAACACAAGGACTTATTTGTAATTTCGAAAATGCAAGGACCAATCCGCCAATTTGCAAAGTTGTTTCAAGGGACCACAATTGACAAGTTTCCATAGTACAAGGACCAAACTTGACATTTTCAAATTTCAAGGGCCATTTTTGCTAATTTTAAACTTCAAGGACCAAATTTGTAATTTCTCAAAACTTTGATATTTTTCACCAAAGGACTAGTTTTGACAACTTTTGATTTTAAAAGGACCTTTGGTGATTTTTCTTTTGGAATAAGTGCTCGTGGACTATTTCGACAATTTTGAAACTTGGGGACTAAAGCGCCAATTATGCAAACTTAGCTCATTTTTCATCGATTTTAAACATTTTGCATCCGAAACATATAAAATGCAATTTTGGAATATTTTAGTATTCGATGCATTTCGAGCATTTTAAACGTTTTAGTTGATTTTACCAAAATGATGAGTATTTACACACTCATCAACCCCACACTAAACTATTGCTAGTCCCTAGCAATCTTTTGAGAAAAACTTAATGGATTTGAATCTCTTTACCAAAAGCCATTACTTCGGAGTAGCCAAATGTTTCAGTTCAAGTAAGAACCATGGTACACCGATAACCATGTGATTTTGAGCAAACCACCGACTTCCAACGGATTTGATTTGTCTTTACGAAGCCGTTTGCTCTGGACTAGCCAACTCTTAGATAAATTATCAATATTATCTTTGGTGAGCCGATTACCAATTATGGTTTTTCCAACGCCTTTACCACAAGCCATAAACTTGCGGGCTAGCCAACTCTTCACTAATTAAAGATATGGTGGTGAATACCATACAATTTTGGGCAAATTGCAAGCCGTCAACAATTTGAGATATCTTTACCAAGAGCCGTTTGCTCTCGGATTAGCCAATCCTTTTGTTTATTAGACAAGGCGAATCGATAACCAATTGAGTAAGTGTAGAACACTTACTCCAAAAAAAATTTTGGCAACAAACGGGAATTAGGCGGTATAATTACATGATAAAATTCGTGAGAATTCCCCCCACTTAGAAATGAATATTGCCCTCAATATTCAAAGTACCTACTGTTATGCGAAACCGAGAACGTAAAAGGGAAATACTACGGCCAATATTTTGAAATTTTTTTTTTTTTTTTTTTTTTGAAACTTGAATATATACACAACATGTGGGGCAACCCCCCACACTAGGGTGGTAGAAAGATAGAAAGAAGTCGAAATATGGGTGAAAGCCCATATGGCATGCTCTTGTTTTTGATTCCCGAGTCGCTAGCTTGACTCGATCCCCGCATTCATTGGTTCATGGGGAAAGTTTGTAGATCCGGACAACCACAGGAGGAATGTCCTCTCCAAAATAGTGCTTCAACCGATGACCATTCACTTTAAAGTTTGGACCATCGGGTTGAGATAACTCAATGGTTCCATATGGAAATACTTTAGTGATGGTGAATGGTCCGGACCGGTAGGATTTTAGTTTTCCAGAAAATCTTCAATCTTGAGTTGAAAAGAAGGACTCGATCACCGACGTTGAAAACGCGGTTTTTGATTTTGAGTCATGAATCTTCTTTGTCTTTTGTTTGTAGATCAAAGAGTTCTCGTATGCTTGATCACGGAGTTCATTTAATTCATTCATTTGAACTTTTGGTGATCACCAAATCTGAATATCAAAGTTGGCATGTTTCAAGGCCCAAGTATGCCTTGTGCTCAAGCTCAACCGGCAGATGACATGCCTTCCCGTACACAAGCCTGTATGGAGTGCACCCGATGGGTGTTTTATAAGTTGTCACGGAAGGCCCAGTGCGCCATCTAGCTTATCCGACCAAGAGGCACGGTTTTCGCCAACCGTCCTTTCAAGAATTCTTTAATCCCGGTTGGAAACTTCTACTTGCCCACTTGTTTGTGGGTGGTACGCAGATAGAGGCGGTGAGTTACACCATACTTTTGCATGACTCATCAAACCGGTCATTGCAAAATGCGTACTACGATCATCGATTATAGCTCGTGGAGTTCCAAACCTAGCAAGCAGATTTTAAGAATTTGACAACAACTCGGGCATCATTGGTAGGCAAAGCTTTTGCTTCAACCCATTTTGACAAATAGTCAACGCCACGAGTATGAATTTGTTATCGTGAGAAGAGGAAATGGCCCATAAAGTCAATACCCCGGATGTCAAAATCTCACACACTTGAATGGCGTTTATGCATTTCATTTCTTTTGAGATATTCCCGTGACGTTGACAAGCGTCATGTGTTTTGACAAATTCGTGGGCATCCTTGTAAATTGTGGGCCAATAGAATCCGGAATCAAACACCTTCTTGGCGGTGTAGTTGGGGCTATGATGTCCCCAAGAGGTCGAGAATGGCAAGCCTTAAGAATGTCATTGGCTTCACGACCATACACACAACGCCTGATGACTTGATCCGCGCAAATTTTGAACAAGTAGGGTCGTCCCAGTAATGTTTCACATCTTTAAAGAATTTATTTTTCTGTTGGGACGACATCCCTTTCACCATAAAGTTACCCGCATGGTAATTTGCAAAGTCGACAAACCATGGGGTAGAAGAGTCTCCACGAAAAGAAACCACATTGATTGTTTCGAGAGGAAATGTTTCGTTAATTTCCTTTTCTCGAACACATCTTGGTGAGGGTTTTCTAGACGGATGATGATCGTGACCGTGTTCTCGGCTCCTTTTTATCACGTATAATGATATCAAATTCTTGTAGGAGGAGAACCCAACGAGCAATCTCGGTTTTGCATCTTGTTTTGCAAAGAGATATTTAAGAGCCGAGTGATCCGTATACACCACGCATTTGGTCAAGATAAGGTATGGCGAAACTTTTCAAACGCATACACCACGACTAATAATTCTTTTTACGTAGTGGTGTAATGGGTCCGAGCTTGATCATAGTTTTGCTTGCTTAGTGGATAGGTGAAAATGCTTGGTTTCGTTGCCCAAGACCGCACCGATAGCAAAATCACTTGCATCGCACATGAGCTCAAAGGGTAAATCGATCGGGGCAACTAGAATGGGTGCTTCCGTAAGTTTTTCTTTAATGTTTCAAAAGCTTCGATGCACTCGGAGAGAAGATAAAAGGAGCATCTTTTCAAGAAGATGGGTCATAGGCGAGCGATTTTGGAAAAATCTTGTATGAATCTACGATAAAACCGCATGACCTAGAAAACTCCTAATACCTTTGACGGTAGTAGGATGAGGCAATTTAGCAATAACATCAACTTTGCTCTATCTACCTCAATCCGTTTTTGAAATCTTATGGCCAAGGACTATGCCTTCTTTGACCATAAAGTGGCTCTTCTCCCAATTTAGATAAGAGATTGGTGTCTTCACACCGTTTTAGCATTTTGTCTAAATGGGAGAGACATGTATGAAACGAGTCCCCAATGACCGAGAAGTCATCCATAAACACCTCCATAGTTTCCCGATCATGTCGTGGAAAATTGCCATCATACATCGTTGGAACGTGCGGGAGCATTACATAAGCCAAAAGGCATACGTCGTAGGCAAAAGTTCCGTATGGGCGGTGAATGTGGTCTTTTCTTGATCCGCCGGATCAATGGGGATCTGAAAGTAACCCGAGAAACCATCAAGGAAACAATAGTACTGCTCCTCGCTAATCTCTCAAGCATCCGATCCATGAAGGTGAGGAAAATGGTCTTTACGGTGGCTTTGTTTAACTTACGATAGTCAATGCACACACGCCATCCGTAACCAATCGAGTTGGAATTAACTCGTTTTCTTCATTGTGACAACAGTTATGCCACCCTTTTAGGAACGCAATGAATTGGGCTAACCCAAGGAATATCGAGATCGGGTAAATTAAACCCGCATCAAGAAGTTTGAGAACCTCTTGTTTGATAACCTCATGAATCTTAGGATTCACCCTTCTCTCGATGTTGGATTTCTTTGGTTTGAAGTCATTCTCCATCAAGATTTTGTGGGTACAAAACTCGTGGTTGATACCTTAATGTCGGAGAGTTTCCAAGCAATTGCTTGTTTGTGTGACTTCAAGACCTTTATGAGAGCGATCTTTTCCTCCTCACCAAATCTTTAGCAATTATGACGGTAATTTATCATCACCCTCCAAGAATGCATACTCGAGATGAGGAGGTAGGTCCTTAAGTTCAACCTCGGAAATTCTTCAATAGATGTTTGTCTTGATTTGATTTCCTCAATCGTGATCTCTTCGGAGGAGCGAAGGTAATGGATCTTCATTTAACAATTGCTCCGGATAAAGGATATCTCCTCCGAATCATAAACACCATCAATTCCAGCGAATTGATTCATCACTAGCAAGAAACTCATCGATCTCTTCCAGAAGAAGTCACCTCCCTCAAGCGAAGTGAGAGGGGAAGAGTCGGCAATGATTGGTTTAGAAGATGTGGTGGAATCCCACTCACGTAATTATGAAGATAACCAAGAAACTCTTGAGAGTACTCCTCGAAGCAATATCAATTAAATCGACTCGATTAATTGATTCAAGATCATAATTTGAGGAGTACCTCAAGTTTGATCAAGGTTAAAGGTATGACTTCATTACATACACGTAACGTGATTTCTTGCTCAAATACATCAATAAGAGCACGGCCCGTGCTCGGGAATCCTCGTCCAACAATGAGGGGAACCCGATGATCGGCGCCGAAATCAACAACCACAAGTCACCGAAAATGGAACTTTCCTACTTTCACGAATACATCCTCGGAATGCCAAGAGGACGCGATATAGAACGATCGCAAGCTCGAGAGTCATGCGGTAGGAATAAGTTCAAAGAGAAAGCTTCTTCCACATCGAATAAGGCATCGATTGATGCTTGCACCAAGATCGGCAAGGGCAAAGCATTCAATCATCCACGGAAAACACAAGGGAAGAAATTTTCCGGGATCTCCAAGCTTCGGAAGCTTCTTTATGAATCACGAGCAATTCTCGTTCAAAGGAGTTTTAGCCATTTCAAAACGACTTTTCCTTGTTGCTCAACATGTGTTTGAGAGTTGATGCAAACTTGGGCATCAACATGATGGCATCCGCAGCTTATGTCAAAATGTAGCTCTTGGAAAATTTGAAAAATTTTTCCATTTGATGACCGGCTTTTTCATGAGTTTTTGCTCATTTAAACGTGAGGGTAAGGAATAGAAGTTTTGGATTGGGGTTACCAACTGAGGTTCAAAACAACTCAGTTGGTATTGGGTTTCGGACAACCCGAGGATGGACATTCTTTGGTACCTCCGTTATTAGTAGGAAGTTCCTTGTCCTTTGTCGCCTGGGTTCACTTTCCACTACCTTCGGGAGAGAAGAAGAAGAGGTGGTAGGAATAGCGGGTCCATCATAAGAAGCACCACTTCGGTTGTGATCGCCTTTGCATCGCCCCTGGATTAGCGATCGTGTTGCTAGGTAAAGTACACGAGCCCGCAGGGTCGATCATTTAAAGACTTAATGTCGAAATCGCTAACCAACAACTGTTCATTTCCTCTTGGGATTTCATGAATTGCTTCAACAACTCATCGATGATGGTCCAGTTGGAACAATGGCTTGATTTTGCAGGAAGATTACGCCTCTATTGTTTGGATTAGGGCCTTGATTTTGGAAATTTCCTTGATTATTGCCATGAAAATACCACAGGTTGAAATTTCACGACACTGGTTTCTATTGAAATTTCCTTGGTGTTGGAAATTTTGATTTTGATTTTGAAAACCGTTGTTTTGACTAAAATTACGTTGGTTTTGAAAACCTTGGTTTTGAAAACCTTGGTTTGGTCTATTCGATTTTGATTATGGTTTTGGTTGAAACCGGAGGTCCAGGTAGTGGTTAGGACGGTGGTTCGGGTCTATAGGAGCACGATATTGGTTGCCTCCTTGATTAGAAATCCCCCACAAGATTAGCTTCAAAGGGTTACCATCGGTGGCCATACGGTTGTAGTAAGCATGGGGCCACCGCAAGTAACACAGACTTCCACTTTCTTAACTTCAACAGGAGGTGAAGTTTGTGGAAAAGAGACTTTCTTTTGGTTGGAGAGAACCAAAGCTTGAATAGCTTCAGTGAGTTTGTCAATCTTAGCATCGGTGCTAGATTGACTCACGAGCGATGAAGAAGGACCAACAACGATTTGGGAAACAACCTTCTTGCTTAGTGCGGTGCGGACTTTAGACTTGTTTTCAATGATCGCTAAAGCTTCTTTGACAGTTTTGCTTAAGAAATTTCCTCCAATAGGAGGAATTTAGAGAATCTTGGTCGATTGACTCACTCCATTATAGAAAGTATCGAGTTGCATCAACTCGGAGAAACCGTGGTGAGGACATTTGCGAAGCAATTCCTTAAAACGATCCCACGATTCATCGAAGGACTCATCAAACTTTGTGTGAATTTGATGATTTCAATTTTAAGACTCGTGGTTTTGGAAGGTGGATAAAATTCACTCACAAATTTCTTCACCGGTCTTCCCATGTCTCAATTGGACCGAGGGGTTGTTTTCAAGCCAAATCCGGCTTGCCCTCAAGAGAAAATGGGAATGAAGAAGCTTAACAACATCAGTAGGGACATTCTTGTATTTGATGGTAGATGCAATCTTGTTAAACCATCGAATATGAGCATGAGGATCATCCGCTCAAAACCATAGAACCGACTTGAGGTTCAAAGATTGATAACCGGTTTTGAGTTCAAAATTTTCACCACAATGGTGGGATAACAATAACATCTCCATACCCGTCGATGGGTGCGGAGAAGCTCACACATAGGCGTTCTTCCGCCATGATAACGGAAGTAGTGTGAGCGGTCCGGATCTCGAATCCGGTCGATGGGCGTAAACGTCACGGACACGCCTTCTTGAATCTCGATAAGCTCACGAAATGGGCTTACGGATCTAGAAGAGCGGTGCGATACACTAGAGTTAACTCTAAGAGACCTCGGTTTAAGGAGAGGAATGGGAATTATGAAGATGAATTATGAAAATGGGGTGAGAAGAATATTTTGGGTTTTACGGTTCGAACGTAGATATAACAACAAATCCAATTAAAACAAAATCGAGGCAAAACAACGGTGAACTTAAACCAATAATCACAAGATGAATGGCTTCTTTGAAAAAGGTACACCAATCACAAGGACACAAAGGCAAGTTTTAAATCTTTAGTTCGGGAACTTATTATGGTCGTACCCCAGTTAGGTAGTACTTTGCCTTGGTTTATGTGGTAATCTTTTATGTTGTTATTATTAAGAAAACGACAAATCTTTTGTATTTTTAACTTTGATACATATATAGAAACAAAAGAAAAATATTTTTGTGTTTTATACGTTTTGGATGTTTTGGGTTTTGGATTTTTATAAGAAAATATTTATATAGATACGATAGATGGATGGTATGAACAAAGAGTGAGTATTCAAATTACTAATCGCTAAACGGAAGATAATTAGCACAGCTCAGAACGTGGCATAAAATTTGATTCAGTGCTAAACCGTCAAGTTTTATCACTCAAGCCGACCACTGTGAATGGCCGACCGTAACAAACTTAAAACAGTTCAAACACAAATGCAATGAAGATCGGAGAGTATAGGGTTTCCCGGGTCGTTATGTCCCAATGAGCTATGCGATGAATCACCAAACGAATAGTGATCGAGAGATTTGAGCGGAAAAGAGTTTTGTGATTATTATAACTACTGTAAAAGGTTCATAAACCACGGTGCTTAAATGCAAATTAAAGAGAATTAAAAGATAAAAAATATTAAATAAACGCTATCACTATTTGCAAAATGATGTTTTGATTTTTCTTTTATAAAATCTAAATTAAAACTACGTGACGCATAAATAAAAATGTGAAACTTACACAATATTAATCCTAAAAATATGAAAATGATATTTTTACAAACCTAATGATAAAAGAAAATATTTAGAAAAAGAAAATTATTTTTACAACTATTTAATTAATTATTATTAATTAAAAACTATTTTAACTATTTAATAATAGCCTAAAATACAAGAAAATATGAAATAAAGCTAGAAAAATAAAATTATGACTTGGAAAAATCTAAAATAACAAAATAGAATTTTCAAAACTATTTTGTATTTTTCTCGATTATTTTGTATTTTCTAGGAATTAAAATCTATTTAAAACTACTTAAATTGCTTAAAAATACAAATTTAACTAAGAAAATCTGGAAAAATATTTTTGTCTTTTATATTTATCTTAACTTAAGAAAATGAAAACTTAATTTTTTAACCTTTTCGATTTATTTGTATTAAATGCTAATTAAAAAGTGCTAAAATTGATTTAAATCAAGAAAAATATTAAACAGTAATAGAAAAATATGAAAAATTCAGGATAAGCCTAAAATAATATTTAGAATCTAGGAAAAATATAAAAACAGGGGGCTATGTGTGAGAAAATGCAACTGCTAAGCAAAGTGCTTATGAATAAGCACTTTGAAATAAGCAAATGAAAACCACAAGCTTCCCAAATGAAACAGAAGCTATAATATGCTAAAATTACCAAAATGCAACAAGTTACAACTGCTCTTAACCTCTATAGAGCTGATTGAACAGATTTGATTAATTTGAGTTACATGTGCTAAAACAGTTTCCAGGTACCAAGTTTGAGCTTAAGTACAAGCTTCCCAATAAGCTAAAATTGAAAACCAAGTTATGGAACCTAAACTAGACCTAGGTGACTATCTCTAAACCAAGAACCAGACCTAAGTGAGCTAAGATGAGCTCTGTGCAAGGTCTGCAAGAACTGCACAACACCTGTACAGTTCAAGTACCTGTGCACAGGGCATATGAGCCCATTTTGATAAGCAGTTTTGGACCTTATAAAAATTTCACAAAAATATACAAAAATGCTAATAAGAGATTAGACCAGTTGGAGATTTTGAAACCACAATTTCACTTGATTTGGCTCAAAAATGAGCTCATGGAAATTCCTCTCAGTTGGGCTCAAAACAGGTTTTTACCAATTTGACTTTTGAAGTAAAAATGAAATGTTGACTTTGGTGAGATTTGAGCTTAATTTAAGGACTGATCTTGATGTATATTGATGAAATGGAACTACTGCAATCTATTTCTAAGAATCTTAAACACAAAACAAGACTTTGATTTGTCAAAATCGCAACAGTTAAACAGTTAAGGCAGTTGATAGATGATGTTGACTTTGAGAGTGCACAGGCACAAAATTATGACAGATATGAGTATATTTGAGCTTAACAAACCTAAACCAACATGTCTCAACTCTTGAGCACACCTCTAGTACAGTTTAAGCAGCAATTCCAAACACCCTTTAACAACTGATATGCAATTAAAACTGAGATAAACACTGCACTAGCTAACATTAATGATCAAACTGAGTTTAATTACTCTAAGTCTGACTAATTAAACAGTAAATACTACTTATGATCGCAACTACGACTTATGCAATAAGACTTGAAAACCACTTACATTTGGTCCTTAGCCACAATGGCTTGAGATCAAACAAACAGTAACCTCTATCCTATGTAAATCAACCCAAATCATTCAATTTCAACCCATTTCCATGCTCGCAACAACCATATCCATTTCCACTTGGTTTTGACCCGTTTGACTTTCTTTGACCAAATTCAAAAATTGATTGAAACTTAAAGCAAGCTTACAAAAGCTATAATAAGCTTATATAAGCTTGTTTGAGTGAGAAAATAAGCTATTTAGAGTTTGAATATGAGAATTCGAAATGGAATTTTGCAACAAATGACCATTAAACAAGAAATCTTAACACAAAATTGAATTAATACTTGAAATAGTTTACAATGATAAATTACCCTTAGTTTGATACATAAGAACCGAAATTACAAATTTCTTGCTTAACTAAAAACATTTATATAAAAACTACATTAATGATATTTAAAAACTAAAAGACTACTTCTTCTTCTTCCTCTTGCTTTCTTTTATACTCCAAACTTCTTCTCTCTCTCTCGAAGCAGTTCCCACCATAATCCGGACCCTTAGATGGCTTAAGAAGTTTTAGCCGCAGGATCAAATTTTGGCGCCAATTTGCTTTTATCCGGTTGGGGGTTGAGATGGTGGTGGATGGGAAGCATTAAATGCTTTTGTTGTTTGGTGGAGGTGGGGGACATGGAAAGGTGATAGAGGTGGTAGGTTTGTGTTGGTGGTGGATGTGGAGTAGCAGAGGGGGAGGAAAGGAGGAAAGGGTGTTTGTTTGGTGGTTTGACCGGGGTTTAATATTGCAAGGGGTCAAAAGTATAAATGGCGGGGTCACATGGTAAAAGCGGGGGTCCAAGGGTTTATGATAGGTCCAAAATGGTTTAAAGGGTATAATAACACAAGGACTTATTTGTAATTTTGAAATGCAAGGACCAATCTCGCCAATTTGCAAAGTTGTTTCAAGGGACCACAATTGACAAGTTTCCATAGTACAAGGACCAAACTTGACATTTTACAATTTCAAGGGCCATTTTTGCCAATTTTAAACTTGAAGGACCAAATTTGTAATTTCTCAAAACTTTTGATATTTTTCACCAAAGGACTAATTTTGACAACTTTGATTTTAAAAGGACCTTTGGTGATTTTTCTTTGGAATAAGTGCTCGTGGACTATTTCGACAATTTTGAAACTTGGGGATCGAAGCGCCAATTATGCAAACTTAGCTCATTTTTCATCCGATTTTAAACATTTTGCATCGAAACATATAAAATGCAATTTTGGAATATTTTCAGATTTTGATGCATTTCGAGCATTTTTAAACGTTTTGCGATTCAGTTTTACAAAATGATGAGTATTTACACACTCATCATTTATGTTGGACGTTGATAGATAGATATATAAACGTGTAATGAAAGATAAAGAGTAAGAAGCACATCACCACGACACAAGTTATTTATAGTGGTTCGCTACAAGGACACCTTCCTTGCTTACTCCACTCCCCGAGTCACCTACTCGAGAGTTCGTAAGCACTACACCAACTCCTTATGGCGGAGAAGCCTTCACAACGTCGCTTAACCTTTTTCCAGACAAAGCTAAATACCAAGTTTCTTCATACCAAGGCGAACCACACCTAACACAATGTCGCCTACCCTTTATACGGTGCTAGGCTAACCACCGAGTTCTTTCACACCAAGGAGAACTAATCCTATCACAACGTCGCCTACCCTTTATTAGGTACTAGGCTAAGCACCTAGTTCCATTACTATGGAGGAACTACTACCCTTCACAACACAACACCTAATATCAAGGAGATCCACTCCTTGTTACAATACCATCAAAGATATCACCATCCTTGGAAATAAAAAAATACTTATATGTATAACGATGCACCTCATCGATTATACGACCTAGGCATTCTTCCCAAATGCGACTTGATTTGATTCTTGGCATCCTTCACTAATGCCTTTGACACAACGCTGGCACCCTTCACTAATGCTTTGCCTTGACACCTTTAGCATTCTTCACTAATGCTTTGACACGGATGATGAGCACCTTTCACTAATGCTTTCATCTTCACACTTTCGGCATTCTTCACTAATGCCTTCAACCCAACATCTATGGAGAAAGGAAGAACTATCAACAAGAGAACCTTAGTTGTCTTGATGATGACGAAGCATGGCAACTCATGGACTTGAGCTTTCACGTCTTCAAGAAGTGGTTATCTCGCCTTTAAGAGGAACCTAGAAGATCACACAAAAGCAAAAGACAAACTACATAGATCACTTAGATCCGAGGTTAGAGGGTTATAATACTTGGGGGAAGTATGTGTGTAAAGTGATGGTTAGAAAGGAAGAAATGGCTCTCTATTTATAGAGAAAATTTCTCTTGTTTCCGGATCCCACGGATCCCTACCACAAGGGATCCGGCTAGCACAAAGCCAGTGGATCCGTGGAACGCCTCTTTGCCCATGGGTATTTTTGGTTATTGGTCATGGGTCATGGGTTATGGGTTGATCCATGGTTTTTTCTAGATACAATGAACTTGGTTAAGTGGTATATATAAAACCATGGGTTATGGGTGATAACGCTACAGCGTCGTTCGGGGTCAAGGAAACTTCCTTTCTTGAGCAAGTTTTATAACACCCTAGGCGGTGAACCTAATCGTTGTAGTGTAGTAATTAGGGTAAGCCACGGGTATTGATATCGTTCTCTGGGGAATAGGAATGCTAGTAAGAAGTTACTACGCTAAGGTTAAGGTTGAGGAAGATTATTTTTGTATTTTTATATTTTATGAAATGGAAAGGTACGAATCTCGGGTATTAGATTTGGGGGTTGGTATTTCTACCGATTACTCTACTATTATCTAATTATCTAAACTAAGGTTGCGGGAGTCTATGTCTAATTAATGTGTGCTCGTATGATAGTTTAAAGATGTGTTTACCTAGATGTTACTACTCCTAGTTATCTCCTATTGATGGTTGAATTGTCACGTCCTTATTCTTAACGTTGTGTTTTCTAAGGTTGTAAGGTGTGCATTCCCTAACTCTTTGAAGTCACCTTTAAGTGTAGTAAACAAAATCCACTAAGTCATTCATAAACTAACTTTGAGGTTATCTTTGGGTTTAGTAAACTAAATCCACTAAGTCATTCATAAACTATCAAAGATTTATCAAGTATTAAACACAACGATAGCCTAGTCGCACTCCTAAGCCAATTACAATTAAGATAAGAGACAACCTAACAATAATTAACAACTAGGTTTCATACATCTAAGCAAACACATAAGTAATTTAGCGGACATGGTAAACATGCAAGCATACACACAATCAATCAAACATAGGATAGACATAATGATAAATTGAATATATGGATTAAGATATAATCAACAAACCATTACAAGATGTTTATAGAGTGATTGGAACCTTCAAAGTTGCTGGAAAAACACCTATCTAAGCCACGGAATCGGAGTTAGGGTTTGAGTCTACAAAAGTGAAGTTATAATGTTATATTTATAGGCGATTTTTCATCGGCAAAAGAGCGATGGCGTCACACCTAAAGAATGACGGCATCACGACCATTTTTTCACCAAATTGTAGATTTTCTCGTTCGGTCGCGTGGCTTTTGAACCACTTGAACCGAGTTCAGTATGCAAAAGTTATGGCTAAAACGATTATCGCCTACTTAGCGTGCATCTTGTAGCTTGTGACGGCGTCACCTTATGCCCGTGACGCCGTCCCTTCAATCTTTAAAACACGAAGCCGTCAAATAAGCAATTTGACTCTTGAGCCGTCACAAAGTGCTCCGACGGCGTCATAAATAACACCGACGCCGTCCCCTTGTATTTCAAAGCACTGAGTGTCTCGATTCTTGACTTTGGCCATTTTCTTCAGATATCCGCCTTTTCGTCCAAATAAGTGCCATTCCAAAGAATTTGCCTTCAAGAGACCTAAAAGTGAAAAGGAATGATATTAAGTAATAACGGATACAAAAGTGATCAAATAAGGGCTTAAACGACCCTCAAAAGGTACATTTTAAAACCTTATCAAATATCCCTACACTTGGTATTTGCTTGTCCTCAAGCAAATGTGCTTTTAGCCAATTAATTTATAAGTTAGGGGTCATGAAGCATTGGTTTAAAACAGTCCACAACACATATAAGCCCAAGAAAGTCATAACAAGCACGGAAATCACATACTAGCACCTCACATTGGGTGTTTGGATACTCACATCTCTCGGGTGTATATAAAATATAACAAGTTGGAAATGGAAGATAAACACTCATTAACCGGTCCTAGTACATAGATTACCATAGGCTTGAGAATAGATCAAACCTCCATCGCTTACGTAAGCACATAGGAAAGACTATCAAAGAGGTCTTTAAAGGGTTGTAACGTTAGGCTTACGGTAGGAAACAAAGGGTTTGGTGGGATAGGCTATTTAGTGGTGGCAAGTCAAAAATCTTATTGTTACAAGCATACGAAGAATGGCGTTGCTAAGCCAAGACTGGACACTCTAAACTCTAGCTAACTTGAAATAAACAAACATAAATTAAAAGGATAGATGTAGGATGGTAGCAGTATGTTTTTTTTTTTTTTTTTTTTTTTTTTTTTTTTTTCACTTATTTTTTTTCTTTTCTTTTCTTATTTTTTTCGATTTTTTTTTTTTTTTCATACACTTTACTCTACCATCCTCTACGGTAACATCAAAATGATAGGGATTTATAGGCACATCCCTACACTTGAGTTTTTATTATTCTAACACTAATTTGACCGAATTGAAAAGATCAAAACACTTGGGGTACATTATTACGCAAACAAAGGGAATTTGAATTAATGTTCCCTTCCGTCATTTCATAAACTTTAACTTTTCCCATGAATACCAATCGTCCCAAAACTGTATACAAAGGATATGACTCGACTTAGCAACTTATGCAAGCAACCGATAATTGAACTAAGGGTTTAGGGTGATAACAATAATGCACTAAAAGTGAGTGCATAAAGGGTAGGCTAAGGCGATTTGGGTGTCTATTTGGGGTGGGAGTAAACAATGTTCTTCATTGATATTCCGTAAAACCGAAACATCACGAGAACCGCGAAAAGGATAGGCTCGAGGGTTAACTAGGGGTATCGTGTACTAAAGATGAGTACAACGCAAAGGGTGTGGGGATTACTCAACCGATGTGGAAGAAGTAATTATATTACGTATCAAACAAGGGTTATCCTAATGCCTCTTATCATCTAGTTATTCCTAACTACACAAGTGTAGTCTCACTTGCGATCTCGGAATGCATCACAAAACAAGTTCTAGAATATAATATACTACCGGTTCACACTCTAAGCATTAAAGATGAATGCTTTAATTCCTACTAATCTAAGGCGATCCTCACATTTTGGGTGGAATTTGGGTGGTAAAGGGTTTTGTGCTAGTCATATAACTTCCTATCCGTGAGACGCTTTTGTTAAGACTAATGGCCCACTCCTATATGTCATGAAAAATTTTAAATTTGGTGCCAAAATTACCTTAACCGACATTTTCTCATGGTTTATTACAAAAGTGCAATTGGACAAAGCAAATAATCAAGGATAAGTATAGTTTCAAAGTTCCCGTTTTATTTTCCCTCCCTACACTTAAACTGAACATTGTCCCCAATGTTCCCCGAAAGTATCAAAGTTATGATAATGGAAGGTAATTAAAAGCGAAGAAACTAGTACTCCCCGATTAGCTCGGTAGGATCCGTGTGTGAAGTAGTGGTTAAATCCTTTCCAAGAAGAATTTATGCGTGAAAAGCTCCTTCCAATCTTATGTAACTTCTTCTTGATAAATTAAACCTGCACACTTGAAGAAAACAAACGACCCAACGCATCAAACCGAACAAAGAAAAATACAAAAAGATGTAATTCCGACTTAAATAAGATATAATGCTTGTGGAATGGATGCTTGCAAATTTTCTAGAAAATTAAGACCGGAAAATTCAAAAATTTATAAGTAGCACGTAAAACGAGAAAAGTAGTAAGCGGTTTTACTCCTCCCGACGCGTCAGTTGTGATCCTAACGCCAAAGTTATTTTGTGTAAACAGTGCGATTTTCCGAAAAATTCGGAAAATTTATATCTTTAGAACTGGAAAATTCCTACACAACATCCATTATGACTCGATACAAGCATTTGACTCTAACAAACACACATATATATCTTTTAAATAATTGTAATTCTCATGTTCACGTTTCTTTTGAAAACGTGTGTAATCCTCCCTACACTTATCCCTTATGTAAAATACCTTTATATGTAATTAAGACGAGGTTAAAGACAAAATAAAGCATTTTCACAAATTCAAACATGAGAATAAACAATCAATAAAAAGATATATGACACAAAAACAAGCAAACAATTAAGCATGGGTTGCCTCCCACGAAGCGCTTTTCTTTATTTATGAGTCTTGTAGCTAGACTCGAAGTCGTGCCCCTACGTGACTTCATTGCCGTTCTTCTTTTCTTCCACTAAGCCTTCATCATAAGGTTGTAGACGTTGTATGCTCACCGTGAATTCTCTTCCAACATCGCCTATTATGATAACGGTTTTATTTTTAGATTAGTTTCTTTCACCGTATAAGGTCCAAACCATCTTGGCTTATTCCTTCCCATAATGCTTTTATTCTTGATTTATACAAAAGCACCTTTTCTCCATTCAAAAATTCCTTAGGGTTCTTTTGAGTTTGTGGTATTGTGGTATAGTTATTTCCTAACTTTTATCACGCTTCCACAATGTTGCATTTAACCTTGAACCATGAATTCTCTAAGCCCTTTTTCCCAATCGTTCATTTTCTTCCTAACCACATTGTTAGGGACTTGTGGATTCTCATCCGTAATCTTTTCCATGATCTTAAGAGGATATCTCGGAACAATAGGTATCCTAACTTGTCCTTTTCCACTTTTGAGTATCATAATCCCTTCACCGCATTTGATGGTTGCCTTAGCGGTGGTCGTGAAAGGTGTCCCTAGGATTAATGGCGTGTTTTATCTTCCTCAATGTCTACAATTGTGAAGTCCACCGGATAGACAATATTGAAACCTCAATTAAGACATCCTCCGCTATTCCTATGGGATAAACATATGAATGATTTGCTAAGGAAAGTCTAAGATTGGTCTTGGTCGGTTCCTCCTTAGTTAACTTATTATAGACTGATAGAGGCATTATGTTTACATCGGATCCCTGGTCGGCCAAGGCATTTAGGTTCTCTAAGTCACCTATGCTACATGGAATTACAAAGTTCCCGAGATCTCTTGCTTCTTAGTTACCGGCTTTCTTTAATCGACTCGTACATAGGTCCAACAGCATGGTGTCATACTCACCTCTCCTATATCACCTAAGAGGGCTTTCCTAAGAACATCATTGCACCTAAAGTTTTTCACTTGGTTAACGATTGTTTTCTTATTGATCTCATGCTTAAGGTAATGCTTGATGAATTTGGGTTCATCATCGATCCGAGCCTCATTCTTATCTTTACTATCCTTGCTACTCTCGTGCTCCTTCTTCTCAACCTGCTCCATCCTCATCGGAAGAAATGGAAATGGCGTTAACAGACAAAGTGGGGGTGACGTGCTCATCGTTCCTTACTAGCACCTTCTCGGGAACCTTCGTCTTAGTGTACTCTTTCACTAAGTCCGTCATCTCCGCCATTTTTTCTTGTATTTCATCCCTTTGTCCATTGAAGGCTTTTAAGAGGGTGTCGAGCTTGGTTGTCATCTCGCTTTGTCGTTGCTTGAAATCGGCTTCAAGTTGCGTCAATCGAGCTTCTTGAGATGACATGAATTTGGACACCATTCCCTCAAGACTAGTGGAAGTTCCGGTGTTTGGAGGGTTGTTGTAGGATTTTACTAAGTTATTTGGCTCGAGCTTAGAGTCTCGTTGGAGCTCATTAGGAATTTGGCTTGATCTTCAAGTTCGAGCGTTTCTACGATTGGAAGGTTGTGAGTCGGTGGGAGGCAAAGAGATCGCTTTATCGTTTTGGACAACTCACGGGGTCATTCCAACATTCGCTTTCATAGAGGGCAAGGTCCTCTATTGTACCCCACCGATTCTTCCACGGTGAGTTTACTAAGTTTACCACCGCCGCTTGGTCGATGGATTTCTTAGTTGAGAAGTTGACGTGATCGTAAAAGATTTGGACCAGAAGCCAAAGATCGATGCCGTGATGAGGGACTTTGTGGAGCAAGTCCTTAAATCGAGTCCACGCCTCGTGCTGCAGTTTCGCCTTGACATTGTTGGAACATCAAGATGTCATTCCTAAGTTTGGTAGTTCTCTCCGGTGGGAAAAATTGGGCGAGAAACGAGTGGTGAGATCATCCCACTGAGATGGATCCGCGGAAGTTGGTCAAGCCAATTATTAGCTTGGTCCCGTGAGAGAATTGGAAGAGACGCAGATGCATGGTCTCCCGAGTAGTAGCATCAAGGTCGATGGAATCGACAATTTTAAGGAAATCCTTAAGATGTCGATTAGGATCTTGAACGAAGTCCATGGAATGCACATCCGCTTTGCACCAACCGGATGGTGTCGGATCGTGGGGCCGTAGTTTGGGCTTGGTCGGAAGCTCAATGGTGTTCCTATAGCCTAGGTGGCTTGGTCTTGAGTATTCACCAAGAGTACGGGCTCTTGGCGGGTCATTTGGTGGTGGGTTGATGAGTGGTGGTTGGTTATCATCTTCCATGATGAAAAGTGATGGGGTTACGAACAAAGGTCACGAAGAAGGGGATAGACTAAGAGAAAGCTAAAATGAGAAAAAGTTTACTTGATAGAATCAAGCAAAGAACCTAAACGAGGTGGACTACTAACTAGCTATTCTATTCCCAGCCGCGCCAAAACTTGATAACGCCACACGCCGTTCGGGGTCAAGGAAACTTTCTTTTCTTCGAGCAAGTTTTATAACACCCTAGGCAAAGGAACCTAATCGCTGTAGTGTAGTAATTAGGTGTAAGCCACGGGTATTGATATCGTTCTCTAGGGGAATAGGAATGCTAGTAAGAAGTTACTACGCTAAGGTTAAGGTTGAGGAAGATTATTTTTGTATTTTTATATTTTATGAAATGGAAAGGTACGAATCTCGGTATTGGATTTGGGGGTTGGTATTTCTACCGATTACTCTACTATTATCTATTTATCTAAACTAAGGTTGTGGAGTCTATGTCTAATTAATGTGTGCTCGTATGATAGTTTAAAGATGTGTTTACCTAGATGTTACTACTCCCTAGTTATCTCCTATTGATGGTTGAATTGTCACGCCCTTATTCTTAACGCGTTGTGTTTTCTAAGGTTGTAAGGTGTGCATTCCTAACTCTTTGAAGTCACCTTTAAGTGTAGTAAACAAAATCCACTAAGTCATTCATAAACTAACTTTGAGGTTATCTTTGGGTTTAGTAAACGAAATCCACTAAGTCATTCATAAACTATCAAAGATTTATCAAGTATTAAACACAACGATAGCCTAGTCGCACTCCTAAGCCAATTACAATTAAGATAAGAGACAACCTAACAATAATTAACAACTAGGTTTCATACATCTAAGCAAACACACAAGTAATTTAGCGGACATGGTAAACATGCAAGCATACACACAATCAATCAAACATAGGATAGACATAATGATAAATTGAATATATGGATTAAGATATAATCAACAAACTATTACAAGATGTTTATAGAGTGATTGGAACCTTCAAAGTTCTTGGAAAACACCTATCTAAGCCCCGGAATCGGAGTTAGGGTTTTGAGTCTACAAAAGTGAAGTTATAATGTTATATTTATAGCGATTTTACGTCGGCAAAAGAGCGACAGTCACACCTAAAGAGTGACGCGCCACAACCATTTTTTCACCAAATTGTAGATTTTCTCGCTCCGGTCGCGTGGGCTTTTGAACCACTTGAACTGAGTTTGTATGCAAAAGTTATGGCTAAACAAAGACGCTACTTGGCAGTGTATCTTGTAGCTTGTGACGGCGTCACCTTATGCCCGTGACGCCGTCCCTTCAATCTTTAAAACCTGAAGCCGTCACTTGTAAATAAGCAATTTGGCTCTTCGAGTCACAAAAGTGATCCGACGCCGCAAATAACACCCCGCCGTCCCCTTGTATTTCAAAGACTTGAGTGTCTCGATTCTTGACTTTGGCCATTTTCTTCAGATATCCGCCTTTTCGTCCAAATAAGTGCCATTCCAGCAATTTGCCTTCAAGAGACCTAAAAAGTGAAAAGGAACGATATTAAGTAATAACGGATACAAAAGTGATCAAATAAGGGCTTAAACGACCCATCAAAAAGGTACATTTTAAAACCTTATCAATGGGTCAATACCATTTGCTAGTTTTTACCCATTTAGTATATACTTGTTTTTACCCATTTTAGTATATACTTGTTTTTAGCCATTTTGGTATACTTAGTTTAAGTATATGCTAACCCAATATGGAAACACTAGTTGTTGTACATATGTATCTAAATCATAAAATCACTTATACTTGTTTTAGTGTTTTATGAAAACGTAGTGTGTTAGGAAACTATTAACTCAAACTATTTACGTATTCTATTTGTTTCGTTAAAATGATTTTACGTTTGTTATCGACAAAACATTAGAAGATCGTAAAATATAAATAAACGTTTTTACGGCTTATTTGTATTTATAAATATCACAAAAGAAGTTCTCTGAAAATCAAAGGATACACAAAGTCATAATGATTCTTCATCTAATCAAAGAATCTACAAAGTTATAAAGACTCAAGAACTACTTCACATCTGGAATTCACTGTCAAATAAGCGTGTGAGCATGTTGGAAAAAGACGTGGAGACGCTGGAGCAACGAAGCTGACCTATAGCTGACAACAACATACTATCACAACCACCATAAAGAACAAAGAATTAAACAACTAAGAAATCAAAGACGTCAAAGCATAATACTTTAAAAGAAACAAGATCCCTACACTGGGGAGATTGTTGGAATCAAGGCACTTCTTCTCACAAGAAAGAAGAATGTCAGAAGACGTCAATGCAACTATTACATCAGCACCAACAACGTTTAAAGATTACTTAAGTCATTAATTACCAACACTTAGGGGGAGATTGTTGGAATCACTCCTAAAATATATTTCAAGTGTTTGTAATTAACATGTAATAGGTTGCTTAATTAGGCTTTTATGTTTGTATTAAAGGCAAGGCTTAAGTAGAAAGCCCATAAGCCTTGACCCATGCCCAATAAATAGTGGAAGAGACTAGATGTGTTGCCCTAGTCATCTTCCCTATAATAGTCTTGTAAACCTTCCTTAGAAGGTTGGTTGTTCATTTCATTCAAATCCTACGCATACACCTTTCATATATTCATACGTGTTTTGTGTGTTTTGTCCAACCAATCTCTCTTTATCTCATTTTTAACATATTGATGCTTGTGTTGCAAACATGGGAACCTAACAGGGAGGACAAAAGTTTGGATTTCTTGAAATGGATTATTTGCATTAGGTGATTCATCTAAGTTGGAAGATCTTTTGGAAGACATTTTGGTGTTTCTTTGTGAGGATGAGATGAATAGAAAGCAATGTTGGGAATCCTACTTATAGAAAAAAAATTATGCATTACAATGAATGCTTGACCCAAACTGTGGATTAAAATATAATGATTAGATATGAATTTTAAGGCAGGTGATCATGAGAAAACAAGCATTAAATCACATACTCCAAAATAAAGTGAGTAAAATAGAAGATAAAACTAGCTTCATCTCACGGATCCCATGGATCCTTCCTTGAGGGATCCGCCCAAGATTAAGGCGGGATCCGTGGTCTTGGTGATTCAGCAACTCAAAATTTTCCTTTTGGAAACATTTGTGCCTAGTGTGTGCCTATATGCAAACTATTTGGAGTTGCGGTTATCTTGACTCCTAAAAAGAAAAGAAAAATAAACTAGAAGTGAAAAGGCATACTATTATGTGAGATAACCTGAGTGCTCCTAATTCATTTTTGCTTAAATAAATGTACCCGAAAACACATATTAGTTATGTGTCCTCTTTAGCATTCAAAAGACATGAGATGCAATGAAAATGTGTTTTTACTTTGTATTAATAATGAAAAAGCGATTTGTCCTAGACGTGAGAAATTGCTTTTGTGAAATTGATACGGGAAGAGGTATCATTTTGGAAAACATTTTGAAAAGAGGTTCCTATGTGCGAAAAAACGTTAATTCTTTAAAAAGAAGATGTGTATGTAATTACGTGTTTGCAACTTGTACTTATTTTGAAAGAAAAATAAGAGAAAACTATGAGTTATAAGTGAAAAACTTATCTTGGGTTTTGAAAATTCCCGTATTGCTTGTGAGTTGTGCGTGAAATAAAGATCCTAGACTCAGAAAGAAGAAGGCTAGATTACGAAGATTGTTCCATGAGACCAAGACCAAGACGAAGTAGGTTGAATTGTTCCCGCTTCAACGGTTTGGTGAGGACGTCGGCTATGTTGTCTTCGGACGCTACCTTCTCAATAGAGATGTTCCCTTTGAACATTGTCTCTAAGAAGTGATGACGAATCTCAGTATGCTTTGCGAGAATGTAATACCGGATTCTTGCTTAAGTCGATGGCACCTTTGTTGTCGCATAGAATGGCTATGTTACTTAGATGAATGTCGTAGTCAACTAACGCTTGTTTCATCCATAGTGCTTGTTGGCATGCTTTGCACGCGGATACATATTCAACTTCGGTTGTTGATATTGCTAATGTCGTTTGTTTCTTTAAGAACCAAGATGTTAAACAACATCCCATAAAAGTACATACCCCACTTGTACTTTTTCGATCAACATAATCACCGCATGGTCGAATCGCATATACAATAGTTTCTACTCCCTACCCTTAGATACCATAATCTTAATTGAGTCGCACCTTAATGTATCTAAATATCCTTTTGACGACTTCTAGATGTGATGTTTTAGGATCTTCTTGAAACCTAGCACATAGACAAACACTAAACATGATATCCAGCCTACTAGCCGTGAGGTAGAGAAGACTACCAATCATGCCACGATACTTTGTGTTATCAACGGATTCGCCGTCTTCATCTTTTGTGAGTTTAGTGTCGGATGACATTGGTGTCCTAATTGGTTTTGACTCTTCTAAACTGAATTTATTTAACATTTCCTTAATGTATTTAGATTGATTAAAGAAGATACCATCTTCCACTTGTTTGATTTGTAGACCAAGAAAGAAACTAAGTTCTCCCATCATACTCATCTCGAACTCGTTGTGCATGATTTTAGAGAAATCATCACACATGTCATGACAAGTAGATCCGAATATAATATCATCTACATATATTTGAACAATGATTATATGTGACTCCTTTTTCTTAGTAAAAAGTGTGTTATCAACTAACCCCATGGTGTAGTTGTGTTTGATTAAGAACGAATTAGGTTTATCATACCAAGCTTTTGGAGCTTGTTTAAGTCCGTAAAGGGCTTTCTTTAGTTTATACACATGTTTAGGTTTTTCAAAATAGATGAAGCCCAAAGGTTGAGCTACATATACTTCTTCCTTAATAAAACCATTTAGAAAAGCGTTTTTGACATCCATTTGATAAAGCTTAAGATCATTACCACAAATATAAGGAAGAAGTATTCTTATAGACTCTAATCTAGCCACGGGGGCATAGGTCTCATCAAAGTCTATTCCTTCTTGTTGGTTATATCCTTGGGCAACGAGTCTAGCTTTGTTTCTAGACACTATACCGTTTGCATCTAATTTGTTTTTATAAACCCATTTGGTTCCTATTATGGTTTGATTGCTAGGTGGAGGGACAAGTGTCCAAACATCATTAGAAACAAATTGATTTAACTCTACTTGCATGGCCATTACCCAACTTTCATCTTTTATGGCTTCTTGTGTATTCTTAGGTTCTATGGTTGAAACAAAACAAAATAGGCTACTTTGGTTTTGGACTTGAGACCTTAAGGTTCTTTCGTTTAACTTTCCTATGACCTTATCCACGGGGTGATCTTTGGACTCTTTAATATTTATGAGTTCATTATTTGAAGGTTCTTCTTCTTATTCAATTATCTTTTTCTTTATTATAATAGATTCACTTTCAATAATCTCGTCATCGACAAGAGGTGGAGAGGGTTTAGGTGGACTTTTATCAAATTTTACATTTAATGATTCTTCTACCTTCATCGTTTCTTTATTTAATACGACGTAAGCTTTGCTATTAGGAGAATAACCTTAAAAGATACCTTCGGTTGATTTAGGATCAAATTTTGTGCGGTAATCTTTAGTGTTAAGAAGAAAACATTTGCTACCAAAGACTCTAAAGTGATCTAACGTAGGCTTTTTGCCTCGAAGTAACTCGTATGGAGTTTTACCTATAATTGGTCTGATTAAGACTCAATTAAGTATGTATGTTGAAGTATCAATGACATTGCACCAAAACTTTTGAGGTATGGATTGCTCATTTAGCATGGTGCGACTCATTTCTTGTAGGGTTCTATGTTGGGTTTTAGGTTCCACTGATCAGGAATTATTCTAAGTATGGAACCACTGCTAGAGTAAAGGTAACCACGGCTAGAAGAAGGAATCCATTATTGGAGTTAAACCACGGCTAGTAGTATAGTGAAACCATGGCTAATGTATTGTAACCACTGTTAGTCTATTCAGTCGGTTTAATATTTTGTATTAGATAAATATGGAAAAGATATTTATCTTGTAGGTTACGTATTATATTATGTAAAGGACTCCTTAGCCTATAAAAGTAGGTCCTAGGTTAGATTAGATATACGTGAGTTAATACAAATAAGCCGTGAAAACGGTTATTTATATTTTACGATCTTCTAATGTTTTGTCGATAACAAATATAAATTCATTTTAACGAAACAAATAAAGTACGTAAATAGTTTGAGTTAATAGTTTTCTAAACACACTTACGCTTTCACATAAAACACTAAAACAAGTATAAGTGATTTTATGACTTAGATACATATGTACAACAACTAGTGTTTACATATTGTATCAAACATATACTTAAACTTAGTATATCAAAATGGGTAAAAACAAGTATATAATAAAATGGGTAAAAACAAGTATATACTAAATAAGTAAAAACTAGCAAATGGTTTTGACCCATAACCCATGGTTTTAAATATACCACTTAACCAAGTTCATTGTATCTAGAAAGAAAACCATGGATCAACCCATAACCCATGACCCATGGGCAAAGAGGAGCGGACCACGGATCTCTAGCTTTGTGCTAGTCGGATCCCTTGTGGTAGGGATCTGTGATCCGGGGATGTGAAGAGAAATTCTCTATAAGTAGAGAGCCATTTCTTCCTCTCTATGTGTACTTTTCATATATACTTCCCAAAGTATTCTAACCTCTAACCTCGAGATCTAAGTGATCTATGTAGTTTGTCTTTTGTTTTGTGTGATCTACTAGGTTCCTCTCAAAGAAAAGATCACCACCTCTTGAAGATGTGCAAGCTCAAAGTCCATGAGTTGCCATGCTTCGTCATCATCAAGACTACTAAGGTTATCTTGTTGATAGTTCTTCCTGTCTCCATAGATGTTGAGTTGAAGGCATTAGTGAAGAATGCCGAAAGTGTCAAGATGAAAGCATTAGTGAAAGGTGCTCATCATCCGTGTCAAAGCATTAGTGAAGGATGCTAAAGGTGTCAAGACGAAGGCATTAGTGAAGGGTGCCAAGCGTTGTGTCAAAGGCATTAGTGAAGGATGCCAAATAATCAAATCAAGTAGCATTTGGGAAGAATGCCTAGGTCGATAATCGATGAGGTGCATCCATATACATATATGTATTTGTTTATATACAAGGATGGTGATATCCTTAATGGTGTTGTAACAAGGAGTAGATCTCCTTGAGACTAGGTGTTGTGTCGTGAAGGTGTAGTTCACCTAAGGTGTGAAAGAACTAGGTACTTAGCCTAGTACCTAATAAAGGGTAGGCGACGTTGTGAAGGATTAGTTCTCCTAAGGTGTGAAAGAACCGGTGGTTAGCCTAGCCCGATAAAGGGTAGGCGACGTTGTGTTAGGTGTGGTTCGCCTTGGTGTGAAAGAACTCGGTATTTAGCTTTGTACCGAAAAAGGTTAAGCGACGTTGTGAAGGCTTCTCCGCCATAAGGAGTTGTTGTAGTGTTTACGAACTCTCGAGTAGGTGACTCGGGAGTGGAGTAGGCAAGGAAGGTGTCCTTGTAGCCGAACCACTATAAATACTTTTGTCGTGGTGATGTGCTTCTTACTCTTTATCTTTCATTACACGCTTATATATCTATCTATCAACGCCCAACATAAACAATCAAATAGATTGACATAAGTCGATCTAAATATTTAAAAGGAAGTTTTAAATTGGTAAAACTATTACACCCCCTTCTAGTTTTCCACAATTGTATGAGCTTAGTTACCAAGGTTCTTAAAGTATGTTGTACTTTAAAGACTTGATACGATCCGTGTATGTTTGAAAACTACAAAGAAGGATTTTTAAGGTCATATTTTCTTTTAAATCATTTTGTTGGACATTGATAGATCATCCTAACAACTCTTGTTTTCAAGAAATCTTCATGCTAGAATCTCTCCATAATCTTCATTCAAAGAATAATGAAGACAACATTCAAGGAAGGATCTATAAAGTAATCACAACTTACGCATACCAAGTACAAAGGATTACTTTAAAAGCTCATGAAGTATTTTTGGTATTAAGCCAAACCAAGAAGCATAGAGGTATGTTTTACCTTTCATTAGATAGGTTACATGAGTTCAATTTATTTCTTAGTTTAATAATCACTAGCATCGTTAGAAGTCTCTTCGTCACTTCTCCGCCTTTTTCATCATCGGAATAGTATTCCTTTTGATTCGTCAAACTAACGCCATCGTCACATATGAACCCTCGATATGTGATTCATCAAAAGCCGTCATCCAAAACAATCTTCATCTAAATACCTCCAAACTATTTTTGTAAGCTAATTTATAAGCCTACTACAAAAATAATGCCAAACAACCCTTCTCTGCTCACTGATGGCGGATCCCTCTAGTTGTACTAGCCGGATCCCAAATACAAAGGATCCGGGGAACCGTGGAATGTAACTCACTATACGCTTTCAAAATTTCACCACCGATTACTTTCCTCTATTCACACAAAACAAAACGACCAAGCTCTTGAATTAATCCTCATTGGCTTCCATAATTTCAAGTATTCCTTCCTAGAACACCATTCTAAGAAATTACATTAACTTGTTCTAATTTTCATCATCTTAATTCAAGGGTTTATGGTTTCTTAATTTCTAATCAATTAATTAGGGTTTTTTAAATTAATCATGAAAAGGTGTTTTAAATCACATTGTGTTCACAACATTGTTAATACAAATCAAAACCATAAACCCATATCAACCAATTTAACCTAATCGAAAAACTTGTATTTTAAGACCAACCATGCCCAAAGCCACTCAACAAGATCATCATGACACCGTCCATTACCTTACTCATTACTATCGTAAAAGGGTCTCACCAAAACTAACCGTAAAATTTTCAAAAGCCTCACAAAACCACTTATTCACGAAGGACGTGTAGTCAAGGAATGTTTCTTGAAGATACCGACATTCGCCAAGTTTTCTCAACAATCAACTTTGATTTCCTTCTTGACATTGATGAACAAATTTGTCCGGTTTTTATTTTTGAATTCTACAAAGTTTTAGGATCATTAGGAACACCGATAATAGCATCTCAATCGCCTTTATCATCAACACACAAACTTTACTCTTCCTCTCAACACTTTTGCTCAAATTCTTCGCATTCCTTGTGAGGGAATTTGTATGTACTCTCAAGATTGGGCAATTAACTCTCAAAACCTTGCACTTGATCCCAAGCCTCTATCACACTCCTCTCGATGATCCCGAAACCATTCGTGATACTATCTTTAAAATTAGGACCGACCAATCCGTTACGATCGTAATAAAAAGCTCATTCACCGTGATCCTTTTAAAATGGAACTTTTCAAATGCATTCCATGTTTAGAAAATGGGAAGAAATCCTTAGGGAAAACATCATTAGCCTAGTTGGAAACAAAGATCATCCAAACACATGTCTTGTGCAAATGATCTATTGTCTTACTCACCAAAGGCCATTTAATCTTGCCTACTACATGGTAAGGAGAATGGTTGGGGTATTCAAAGCTTCCAACATGGTACTTCCACACGGTATTCTCCTAACACGACTTTGTAAGTATGTTAGTGCATTGCAACCATCCTATCAACGATGATCATTACCTCTCCGATCACGCCATGGTACCTCTTACCAAACAACCCTCTAAACGGTTCATGGTCAATGGAGAGAAACTCAAGCTCTCTTGGACTCCTCACGGAGAAGAAGAAGAAGAAGATGAGGAAGACATCGACCCGTATCCAACATCAAATTGGAAATCCTTGAATACCACAAACAACTTCCAACCATTCCAAACGAGACCGTGGAATTTAAACAAATAAGAGGCATGATTCAAAACCCCGCCTACAACCTCACTAAGCCGTCAAAAGGAAAAGGAAGAATTGGCGAAAGAGACAATAGGAATGTGCTTAGTTTCACTTATTTTATGTCCGAATGTCTTCTCTAATATTTTTAGTTTATGGTATTTTGGATATTGTTATTTTACCTTGTAAGTGATGTTTTATGATAACTTGCTTGTTCCTATTTGCTTGTCTTATAGATTTAATAGTGTACAAAATCGCACATCATTTTTCGTGTTGGTTCGATCGCGGATGCCGGATCCCTAGGATTAGCCTAGCGGATCCTTTCCTTGAAGGAACCGTGGGATCCGTGACATCGATCAACAATGCAAGATTCACCATCAAACCGCTTTCTAGATATCATCACAATAGCTTGGCATATATTCTTTAGAACCCAACTAAATCCACTTCAAGGATGAGAAAGGCTTAGATTCACTAAAGGCTTACTTAAGATCTTAGTCTGATTTTATCAACACATTTAAAACTCACCATATTTCCGCTTCAACTACTCACAAACTATTTCTCACCTCTCAAAACACTTTGAGAAAGCAAGCTAAACAATTTTAAGAAATTCCCTCTAGTCTTTTATATCTCAAGGTAAGACAAAAATTAGTTTTTCAATTCTTGAAATTTTTAAGAATTTTTCTTAATATCACCTCAAGCTAAAACCTTATCACTAGGATCATTTATTATGACTTGACACCCTCATAACTCTTAGTGTTATCCTTGGACATCCATTGGTAGTCTTCTTGTCCCATCCTTCTTCCATAAAAAGCAATCATTTGCCATAACACTTATTACCTCTAATCATTCAAGTACCCCTTCATCTTAAACCCTTAGGAGAACTGAAACATTCAAAATGAGATAAGCCTTAGCTCCCGAAACCTCATTACAAACTGTCATAATGCTGAGAGCGGATCCCTTCAAGGAGGGAACCGTGGGATCCGGTGATGCTTTATGCCAAACATAGCTAAAACAATCATTTCAACTCACCTTCCTAACTCAAACACTTCATCTCATCTTAAATGAGTTCCTAGATCAGTGAAACTCTGAATCTCAGCCTTGTGCATGTCAATCATCACATTTCCAAGAACATTAGTGGATTAAGTCTTAAATGCAATTGCAAAGTTCTTCCCTTTATAACCCACATTACCAAGAACACTTTAGTTATCAAACACAAACATAATTATCAGCAATTACAACCATCCTCCTTAGTCATTTCATCATGAGAAAAGCTCCTAGTGCTTACTCATACACTCAAAAGCACCTAAGAAACTTGCTAGAATCATACAGAAGTTTCCTCAACCGAATCATCTCCGGTTAAGTCCACCTATGCTAGGATTTCTCCTACACCAAAGAAACCAATCAAACTAATTCCCAAGAAAAGTGTTCTCACTAAGATTTCATCACCAAATTCTATTATACCAAACATACCCTCCACAACTCAACCTAGTTCATTAATACCTAGAGCCATCTCCCAATCATCTCCACACTTTCACAATGTAGAAGCTTTACCTTCTTGGCCATCTCATCTTTCACCATTACCAACTAATTCACTTGAAAGATTGAGCAACAAAATCAAAGTGTTGAATCAACACTTGATCCAAAAGCAAACTCTATTATTCCTCCCAATAGTCCATTTTGGATTATGAGAAGACATCAAAGGCAACCACCCGATCAAATGGAAGTTGATGCCTCTTTACCTCTACCCTCAAACATTGAAGAATCACCACTTAATGAGCCTCCACCAAATCCTCCTTCATTTGAAAATCCTCAATCCACTTCACTGAACTTTCACCTCAAAACCCAAAACCATGACAAGGATTGCTATCATTGTAAACATGTTGAAAAGTTGATACATGAACTACGTGAAGAGCAACGTTTCATGTTTTATCACCTCCTCGAGCGCTTCAAGAGGTTAACAAGCCTAAACTACAATAAGCATCATATTCAAAAGGTCAAACTTAGAACATTTAGGAAACCTTTCTCATCCTTGATCATCATTAAGCTTTTAGTCGAATCTTAAGTTTGGGTTAACTTATTAGCACTAGCAACACCTATTTGGCTAGTTCATTCTCTTAGTTTTAGAGATTCGGTTGTGTATCTCTTGTTTTATTGAATAAATACCTTTATGCTATGATTATTATGTGTGTTGTGCTTGTTATATATCTCATTCCTCCAATAGCACTCCTTGATATTTCTTCCTCTTTGAAGAAACTGTAACAGAATAGCCGGATCCCTTCCAGATAACTAGACGGATCCTCCTTGAAGGGAACCGTGGGATCCGTGGTACATGAGCACAAATTTCTACTAACTTGAGTCTCTTTTGCGTGAAATTATGCACTATACTCTTGTTTTCTAACCTTTGTTTTGTAGTTATTCAAAATACACATGAAGATATTGACACCAAAAAGCTAGGGGAGCTTTGTGTCAAATGACATTGCAAAATTAATTGCAAACTTAATCCTATTTTGGGTTACACTTCATGACACCCCATTGCAACATTGCAATATTTAAGGGGAGCACGCTCGCCACTTAGGCGAACCATTTGCAAACTTGATTGCAAACACAATTAGTTTATTTTACGTTATGTCCTTGACGCCTTTCAAAGGGATGGACTCGTCAAGGGGAGTTAAGATGAGTACCATTCCGTCACTTGCTCTCTTTACATTTTTTTTTCTTATAAAATTGTGTTAGTTTCTTTTAACAGTTTTTGTTTCGACAAAAGGGGAGAAGAAAGTAAAACTACTAAATTCAAACTTTTAAAAATTTTAGATTTTTCCTTAAAATAATTTTATGTTTTGTCATCGACAAAGGGAGATTGTTAATACAAATAAGCCGTGAAAACGCTTATTTATATTTACGATCTTCTAATGTTTTGTCGATAACAAATATAAATTCATTTTAACGAAACAAATAAAGTACGTAAATAGTTTGAGTTAATAGTTTTCTAAACACACTTACTCTTTCACATAAAACACTAAAACAAGTATAAGTGATTTTATGACTTAGATACATATGTACAACAACTAGTGTTTACATATTGGATCAAACATATACTTAAACTTAGTATATCAAAATGGGTAAAAACAAGTATATACTAAAATGGGTAAAAACAAGTATATACTAAAATGGGTAAAAACAAGTATATACTAAATAAGTAAAAACTAGCAAATGGTTTTGACCCATAACCCGTGGTTTTAAATATACCACTTAACCAAGTTCATTGTATCTAGAAAGAAAACCATGGATCAACCCATAACCCATGACCCATGGGCAAAGAGGAGCGGACCACGGATCCTTAGCTTTGTGCTAGCCGGATCCCTTGTGGTAGGGATCCGTGGGATCCGGGGATACAGAAGAGAAATTCCTCTATAAATAGAGAGCCATTTCTTCCTCTCTATGTGTACTTTTTCATATATACTTCCCCAAAGTATTCTAACCCTCTAACCTCAGATCTAAGTGATCTATGTAGTTTGTCTTTTGTTTTTGTGTGATCTACTAGGTTCCTCTCAAAGGAAAGATCACCACCTCTTGAAGACGTGTAAGCTCAAAGTCCATGAGTTGCCATGCTTCGTCATCATCAAGACTACTAAGGTTATCTTGTTGATAGTTCTTCCTTTCTCCATAGATGTTGAGTTGAAGGCATTAGTGAAGAATGCCGAAAGTGTCAAGATGAAAGCATTAGTGAAAGGTGCTCATCATCCGTGTCAAAGCATTAGTGAAGGATGCTAAAGGTGTCAAGACGAAGGCATTAGTGAAGGGTGCCAAGCGTTGTGTCAAAGGCATTAGTGAAGGATGCCAAAGAATCAAATCAAGTAGCATTTGGGAAGAATTCCTAGGTCGTATAATCGATGAGGTGCATCGATATACATATATGTATTTGTTTATATAAAAGGATGGTGATATCCTTGATGGTGTTGTCACAAGGAGTAGATCTCCTTGAGACTAGGTGTTGTGTCGTGAAGGTGTAGTTCACCTAAGGTGTGAAAGAACTAGGTACTTAGCCTAGTACCTAATAAACGGTAGGCGACGTTGTGAAGGATTAGTTCTCCTAAGGTGTGAAAGAACTCGGTGGTTAGCCTAGCACCGTATAAAGGGTAGGCGACATTGTGTTAGGTGCGGTTCACCTTGGTGTGAAAGAACTCGGTATTTAGCTTTGTACGGAAAAAGGTTAAGCGGCGTTGTGAAGGCTTCTCCGCCATAAGGAGTTGTTGTAGTGTTTACGAACTCTCGAGTAGGTGACTCGGGAGTGGAGTAGGCAAGGAAGGTGTCCTTGTGCCGAACCACTATAAATACTTGTGTCGTGGTGATGTGCTTACTCTTTATCTTTCATTACACGTTTATATATCTATCTATCAACGTCCAACATAAACAATCAAATAGATTGACATAAGTCGATCTAAATATTTAAAAGGAAGTTTTAAATTGGTAAAACTATTCAACCCCCCCTTCTAGTTTTCCACAACGTGTGTTTTGTTATATCTAAGGTCGATACACTTCAAGGTTGTAAAACCTTAATACTATTTATAGTATTCGTTATTAATATAATTGAGGTGTTTAAGTGTTATTACTATTCTTCTTCTTAAGGTTAAATATTATATTACGCGTAATATTTAACAAGTTATTGTTAAGTCAGTTTCTATAAGGATCGTTTGCTCAAATGGGATCAACAAGTGGTATCAGAGCTTGTGATCTAGAAACTGTGATCAAGAAGAAGTCTAGTTAAGTTCAATTCAAGTAAGTTAAGATGTCTGACGAAACTCATATGGTTCTTGCATCTAAGGTGCCCATCTTTGAAGGAGGGTGAGTATCGGTATGAAGAATGCGATGAGGCAATACATTCGCATGATTGACTACAACATCTGGATGTTGTTGAAAGGTGGTGATAAGCTACCAACCATAGGTCACGATGGAAAACCTGTTGCAATTAAGAGGAAACTGACAAGGCCCGAGAAAGTTGGAGATTAAAGGCGACAGATTCTCGGTATGGGAATACCTAATGAGTATGCTTTGGATTTTGAACAATATGAGACTTCTAAGGAGTTAATGGATGCCATTGAAACAAGGTTTCTTTGCTAATGAAGCTACCGTAAAATCGGGGAAGAACATGCTCAAGCATCGGCTTGAAAACTTCACCGCACTAAGTGGAGAAAGTCTAGATGGCACCTATACAGATCGCAAAAGCTAATCAGGTCATCTAAAATTGGTGGACTACAAGTTGCTCAAGAAGATATCAATCTCAAGTTCATCGAAGTTTATCACCAGAATGGGTTGTGCATACTGTTGTGTGGAGGAACAAGGATGACTTTGAGAAGATGACTTTGGACAATCTCTACAACAACTTGAAGCTTATGAGTATGAAAAGAACATTGCTGGTTCATCTTCATCTACTCAAAACATTGCTTTTGTTTCTATAAACCACAAGGGTTCTTAGGAAGCATCCGGTCTTTATGGAATATCCATCGCCATTGCTAATAATACCTTTATTAGTGATAATGTTAGTGATGGGGCCATATGTGCTTTTACGGTGATTTAATGACTAGTGTCACCGTGTTAAATCAAGATTTGGATCAAATTGATCCCGATGATCTTGATGAAATCAATCTTGATGGCAAATGGCAATGTTGAAATTGCAAGCTAGGAGATTTCTAAGGAGAACAGGCAGGCAAGTCAAGTATGATGGTCAAAGGAGAGCTGGGTTTGACAAAAGCAAGATGGAGTGTTACAATTGCAAGAAGAAGGGACATTTTGCTAGGGAATGTAGAGCTCCCAAGAGGATTGGTGAAGACTACAAGAAGGCTACTGAAGATCCAAAGCCTTCTTCAACTTTGGTTGCTCAGGATGGACTTGGTGACTATGAATGGAGTGATCAAATTGAAGAAAGTCCCAATGCTAACCTTCTGGCTAATGAAGCTTCTAAAGAGCATAACTTTGCTTTCATGGCCTATGCATCATCTTCTTCTGGTTCAGATTCTGAGGTATCCAATGATTCTAACAATTCTACTTGTTCATTTAAATCATGTCAAGATAATTTAGAATCTCTTAAAGCAATTAATGAGAGTCGAAGAAAAGAGGTAGAAAGACTTTCATTAGATAACTTGGGATATAAAGTTGGTCTTGAGAGTGTTGAAGAGAAACTTAAATTATGTGTTAAATGTGGTTTGAGTATGTAGATAAGATTAACATACTAGGTGGTGAAATTGATCTTAAGGAGAGAGAAATTAAATTGCTTAAACAGAAACTAGAAGAAGCAGAGAGTGTAAAACAAGAAGCTCTAGTAGAAAAAGAAAAACATATTGTTAGGGTTGCAGCAACACAATATGCTTCTGATTTAGTAAACAAGCCAATTGGACAAAAATTGTACAAAGATGGTACTGGCCTAGGTTATAAAAATATGCCACCACCCTCTCTCATGAAACATGCACCACCAACAAAAGAACTGTCATTTAGAAGTGAATTCAGTTTCAACAAACCTGTATGAGAGATTAGTAAGACTGAATCACCTAAGATAGGTTCAGATAACTCATTTGATGGTCCAATTATTGAGGATTAGGAATCAGATTCTGAGGAAGATAGGTCTGAATCAACACAGACTGAGAGGTTAGAAAATGTTAAGCCTGTTGATTCTAAACAAGCCAACCTTATGCCTAGATTTGGAGCACCAATTTCTAGGAAAGTTATTGACTACAATGAGATACCTAGGGAACAAATGAAAAGATACATACCTAGGGGTAATTAGAGAAACTTCAATGGCCTAATTTCAAATAGATTAGGAGATGAGTTTCAATGTGTCAAGAAGGCTTGTTTTAAGGGTGGTAGTGTTGAGCATCTACAGAGAAATTGTTATAAAAATCAACCACAAGTTTGGAACCATTGGAGGAGGGTAAATCATCAAAAAATTTCAAAGAAAAAAATCCCTCATCCTAACAAAAATATGGTTCCCAGAGTAGTGCTAATGAAAAATGGAACTACAAAATCAATAATAACATTGCACCCAAATGGGTTCCAACCATCGCTATGCAAAATGTAAACACGCTAAGCAAAATCTTTCCATCGCTAAGCGTAATATCACCAATGATACAAAAGAGGTTTTAAAAATTCCAAAGGTGATAACCGACACGTTGGTTGGAAACCTTTTTTATCTTTGTAAAGGCCTCACTAGCGGCAATGGAAGCCTAAGACCAAGGTTTTACATAAAGCCGGTTGTGTATCAATGGACCTAAAGAAGTTTGATTATGTTGATGCACAAGGCAGACCCAAGTCAGTATTGGCTTGGGTCCACAAAAGGAACTAACTCATTGTTTAAGCTCATGTGTAGGGCAATCTACAGGATGAGCTACAAGACAAAGTAATTTTTGATAGTGGTTGCTCTGGGCACATGACATGGGATGGGAGCAACCTTGAAGATTTTGAGGCTTATGATGGAGGACATGTGGCATTTTGCAATGATCCAAAGGGAGGAAAAATAGTTGGAAGAGGAACTATCGAGCAGGAAAGGCGGATTTTGAGAAGGTTTATTTGGTACAGGGACTAAAGTACAATCTATTCAAGGTGTTTCTCAAATGTGTGATAAGAAAAGCTGGGTACTTTTGGGAAACTAAGTGTGGTGTTGTCTCCCGATTTTAAAATGCTCGATAAAAATATGTGCGATTAAGAGTACCTAGGAAAGAAAACATATCTTGCTTTAACATGAAAGATGTAATTCCTAATAGGTCCTTAACTTGTTTGTTTGCTAAGGCATCAGTTGATGAGTCAAAATTGTGGCATAGAAGGCTAGGTCACCTTAATTTCAAAATAATCAATAAACTGGTAAAGGGTAACTTAGTGAGAGGGTTACCTTCTAAGGTTTTTGAGTGTAAAGAACTTTGTGTGGCTTGTCAGAAAGGAAAACAACATAGAGCCTCTTGTAAGACCAAGACTGTAAACACCATTACACAACCACTATTTATGCTTCATATGGACTTATTTGGCCCTACCTTAGTTAAAAGTTTGAGTCATAAGCAGTATTGCCTAGTTATCACTGATGATTATAGTAGATTTTCTTAGGTACACTTTTTAGGTGCTAAGAGTGAAACTAGTGAGATCCTCAAGAGTTTCATTACTAAGATAGAAAATCAAGTAAACCATAAGGTCAAAGTAATCAGATGTGATAATGGATCTAAGTTTAAGAATGATGTGATGAATCGGTTACGTGTGGCTAAGGGTATAGAAAGACAATTTAGTGTTGCTAGGACACCACAAATGAATGGTGTGGTGAAAGGAAAAATAGAACACTAATTGAGGTTGCTAGAACAATGTTGTCGAATCTAAGTTACCAACTACCTTTTGGGCTGAAGGTGTAGGAACTACATGTTAAGTGCAGAATAGAAGCAAGGTAGTGAAGCCTTATAACAAGACCCCCTATGAGCTGTTACATGATAGGAAGCCTATGATAGCATTCCTTAAACCTTTTGGGTGTCATGTTACTATCTTGAATACCATAGACTACCTAGGCAAGTTTCAAGAAAAAGCAGACGATGGATACTTTCTTGGCTATTCTTCAAATAGCAAAGCCTTTAGAGTATAGAATAGGAGGACTATGATTGTAGAAGAAAACTTACATGTTAAGTTTAGTGAAGAGACTCCTAGTGTTGAGACAAAAGGACATGAGTGGCTGTTTAATATTGATATGCTAACCAAATCTATGAATTATGAGCCTATCATTGAAGGTACATCCACTAATGTTGATGTAGGTACTCAAGAGGATTCTGAAAGAGAAGCAAATTCTAAGGAAGCTGATTCTTCAAAGGAGTTCTATTTGATTGAGAAGTGGAAAGCTGGTCCTGTCTCACCCATCATTGAAAAGAAGAGTCCCACTGATGATGATGATTTGGATTCTGGAAGAAAGGGTGATCATCATCCAGATAAGGAAGAGTTGTTGCAAGATAACTCAGTGTCGGTAGAAGAAATTGAAAGGAAGAAGAAGAATTTTGAAAGCACTGCTAAGCATAATGAAAGCACTGCTAAGCCAAGTTCTACCACTGCTAGTTCAAGTGCAACCACGGTCGCAGATTCGATAGCGATGCTTTCTTTGGACCCAATCGCTAAGCCACTATTTAGTGAAGATGAGTATCCAACTGACCCAGACATGCCTGGTTTAGAAGAAAGGGATACTCCAAATGATGATGAGAATCTTGATGACTATTTCAATGATGCAGATTTTACAAATTAGGAAACGGTCATCGCAGAGAGTCCAATTCCTACTACCAGAGTTCATAAGAATCATCCCAAAGAGCAAATTCTTGGAGATCTGAATACTCCAGTTCAAACAAGAAGCAAGGCTCAGAATAATAAAACCTTTCCTGAACAAGGTTTCTTTGCCAGATCACTTCACAAAAGGAATAGTCATAAAGATCTGCAAAATTGTTTATTTGCTTGCTTTCTGTCTCTAAAGAGGCCCAAGAGAGTTGAAGAAGCTTTATCGGAAGAAGGATGGGTTAAATCAATGCAAGAGGAGCTATTACAGTTCAAGCTTCAAGAGGTGTGGACATTGGTTGACCTTCCAAATGGAAAAAGGGATATTGGAACTAAATGGGTGTTCAGAAATAAACGGGATGAAAGAGGTATAGTGGTAAGGAATAAATCAAGGTTGGTTGCTCAAGGGTACACACAAACAAAAGGTTTGGATTATGATGAAGTATTTGCCCCAGTTGCCAGGATTGAAGCTATAAGATTGTTTTTGGCATATGCTTCATTCAAAAACTTTGTTGTATATCAAATGGATGTTAAAAGTGTCTTTCTGTATGGTACTATTGATGAGGAGGTGTATGTATGTCAGCCTCCTGGTTTTGAAGATCCTGATCATCCTGATAAGGTCTACAGGGTGAAAAAGGCTATGTATGGTTTGCATCAAGCTCCAAGGGCATGGTATGAATGCCTTTCTACTTATTTGATGGACAATGGTTTCAAGAGGGACCGATTGATAAGACTTTGTTCATAAGGAAGCTCAAGGATGATATATTGCTAGTCGGGTTTATGTTGATGACATCATCTTTGGCTCAACCAATAAGGAGTTGTGCAAAGACTTTGAGAAACTTATGCATGATAAGTTTCGGATGAGTTCTATGGGTGAACTCACTTTCTTTTTGGGGCTCTGAGTTCAACAAAGGACCTGATGGTATTTTCATCGGTCAAGACAAGTATGTAGCAGATGTTTTGAAAAGTTTAGGTTTCGAGGATGTAAAGAGTGCCAGTACACCAATGGAGACTCAGAAACCACTGCTACCAGATGATGGAAGTCCCAAAGTTGATTTGAAGTTTTATAGGTCCATGATTGGATCTTTGATGTATCTCACTGCATCTAGGCTAGATATTATGTTCTCATTATGTGTGTGTGCAAGGTTTCAAGTCACACCCAACACAACACATTTGAATGCTGTGAAGAGAATTTTTAGATACCTTAAGGGTCATCCTAAATTGGGCCTTTGGTATTCTAAGGATTCAGCATTTGATTTAGTGGCCTATACAGACAATGATTATGCTTGAGCTAGTTTGGATAGTAAGTCTACTACTGGAGGATGTCAGTTTTTGGGAAGCAGACTAATCTCATGGCAGTGTAAAAAGCAAACAATTATGGCTAATTCTACAACCGAAGCTGAGTATGTGGCTGCTGCTAGTTGTTGTGGTCAAGTGCTTTGGATTCAGAATCAATTGTTGGATTTGGGTACAATTTTATGCATACTAAGATTTACATTGATAATAACAATACAATATGCATAATTAAAAATCATGTTTTACATTCTAGAACTAAACATATTGAGATAAGGCATCATTTTATTAGAGATTGTAATGAGAAAAGGTTAATTCAAATGGTAAAAATCCATACTGATTTCAATTTTGCTGATCTTCTCACTAAAGTTTTTGATGTGGGGAGGTTTCAGTACCTTGTAGTTAGTATTGGAATGATAAATCTATAAGTCTCCAATTTGTTTGGTAAAAGTTTGTAAAAGTCATGTACTGTTATTAGTTGGTCTTAGTATTGCTTGTTTTGTTAGTTTTTGTTTTATCCACTGCTTGTTTCTTTGTGTTTCTACTAACTATTTTCACAGAGAAAAAGAAATAAATCTCAACCAGTATGATGCAATGGACTTAAACGACAACATGGTCTTATTATTATTGATAAAATCTGCATCCTAAGATGCAGAAGATACAACCATGACACAGGAACTACCAGCAGATTACATCAACAGACAACAACCATCTTATGACACAAGCTTCACAACTTTCTCCCACACCACCTAAGGCTTCTTAGCAATGCCCCACTTTGGCATCTCCTTTTGAACTCTTGGACCGCCAATCACATCCTACACTTTGAGGCATTCAAGCCCAATCACCCTTCCTCTGATGGGTGGTGTTGATGATGATGGACCTACAGTGGAGGTCTTGTCGGTGGTCTTGAAGAGGTGGTGCTTGAAGTTCTTCTGGTGGAATAACTGCAGCAAGGGGAGGCACAACATGGACTCTTGAAGAAGTTTCATCATCAGTGTTTTAATATGGAGACACATAACTTGGCATGGAACTTAGGTCTGAACTGGAGTCTTTCATGATAGCATCTTGTGGCCTTGGTTGGATGGAAGAAGGTCCAGCAGCTGAAGGGTTTGTCTTCACACATGAGAGGGCTGTTTTCCTTGGTGGAAAGTAGTTGTTCCAACCACCTTTAGAAGATTCGAGTGGGCCTTTTCTTTGATGAAACTTCCTCATCAACCCTACTATTTTGAAACTCTTCCCACATACTGTCAGAAGAAGAGCTGTCTGTTGAAAGATTGATGGGGTTTGAGTTACTCATGATTTTTGGTGAAATGGTGTTTGCAAGTGTTTTTAGTGAGAGAATTTTGGGAATGTGAGTGATATTTGTGGTATGTGAGTAAGATGGTCTTAAATAAAGTAAATATGAAATCAGTGTGGTTAATGTGGGGAAGGTGTGAGTTGTTGAGGAGTAAATGAAGTCTTTGAGTTTGGTGGACGGATTAATGACTTGGAGTTGACCTTTTGTTGGGTGTTTAGAATTATTCTAGCCCTTGGCGACAATTTTAATGAAACCACTTCTACTTATTTTCTAACCACGCTAATCTTAACAATGTTTCAAGTGTTTGGTTTGTGTTTGTGATGTCCGGATATGAAGGAGCTTTTGTATACTTTGGTGCTTTATGGAGTTGTTGTTAGTAAAGTAATAGTATATATATATATATATATATATATATATATATATATATATATATATATATATATATATATATATATATATATATATATATATATATATATATATATATATATATATATATATATATATATATATATATATATATATATATATATATATATATATATATATATATATATATGAATCTTTTGTAATCCTTCATATTAATGCTTACTATCACTATTTTTGGCTTAGATTTGGTTGTTGTAGTCTTAGTCAAAGATTGGAGAGTGATTGATGTATCCACTGCTAGAGCATATCAAACCACTGCTAGTGGTTTTGAATCCACTGCCATTGTTTTGCTGTTAATGGATACTTGAGGGGCTGTTTTGTAACTTTGGCGATATGTATTTATTTCCCCAAATCACTGCCAGATCATTTAATTGATCTTCAAATCACTTCCAATTGGCGCTTAACACAAACCCTTAGTACTCCCAACTACTTTATTTACAAATCCCACATCATATCACATCACTAATAACAATGCCATCGCTGTATTCCTAAACCCATAACCTAGTTGCTTATTTGATCAATAACAATCAATCAAAAGGCTTTCATGAGATCATTGATTTCCTTAACTAGAGTCCCATCCACTTTGCATTAACTATAGCACCAATAATCCTTAAAACATATGTACATCAATTTTGGTGGAATGTTGAGATACAAGAGAGAGATGGATTAGAGGTTCTTAGGATGGTTGTGGATGATAATGAGATTTTGGTCAATGAGGATGTCATTAGGACTGTCTTGAAGTTAGAGGATGTTGATGGGGTGATTAATCTTTCTGATGCTGCTATTTTTGAAGGGTTAGAGAGATTAGGTTATGAAAGGAGGAAAGGTAAAACTAAATTTCTTAAAGGTATGTTCTCACCTCAGTGTAAGTTTTTGATCCACACTTTGTTGATGTGTGTGAGTAATAAGACCACAGGGTTTGATGAGTTTCCCTCCAAAATTGCAACTGCAATTATTTGTCTTTCTGAAGGGAGGAAATTTAATTGGTCTAGGATGATTTTTGATGGTTTTTTGAAGAACATTAGGGAGAAGGGTAAGTATTACTTGTATCCTAGGTTTGTTCAGCTAATTGTGGATGGTCAGATTGCAGAACCTCTTGATCATCATAGGGAGTATGAGGTTCATTATATGCTTCCTAAGGTTTTTGCACACATGAGGCATAAGAATCCCAATTTCACAGGCAGAGTTACTCCTTTGTTTCCTAATATGATTCCTTTGCCAGATATTCCTGAATTTGATGATGTACCTGAACCCCAATCTTCCCAACCCACTGAAGCTGAAACCCTTGCTACTACAACTGAAACCGCATCTATCACACTTACATCCACTGCTATTACAACTGAACCCACTGCTGGACCCTTAACTTCAACCTCTGAACCCATTAGGATTTTGTGTACTAGGAGAAGGAGGAAGGGCACCAAGCTTCCTCAGGCTGGTGTTAGTGGTGTAGCTGATGAGGCTGTCATGAGGAGTGGAGGTGACATGACTGGAAGGGCTTCCACTACTGACTCATGCTTAGATGATGGTCAGGATAGTGGAATCATCAATAATACCCAACCTTTGGCAACTCCTAATGTGGAGAGTTCCTTGGAACTCAACACAAGTGGAGGAATCCCTAGCCAAATGGCTTATTCAGGGTGCATAGATGATCAGGCTAGGTCTAATGCTATGTTTTCTTTACCCAAGGATTCATCTCTCAGAGCGGGTTACACATCTCGAAGTGATGAGGGTAGTTTGGAACAGGATATTGAATTGACGGATCCTACTCAGGTACATGATGAGTTTTCCAATGAACCACCTCTCGGACCAGTTAACACATGTCGAAGTGGGGAGGATATTCTTGAACAATTAACTGAATTGATGGCTAAATATACAAAGATGGAGGACACAATCTCTAGTCTTCAAAACTTGCTGTGTTTTAGGGCAGACAGATCAGATATTTGAAGCACATGGTGTTTGTTTTGAGAAGGTTAAGAGACCAGGGATTGTTGTTGTAAAGAAGGTTAGAAAGCAGAGAAAGAAGGTGCACTCCTCTCAGGATGTGCATTTAGAGGATGTAACTAAACAGGTGAGGAGTGAGTGCATAGATTTAGGGGAGGCTGCTGTGAACATGGATGATGATTTGGATCGTGGAGATCAAGGAGGTAATTATGTGGTGTCTGATAAAGATGGAAATGAAGCAGTTCTTGAAACTGTGAAGAGTGTAGCAGAAGAAAAGGAGAAGGAGGTGGTGCAGGCAACAACCACTGCTAGTGTTGCTGCAACCACGGCTAGTTTAATTGAAACCACTGCTGCAACTTCATCTGAGGTAAACCTATCCACTGCTACTTTAAACACATCCATAGCTGTAACAACCACATCCACAATAGTCACAACCACTGCCATTTCACCACCAAAATCTAAGGAAGTTGAAAAGGAGGCTGCTAGTACCCTGATAAACTTAAGTCAAACCTCATCCAACCCTACACCTACAATTGCACCTGTTTCACTTACTCTGAAACCAACTAGACCTAAACCTTTGGGTAAAAGCTTGAAGATTGGTGAACCTATGAAGAAGGTGGTTTTACCAGACATTGGAAAAGGGAAAGGTATTGCTGAGCCAGTTTTAAAGTTTAAGAATAAGCAAGAGCAGATTGCTTATGATAAGGAGTTTGGTGAAAGATTGCTAGCTGAAGAAGAAGCATCTGAAGAAAAGAAAAAGAAAGAAGATGAAGAAGCTACTCAGAAATTGATATCATAATGAAATGATCATCAGTTTGTTCTTAAAGCCTCCGAAGTGATAAAGACAAAGTATTCTACTCAAGAATGGGCACTGATATCTATTAATGAGAGGGCTAAGGTGTTGGCTGCAAGGGCAAGGAAGTTAAGTCAAGAGACAAAGCAAGTTAAAAAGAAGAAACCGCCTACAAAGAGTCAAATGAGAAATTCAATGATGAGGATTATCAAAAACATGGACTTGTATATGGGTGAAGATTTAAGAAAGTGTACATATGAGAGGATTGAAGAGATTTATCAGAAAAGTATGAAAATAAATGATGATTTCAATCCTATGAATTCTGAGAAAGAAGTTGAGTGGTTAAAGAGAAGAGCTGATTCTAAGAAGGAATCTAGTTCAAAAAGAAAAAAGGTGGATGAAGAGATGGAGAAGAAAGAAAGAACAGAAAAATATCTTCTAGAGTGTGATAAATTTGAACCTATTGAACGAAAAGAAAGAAGAAAGAAGAAAGAAAGAAAAGAAAGAAAGAAAGAAAGAACAGAAAAGAGATGGAGAAGAAAGAAAGAACAGAAAAGTAACTCCAGTAAGACCAGTTCATCCTACTGAATATTGGCAGATTATCATAGAGCATGGTAAAGAAGTAATTGAGATTACAAGAGCTGATGGGTGGAAAAGTACATATCTCAATTTTGGATTGTTATTGGATTGTATGACTAAAGGTGATCTGGAACAACTGTGGAAGGTAATGGAATTTAGGTATTGAAAGTTTGGTCCAACTGGAGAGTTAACTAAATTTGTATGGAGTTCTATAAAGAATTTATGTCAGCCTAATCCTAATGATGAATTTTAGGAAGACTGTGAGGTGGTTGAGTGGCTGATGTATTCATATTGCAAAGTTCATGCTGTGCAGAGCACAAAAGAGAAGTTCTTTATGTTTGCTAATAAAGATTATCCATTATCAAAGAATGTGGCCAGAAAAATATTGGAAGCTAAACTTAATCCACAAGGAACAAAGGCTACACATCCTATTATTGATAAACTGTTTTAGAAGATTGAAAAGATTCTAGGCATACAAGGACCTTTGGCAATTAAGGCTAAACCTCAAGGAAGACTGAAGAGGAAGGCTGATATGTCTAAAGCTGTGAATTTCACATCTGAATCGAGACCGGCGAGGAGATTGAAGAAAGTAAGAAAAGGTTGATGGTTCTTACTAAATTGTCAAGTTTAACAGAACCAGAGGTTAGTGGTGCAATATCTCTTACAATTCATCATCAGATAATTTCTTATACATTTGAGCTTAAGATGAATGGATGATATTGGGAGTTTGAAAGAGCCAATGGTGAGATTTTTGGTTGTATCAAATTTTCACGAAGGCTTTACTATTTGGAAAGAGATGATCTGATGGCTATTTAGATGTTATATAAAGATAGATTTGGAAGTGTGGCACCAGCTGTCTATCATGAGAGGATTGTTTATTATAATTTAAAGATGATATTTGAACCTACTCATGATGAACCTGAATGGAAAGGACTCTACAATGGCAGTGTTTCAAGTTGGTATTTGTATTAGTCTTGTGGAGTTCATGTACTATCTGTTTCTGGAGAAGTTATTCATATGTGTGTGGAAACTGATTATCCAAAATTGAATAATCCTCCAGAAGTCATTACTCAGATGTTACAGCCTCGTGGATTGAAGTTGCAGAAACCCTTTGATTATCAAGCTTACAAGTTGCTGAGGAAATTTGAAAAGATTTTGAATCCTGATAAGTGTTTGGATACATCCTCCAAGTAAGAGGTTCTAAGCTTAAAAGAAACTTGATGTTTTTGTTGGTAAATATAAAATTTAGGAGAGGATTGTTGGGTTTTAGGTTCCACTGATCAGGAATTATTTTAAGTATGGAACCACTGCTAGAGTAAAGGTAACCACGGCTAGAAGAAGGAATCCACTGCTGGAGTTAAACCACGGCTAGTAGTATAGTGAAACCACGGCTAATGTATTGTAACCACTGCTAGTCTGTTTAGTCGGTTTAATATTTTGTATTAGATAAATATGGAAAAGACATTTATCTTGTAGGTTACGTATTGTATTATGTAAAGGACTCCTTAGCCTATAAAAGGAGGTCCTAGGTTAGATTAGATATACGTGTGTTTTGATATATCTAAGGTTGATACACTTCAAGGTTGTAAAACCCTAATACTGTTTAGAGTATTCGTTATTAGTATAATTGAGGTGTTTAAGTGTTATTACTGTTCTTTTTCTTAAGGTTATATAAGGATCATTTGCTCAACTAGGATCAACATTATATTCTTTCTTTTAACTACCCCATTCGATTGTGGAGTACGAGGAGCCGAGAAGTTGTGAGTAATACCATTAGCGTCACAAAAAGCTCCAAATTACAATTCATTATCGAATTCCCTACCATGATCCGTTCTAATAGACATTATAGGACTTCCTAGTTGTCCTTGGATTTTCTTGCTCAATATTTCAAAGTAATTAACTGTTTCAGTTTTGTTCTTTAAAAATTTAGTCCATGTGTACCTAGAGTAATCATCCACTATGACCAAAGTGTAGTAGTTGCCTCCATAACTTTGGATAGCGGATGGACCAAATAAATCCATGTGTAGTAATTCTAGACATTTAGTTGTAGACACCATGTTTTTAGCTTTGTGACTAGAATGGACTTGTTTTCCTACATTACATACATCACAAAAGTGATGTTCATATTTTAATTTTGGTAGATCTCTTACTAGATCTTTGGATGATAGCGATTGAAGAAGTCGCATATTGGCATGACCCAATCTTCGATGCCATAAGGTCGAAGTATCATCCATAGAAGTAAGACAAAGTTTGTCTTTAGGTTCATTACCAATTTTAATGACATAGACTCCATGTTTCCTAATTCCTCTTCCTATGGTTATGCCATTTTTAATATCTTACTACGGTTTGGTAAAAGTACATTGCACTTTTTATCACATATTTGTCCTATACTTAAGAGGTTAAAGTTTAGGTTTTCTACGTGACAAACATCGTTAATGGTTAGAGATTTGTTAGAAATCGTACCTTTACCGATGATTTTGCTTTGCTATTTCCAAACACCACATTTCCTCCATTGAAGGATTCATATGTGGAGAATAGATCTTTATTGCGGTCATGTGCCTCGTGCACCCGCTATCCTTGACCCATTCATCCGGATATAGGTTGACCTTTAAGCACACCTAAGAAAACAATTAACTCAAAGTTTGGTCCCCATTTGTTCATGGGTCCATTAGTGTTAAACATTCCATTCATGTTAGACATGTATGGATAAGGTGAATATGCATTCCATGGTGCAAAGTTTTGAAATGGAAAGCCATTTCGCATATTGAGTTCCATCCCATTTGATTGTTACTTCTCGGTAAACATTATTAGGTCTCCTAGATGTGTTTGGTTTTGAAAATATGGAGCTTTGTTTCTTGCAAAATTGGATTATATTTTTGGGGTGGTTGTCTAGTGGTAATATGAGTTGGTTTCTTCATTAACAATAACAAAATCAGTTCTAGAAGGAGAAGCTATGTTATTACCCTTTGTTTGCTTCAAAGACCTCTGAGATCCTAATTTGTACACTAGCGGTTCCCTTTTGTGGGATCCGTGGAATCCGCCACAACGATGGCTGTTTTTTCTATTGCTTTTACGAATTGTGTTTCTTTGTTTTCACTAGTTGACGCATCAAGTTCTTTGAATACCTAAACCTTTTGGTTTTCTAGTTTTAACACTATCTACTATCATATCTAGAGTATTAGTACTCATTCTAGCAATCTTAGAATCTAGTTGATCAACTAGTGTTTGAAGTTGAGCATAAGTTCACATTAGCCACATCTTTATTTACCCTTTTCTAGGCGTTTCAATTTTGCTCTTAACTCTATGACTTCCTTATCTAAGCGTTGGTTTTGATTTTTAAAAAACTTGCTTTTGTTAATACTTTTAAGCTAATTTTGCAAACTTTGTCACATTCATTATGCAATGAGTCATCATCTAGTGATGAGCTACTATAGTATTCGTGACATACCTCGTCATTTGCCATGAGACAAATTTCTTCATCGTCCTCCTCGCTCATTCCCCATGAACCGCTCACAAATGCCTTTTGATCATCCCGTTAGGACACTTACTAATAAAGTGGTTTGGGTCCCCACATTTAAAGCAAACACGATCATCCCTTGGCTTCTCGTCCTCTTTGTTTTTCCGGAATCCTTTCTTGTTGTCTTACGGTTGTTTGACGTATCTTCCCTGCTTCTAAAGAACTTTTTAAAGTCCCCACCGCCATGGCATACTCCTCATCATCACTATCCGAAGAGTTCTCTTCATCGCTGAGACCTTCTTGGCTTTAAGGCAAGAGATTTGTGTTCTCTTTCACTTTTGAGGCTTGAAATCTTTAGCGAGACTAGCTCATAGACTTTTAAATTGCCTATGAGTTCATCAAGGGTGAGGATTGGCAAGTCTTTAGATTCTTGATTCTTGATCACCTTAGATCTCCACTTGGATGGAAGTGCCCTTAGATATCTCCTAACATGATTACGGCTACAGAAAGATTCATCAAGTGCTTGTAAAGATGTAATAATTGTATTAAAATTATCAAAAAAATGATCTATAGTATCCTCATCCGATATTGAAAATTGTTCATATTGTTGAACAAATAGATCAATTTTATTATTTTAACTTGTTAATTACCTTGATGAGTTACAACTAAAGAATTCCAAATTTCTTTAGAGGTTTTAAGCATAGAAATTCTTTTGAATTCCTTTTTGGGTAAAGCATTATATAAAACCATTTTAGCTTCACTATTTTTGGAAAGCTTTTTCTATGTCATCGTTGAGTTTATTATGAGGTATGTTAAATAAATTTCCTTTATCATCTTTTTTTGTAGCTTCAAAATCTCCTTCAACAATGATGTACCAAAGATCAATATCTTTTGACTTCACATACGTTTCGAATCTATTTTTCCAATATATAAAACCATTAGTTTCAAGTAGTGGTGGTCGTTGCATAGATTGCCCTTCCTTGTAGTTTTCAGAACCCATATTGATCAAAAAGTTTTTAAAATATGATTTACTTTAAAACTTTTATAAACTTAGCTCTTGATGCCAATTGTGGAAAACTAGAAGGGGGGTTGAATAGTTTTGCCGATTTTAAGTTAGTTTCAAAAACTTTAGATTCGATTTTGTGTGAAATCGTATGGATGAAGATAAAGTATAGATCTAAGAGTAACGAAATTTAATAAAGTAAACCAGGGGAAAGAAATGACACAACCAATTTATAGTGGTTCGGCTACAAAGACACCTTCATTGCCCTACTCCACTCCCCGAGTCACCTACTCGAGAGTTCAAGCACTATGTCAACAAACTCCTTCAACTTGGCGGAGAAGACTACACAACGTTGCTTACACCTTTTTCCGGTACAAAGCTAAATACCGAGTCCGTAACACGGAGGACCAAACCAACACAACTATTATACAACAACTATGTAAAATATCAAGTACAAAATCTTTGCTACAGAAATCTTGTGGAGGAACAAATCAATCAAGGACCCCTTGTTTAGATGACTTGTAGTAAGCTCGTGATCTCGCCTTAGAGAAAGACCTATATGAGAATCACACTAGAAGAAACAAGGACAACTCTCTTAGATCAGGTGATCTTTTGTTAGAAGAGAGTAAGAGTATATGAGAGATTTAGGAAGAAGAGGGGTTAAGAGAAATGAAGAAATGGCTCTCTATTTATAGGCAAAACTTGCCACTGTTCCACGGATCCCATGGATCCCTCCCTTAAGGGATCCGTCTAGTGTAAAGTTAAGGATCCGTGGGACGCTCCTCTTTGCCCATGGGTTTTTTGGTTATGGGTCATGGGTCATGGGTTATGGGTTGGTCCATGGGTATTTCATTAGATACAATGTATCTAATAGATGCAATGCATCTAGTCAAATGGGTATGGGTCAATACCATGGGTTATGGATATAATCCATGGGTTGTGATTTTTACCCATCCTAATAAACTATTACAACAAATGATTTATTACAACAATTTGTATTAATTGACTATATGTAAATGCTTTACAAAAATAACATGTATCCTTATAATTTTACTTATGATAACATTATATTTGTTATCAACAAAACACAAAGAGATCACAAAATATTAATAAACGTTTTTACGGTTTATTTATATTAACAGGAAGCTCAAGGATGATATATTGTTGGTTCAGGTTTATGTTGATGACATCATCTTTGGCTCAACCAATAAGGAGTTGTGCAAATATTTTGAGAAACTTATGCATGATAAGTTTCAGATGAGTTCTATGGGTGAACTCACTTTCTTTTTGGGGCTACAAGCTCAACAGAGGACAGATGAGTTCTATGGGTGAACTCACTTTCTTTTTGGGGCTACACCTATGGAGACTCAGAAACCACTGATACCAATGATGGAAGTTCCAAAGTTGATTTGAAGCTGTATAGATCCATGATTGGATCTTTGATGTATCTCACTGTATCTAGGCCAGATATTATGTTCTCAATATGTGTGTGTGTAAGATTTCAAGTCACACCAAACCCATCACACATGAATGATGTAAAGAGAATCTTTAGATATCTTAAGGCTCATTCTAAATTGGGCCTTTGGTATTCTAAGGATTCAGCTTTTGATTTCGTGGCCTATACGGACAGCGATTATGCTAGAGCTAATTTGGATAGGAAATCTACTACTGGAGGATTCAGTTTTTGGGAAGCAGGCTAATCTCATGGTAGTGTAAAAAGCAAAATATTGTGGCCAATTCCACCACTGAAGCTGAGTATGTGGCTGCTGCTAGTTGCTGTGGTCAAGTGCTTTGGATTCAGAATCAATTGTTGGACTTTGGGTACAATTTTATGCATACTAAGATTTACATTGATAATAACAGTACAATATGCATTATTAAAAATCCTGTTTTGCATTCTAGAACTAAACATATTGAGATAAGGCATCATTTTATCAGAGATTGTAATGAGAAACGGTTAATTCAAATGGTAAAGATCCATACTGATTTCAATGTTGATGATCTTCTCACTAAAGCTTTTGATGTGGGAAGGTTTCAGTACCTTGTAGTCAGTATTGGAATGATAAATCTCTAAATCTCAAATCTGTTTTGTAAAATTTTTGTACTGTTATTAGTTGATCTTAGTATTGCTTGTTTTGTTCTATCCACTGCTTGTTTCTTGGTGTTTCCACTAACTATTTTTCAGATCAAAGGAAATAAATCATCACCAGTAAGATTCAATGGATTTAGAAGGAAAAAATGGTTCTATTATTTATAGATAAGAACTGCATACAAAGATGCAGATGTTACAACCATGGCATACTGACTAACAGCAGAGTACATCAAAAGACAACATCCTAAAACAACCATCTAAAGACAACAAGCTTCACAACATACACCTGCACCACCTAAGGCTTCCTTGCAATGGCCCACTCTGGCATCTCCTTCTGAACTCTTGGTCCTCCAATAACATGCCACACTTAGGGACATGCAAGTCCGATCACTCTCTCTCTTATGGGAGGTGATGAAGAAGATGGACCAACTGGTGGTGGAAGGATTACTTGCAAAGGTGTAGCTGATATAGGTTCTGGTTATGGTATTGATGCAAGGGGAGGCATAAACACTACTCTGGAAGAATATTCATCATTTGTGTCTTCATATGGAGACACATAGCTTGGCAAAGAGCTCAACTCAAAACTGGATCCTTTCTTGATGGCATTTTGTGGCATTGGTTGAATGGAAGAAGGTCCAGCAAGTGAAGGATTTATGCTCATGACAGTGTGAGATCTTTTCCTTGATGCATCTTCCTGGTCAACCCTACCTAATGCAACTAACTCTTCCCAAACACTGTCTGAGGAAGACCTGTTAGTGTCTGATGTGAGATCAATAGGGTTTGACTTACTCATGGTGATGGTTTTGAAGTATTTTTAGTGAGAAGGTTTTTGGGTAGTGAGAAATGTGTGTGGTATGTGGGAGATTTACTCTTTAATAGAGTTAAGTGAGAAATCAGTAAGTAAATGTGTGGAAGGTGTGAGTTGTTGAGGAGTAAATGAAGTCTTTGACTTTGGTGGGCGGATTAATGACTTAGAGTTGACCATTTGATTGGGTGTTTAGCATTGTTGTTAACCACTGCTAGTATGAATTTAGAAACCACTTATTGTTATTCTAACCACTGCTAACCTTAACAATGTTTCAAGTGTCTGGTTTGTGTTTGTGATGTGCAGGTATGAAGGAGCTTTTGTATATTTTGGAGCTGTTTTTGTGGCTGTTTAAAAAAAATGTGAATTTTTTGTAATCCTTCATACTAACATGATATCACTATTTTCGCTGCTAGTGGTAATCAAACCACTGCTAGTGCATTTTTGCTGACGATGGAAACTTGAGGGGCTATTTTGTAACTTTGGTGATAACGTATTTATTCCCCCAAATCACTGCCGGATCATTTAATTGATCTACAAATCACTTCCAATTGGCGCTTTACAAAAACCCTAACCATTCCCAACTGCTTTATTCACAATCCCACATCATATCCCATCACTAATCACAATGCCGACTTTGTATTCCAAAACCCATAACCTCGTTGCATACTTGGTAAAGAACACTCAATCAGAAGGATTTCATGAGATGATTGATTTTCTTAACCACAGTCCTATCCACTTTGTGTTAGCAGTAGAACCCACTATTCTTAAAACTTATGTACATCAATTTTGGTAGAATGCTGAAATACAGGAGAGAGATGGATTAGAGGTTCTTAGGACTGTTATGGATGAGAATGAGATTTTGGTCACTGAGGATGTCATTAGAGGTGTCTTAAAGCTGGAGGATGTTGCTGGAGTAGTTAATCTTTCTAATGATGACATTTTTGAAGGTTTAGAAAGGCTGGGTTATGAAAGAATGGGTGATAAAATTAAATTTCTTAAAGGTATGTTTTCATCTCAGTGGAAATTTTTGATTCACACTTTGCTGATGTGTGTAAGCAATAAGACCATAGGATTTGAGGAGTTTCCCTCCAAAATTGCAACTCCCATTATCTGTCTTTCTGAAGGGAGGGTATTCAATTGGTCTTGGATGATTTTTGATGGATTTCTGAAGAATATTAAGGACAAGGGAAAGTATTACTTGTATCCTAGGTTTGCTCAATTGATTGTGGATAGTCAGATTGAAGAACCTATTGGTCATAATAGGAAGTATGAAGTTCATCATATGCTTCCTAAGGTGTTTGCACACATGAGGCACCAAAATCCAACTTTCTCAGGAAGAGTTACACCATTATTTCCCCATATGCTGAATTTTCCAGACATTCCTCATAATGAAGAGGTAACTGAACCACAACCTACCTAACCCACTGATGCTAAAACCCCTGCTATCACAACTACAACCACTGTTATCACACCTGAACCCACTGCTAATCCCTTAACTTCAACTTCTGAACCCCACAAGATTTTATTTACTAAGAGGAGGAGGAAGGGCACCAAGCTACCTCAGGCTGGTGTTAGTGGTGTGGTTAATGAGGCTGTCACAAGAAGTGGAGGTGACATGAGTAGAAGGGCTTTCACTACTGGTTCAGGTCTAGGTTCTAAACAGGATAGTGAAAACATAAGTAAGACCCAACCACTGGCAACTCCTAATGTGGAGAGTTCTCTTGAACTTAACACAGGTGGAGGAATCCCTAGCCAACTGGCTATCTCAGGGTGCATGGATGATCAGGATAGGTCTAATGCCATGAATTCTACACCCCATGATTCACCTCTCAGAGTAGGTTACACAGCCCGAAGTGATGAGGGTAGTTTGGGACATGACACTGAATTGACGGGTACTGAAAATGTACAAACTGGCTTTTCCAAGGATCCACCTCTCAGACCAGGTTACACAGGTCGAAGTGGTGAGGATATTTTTGAACAATTTAATGAATTGATGGTTAAGTGTACCAAAATGGAGGTTACTATAACTGGTCTTCAAGAACTTGCAGTATTTCAGGGTAGACAAATCAGATGATTGAAGCACAGCATGTCTGTCTTGGAAAGAATAATAAGACCATGGATTTATGCATTAAGGAGAGTTAGGAAACAGGGAAAGAAGGCAAGCTCCTCAAAGGATGTGAGTTTGGAGGATGTACCCAAACAGGGGAGGAGTGATTGCATAGATTCAGGGGAGGCTCTGAATTTTGATGATAATTTGGATTTGGAGAGTGGAGATCATAGAGATGAGTATGTGGTAACTGATAGAGATGGCAAAGTAGCTGTGATTGAAACCTCAAAAGTTTCAGTTGAAGAAAAGATGGAGAAAGTGGTTCAAACAACAACCACTGCAGATGTTGTTGCAACCACTGCCAGTTCAAACCAAACCACTGCTGCAACCACTTCTGAGGTAATTCCAACCATTGTTACTTCAGATATACCTATAGCCATTAAAACCACTGCTACCATTGTTACAACCACTATTACGTCACCACCCAAGTCTAAGGAAGTGGAGAAGCAGGCTGCTGGTACCCTGCTTCACTTAAGCAAAACCTTATCCAACCATGCACTTATTATTGCACCTGTACCTATCATCCTAAAACCAATTAGGCCTAAACCCTTGGGTAAGAGTTTGAAAATTGGTGAACCAGTGAAGACTAAGGTAGTTCTATCAGACATTGGAAAAGGGAAAGGCATTGCTGAGCCTGTTTTGAAGTTCAAGAATAGGCAAGAGAAAATTTTACACGATGAAGACTTTTCTAAGAGACTACAAGCTAAAGAAGAGGCAGCTGCAGAAAAGCAAAAACAAGAGGAAGAGGAAGCTTCTCAGAAATTGATAGCAGAATGGATTGATCAACAATCTTTTCTTCACGCCTCTGAAGTGATAAAGACAAAATATACTACTCAATAATTGGCACAACTATCTATTGATGAGAGGTGCAAGGTGTTGGCTGAGAGAGCAAGAAAGCTAAGTCAGGAGAAAATTCAAGCTAAAAGGAAGAAACCTCCTACTAGGAGTCAAATGAGAAATCAAATGATGAAGATTATCAGGAATATGGACATGTATATTGGTGAAAATTTAATAAAATGTTCATATGAGAGGGTTGAAGAGATTTATCAGAGATGTATAAGAAGAAATGAATATTTCCTTCCTATGAACTCTGTGAAAGAAGCTTAGTAATTAGAGAATAAACAAAAGAGAAAAGCTGGTGTTCATGAGGAATCTAGTTCTAAAAAGCAGAAGGTAGATGATGATATGGAGAAAGAAGAAAGAGTGAAACAATATCTTTTGGAGTGTGACAAACCTGAGCCTATTAATCCTACTCCAATACGAGCTATTCATTCTATTGAAGATTTGCAGATCATCACAGCTAATGAGAGAGAGATGATTGAAATTACAAGAGCTGATGGATGGAAGAGTACTTACTCTAATTTTGGTCAATTGTTGTCTAGTTTTAAAGTGGTTGATCTGGAACAATTATGAAAGATATTGGGGTTTAGATATGGGAAGTATGAGCCAACTGGAGTATTAGCTAATTTTGTGTGGACTTCTATTAAGAATTTGTGCCAGCCTAACCCAGATGATGAATTTTGGAATGATTGTAAGGTGGTTGATTGGATGTTGTATCAACCTTGCAGAGTTCATGTTTTACAAACTACAAAAGAGAAATTCTTTATGTTCATTGACAAGGATTACCCATTATCAAAGAATGTTTCCAGGAAAATGCTTGAAGCTAAACTTGCTCCACAGGGGACTAAGCCCACTAATCCTATGATTGATCAACTGTTTCAGAGGATTGAGAAGATTGCAGATCTACAGGGTCATTTGGCACTAAAGGCAAAACCTCAAGGAAGACTGAAGAGGAAGGCTGGTAGATCTAAAGCTGTGGATTATACATCTGAGTCAGAAACTGTAGAGGAGGTTATAGAAAACAAGAAAAGACTGATGGTTCTTACTAAATTGTCAAGCTTAAAGGAACCAGAGGTTATTTGTACCACACCTCTTACAAGTAATCATCAGATTATCTCTTATACTTTTGAGTTTACTGTAAGTGGAGGATGTTGGAAGTTTGAGAGAGCCAATGGTGAGAGTTATGATTTTGTCAAGTTTTCACAAATGCTTTACTATTTGGAAAGAGATGATCTGATGGCCATCTGGAAGTTATATAAAGATATATTTGGAGATGAGGCACCAGATGATTATCATGAGAGGATTTTTTGTTATAATTTGAAGATGATCTTTGAACCTACTTATGATGAACCTGAATGGAATGGACTCTTCAATGGTAGTGTTATAAGTTGGTATTTATATCAGTGTTGTGGAGTTCATGTGTTAACTGTTTTAGGAAAAGTTATTCATATGTGTGTAGAAAGTGATTATCCTAAATTGAATAACTATCCAGAAGTCCTTACTCAGATGTTGCAGCCTCGTGGATTGAAGTTGCAGGACCCCTTTGATTATCAAGCTTACAGGTTGCTGAGAAAATTTGAAAAGTTGTTACATCCTGATAAGTGTTTGGATACATCCTCCAAGTGAAGAATGCATGGACTTTAAAAGAAACTTCATGTTTTTGTTGGTAAATATCAAGTTTAGGGGAGGATTGTTGGGTTTTAGGTTCCACTGAATGGAATTACTCTAAGTATGGAACCACTGCTAGAGCAAAATAAACCACGGCCAGAAGAAAGGAATCCACTGCTGAGTTAAACCACGGCTAGTAGTATTGTGTAACCACTGCTAATGTTTTGTAAACACTGCTAGTTAGCTAAGTCGGTTTAATATTTTGTATTAGATAATTATGGAAAAGATATTTATCTTGTAGGTTACGTATTGTATATTGTAAAGGACTCCGTAGCCTATAAAAGGAGGTCCAAGGTTAGAGTTAGATATAAGTGTGTTAGATATATCTGAAGTCGATACACTTCAAGGTTGTAAAACACTAATACTATTAAGACTTTTCGTTATTAATATAATTGAGGTGTTTAGTGATTTATGTTGTTCTTCTTCTTAAGGTTAAGCATTACATTCCACGTAGTGTTTAACAGGTTATTGTTTAAGTCAGTTTCTATTAAGGATCGTTTGCTCAACTAGGATCAACAGTTGCAATGCATTAGCTTAGTAGTTTTATTTACTTGACGCCCTCACAAAAGGATGGATTCGTCAGGGGAGTTAAGACGAGAACTCTTCCGTCACTTACTCTATATTTTTTTCTTCTTTACATGTTTTCTTAAAACATTATGTTAGTTTCTTTTCGACGCTCTTTTTGTTTCGACAAAAAAGGGGAGAAGAGAGTAGAAACTCCAATTCGAACTTTTACTTATTTTAGATTTTCCTTAAAATAATTTCATGTTGTGTCATCAACAAAAAGGGGGAGATTGTTAATACAAATAAGCCGTAAAAACGTTTATTTATATATTTCGATCTTCTAATGTTTTGTCGATAACAAACGTAAAATCATTTAAACGAAACAAATAAAATACGTAATTGGTTTGAGCCAATAGTTTTCTAACACACTTACGTTTTCACATAAAGCACTAAAACAAGTATAAGTGATTTTATGATTTAGTAATACATATGTACAATAACTAGTGTTTACATATTGGGCAAATATATACATAACTAGTATGTATTATAATGGATAATGCAATTGGGTAGAAACTTAAGTATTTGACCCATTGACCAAAATACATTGAATGTAGTTGGGTACAACCCATATTCCATGACCTATATCCATGGAGCTTGACCCATAACCCATTGCATAGCATCATGCTTATGTCATATATGGATAATATCCATGACCCATGGTTTTAATCCATGACCCATAGTTTTAATCCATGAACCATGGACTAGATGCATTGCATCTTGGAGATACATTATCTAGTTGGATACCCGTGATCCATAACCCATGACCCATGACCCAAAACCCATGGGCAAAGGGCGTCCACGGATCCCAGTATTATTAATCGACGGATCCTCAATCCGTTGAATAGTAGATGTTTTCTTCTATAAATAGTGAGCCATTTCTTCCTTTTAGGTGGCCAATCCCACACATACTTTCCTCAAGTATTGTAACCTTCTAACCAGATGTAAAGAGTGCTAGTATAAGTGTGTTAGATATATCTGAAGTCGATACACTTCAAGGTTGTAAAACAATAATACTATTAAGACTTTTCGTTATTAATATAATTGAGGTGTTTAGTGATTTATGTTGTTCTTCTTCTTAAGGTTAAGCATTACATTCCGCGTAGTGTTTAACAGGTTATTGTTTAAGTCAGTTTCTATTAAGGATCGTTTGCTCAACTAGGATCAACAGTTGCAATGCATTAGCTTAGTAGTTTTATTTACTTGACGCCCTCACAAAGGGATGGATTCGTCAAGGGGGAGTTAAGACGAGAACTCTTCCCGTCACTTACTCTATATTTTTTTTTCTTCTTTTACATGTTTTTCTTAAAACATTATGTTAGTTTCTTTTCGACGCTCTTTTTGTTTCGACAAAAAAGGGGAGAAGAGAGTAGAAACTCCAATTCGAACATTTACTTATTTTAGATTTTCCTTAAAATAATTTCATGTTGTGTCATCAACAAAAAGGGGGAGATTGTTAATACAAATAAGCCGTAAAAACGTTTATTTATATATTTCGATCTTCTAATGTTTTGTCGATAACATACGTAAAATCATTTTAACGAAACAAATAAAATACGTAATTGGTTTGAGCCAATAGTTTTCTAACACACTTACGTTTTCAAATAAAACACTAAAACAAGTATAAGTGATTTTATGATTTAGTAATACATATGTACAATAACTAGTGTTTACATATTGGGCAAATATATACATAACTAGTATGTATTATAATGGATAATGCAATTGGGTAGAAACTTAAGTATTTGACCCATTGACCAAAATACATTGAATGTAGTTGGGTACAACCCAAATTCCATGACCTATATCCATGGAGCTTGACCCATAACCCATTGCATAGCATCATGCTTATGTCATATATGGATAATATCCATGACCCATGGTTTTAATCCATGGCCCATAGTTTTAATCCATGAACCATGGACTAGATGCATTGCATCTTGGAGATACATTGTATCTAGTTGGATACCCATGATCCATAACCCATGACCCATGACCCAAAACCCATGGGCAAAAGGGAGCGTCCCACGGATCCCCAGTATTACACTGAACGGATCCCTCAATCCGTTGAATAGTAGATGTTTTTCTTCTATAAATAGTGAGCCATTTCTTCCTTTTAGGTGGCCAATCCCACACATACTTTCCTCAAGTATAGTAACCTTCTAACCATATATCCTAAGGGATCTTTCTATGTAGTTTGTCTTTTGTTTTTGTGTGATTCTCTAGGTTTCTATTAAAGGTGAGATCACCACTTCTTAAAGTCGAGCAAGCTCAAGTCCATGAGTTGCCATGCTTCGTCATCATCAAGACTACTGAGTTTCTCTTGTTGATACTTCTTTCTTCCTCCATAGAAGTGTTGTGTCCAAGGCATTAGTGAAGGATGCCAAAATAGTCAAGGCAAGCATTAGTGAAAGGTGATTAACGTCCGTGTCAAAAGCATTAGTGAAGAATGCTAAAGAAGTCAAGGCAGAGGCATTAGTGAAAGGTGCCAAGCGTTCGTGTCAACGGCATTAGTGAAAGATGCCTAGGTCAAATCAAGTGGCATTAGTGAAGGATGCCAAGGTCGTATAATCGATGAGGTGCATCGTTATACAAATAGTGATAGTTTTTTCCAAGGATATTGATATCCTTGATGGTGTTGTAATAAGGAGTGGATCTCCTTTGGGGTTAGGTGTCGTGTAGTGTTGGGTAGTAGTTCCTCCATTGTAATGGAACTCGATACTTAGCCTAGTACCGAATAACGGGTAGGCGACGTTCTGATAGGTATGGTTTTCCTTTGTGAAAGAACCCGGTGGTTAGCCTAGTACCGAGAAAAGAGTAGGCGACGTTGTGAAAGCTTCTCCGCCATAAGGAGTTGGTGTTGTGTAGTGATTACGAACTCTCAAGTAGGTGACTCGGGGAGGGAGTAGGGAAAGGAAGGTGTCCTTGTAGCCGAACCACTATAAATACTCGTGTCGTGGTTATGTGTTTCTTACTCTTTATCTTTCATTAAACATTTATATATCTATCTATCAATGTCCAACATACACATCTAAATGGATTGACATAAGTCGATCTAAATATTTTAAAATGAAGTGTTAATTGGTAAAACTATTCAACCCCCCTTCTAGTTTTCCACAAAACCCAAATTAAACTCTTTAATTTTTCTTTCAAGTCATGAAATCGCATAAGTGGATAGTGCGGCCGATTTATTTTTCTTATATGTAATAGGTATTAATTTATGGTATTAATTTCATGTGATCCTTAATGGCTTTAAAAACTTAACACCACATGCAACTAATTATATTTTTATATTATGTAATATATATGCCCCAATTGACACTTAACACAACATAGAAATAGTGACTCCGTAAATGTCGTATATGATGCAAACTAATATAGGTAACAACAGCCTCAAACAACTGCGAGGTAAGCCACATGGTTTGTGTGTCAAAATGGGTACATGTCAAAAAAAGGTAAATCTTCCTGGAGTGGATCGTCCAAAAACCTTTTTATAGCTACTAAATAAAGTTTCACATAAACGTATTGCTATGCTTTTTTACTAATAGTTTATTAGTGTAATATCTAGCTATTTTAAATCAATCTATTTAGTGTAATAATTTTCTCTTACAGAATGTTTATTCATGTATTATTTATCAACTTTTTAATTATCTATATTCTAAATCAAGGCGTTTGCGTAAACTTTAGTTATCTAATTCATTACATATTGAGATGTGCTTTTCCTTAATTGCTCTATCGACGCTCTCTCATCATCCATAAGTCCATAACACTTGATCAATTTCATGTCACATTTGATCAAAACTATAATTTGTGCTATCTAGATGTGTTTCAGTGTAAATGTAACTTACTCTGACTATCCCTTATAGTGTAATTAAATATCACACTATGACAAGATAATATATTTGCTTACCAATAACTTAATAATATAAGAAGAATAAGGATGAACTATCTAATGGCAACTTGAATTGACTTATTATTTCAATAACAGAATATAGATCATAATTTATGAGTATGTTGGATCATGTTAGGATTATTTAGGGTATGCCTCAGCCTTTCAACTATGACGATGAAGTTAAAAAGATGCATAACTAAATTGGATTAGGTGTTATAACGTAATTTGGGTCGACATACCAAAATTGGTGATTTTTAACCTTATGAATGATAAAAAGATACATTGGCTTAAGTTTTTGTCTTCTTTGCGGATATGTTCAGATTCTGAAAATGGGCACCTACAGGTACCATGGTCACTCTATGTCTCATCATGGTAGCAACTACCGTACTCATGATGATATTAGTGGTGTCAGAGAGGTTGGTTGATCTCTTACATATTGTTAAACTTTGAATCTCAACTACGACCTGTTAATGATGTCTACTTTACTTGGCAACTTTAAGGAACGTGATCCTATAGAAAGAATAAGTTGATTCTAGCTCATTATCTAGCCAGTGAAAAAGAGCTCAAGGTGATACTTTGTTTCATTTATATATATGTTGTCTTATCTATATGTTTTCACCATTATTATTCACTCTTAAATATTTCATTTTGCAGGTTCCATATCAGTTTTGTTTTCAATTAATATATAACATGACAATGTAATTAGTTATTTTTTGTCAACGAGTTGATGGAATTATTTGTATCCTTTTAGGATATTGAGAAACAAGCTAGAAAAGAATTAGTTTAGTTTCACTCGACCTGATTAGGTGGAGTTCTTGCCGCTGTGAATAAAGCGAGGTATTTGCTTTGTGGCTGCTTTCATCTTTCATGCTCTTAATATTGATTATATGTGATAAAAGTTGATCTTATTCAAAATAATTCACAGATACACATTGACCAAATCGAAGATCTGCTTGATCCAACCCAACGAAACCTAGAGTTAAACAATACTATTTTGTTTGCATTTTATAATTGATGTTTTTCAATTTATGTGTCCCATTCTACTCCTTGATTTGTAGCTGTAACATGGCAAGCCAAATTTTGTATAAAAATGATGATGCTAAAGATGGATTTTATGTTGAGAATCTAAGTGAGGAGTATGTGACGGTATATGAGGATGTTACTCAAATTCTGATCAAGGTAAGCAACAAGATGTGATCCTGGCCCCATAGAATAAGATCACCCCTTGGTTACCATTTATGTTTTTTGTTGCTCAGATATGATAGGGAAATAACTAAGTCATTTATGTTGCTCGTTAATGCAGGGAGTTTCCAATATAAAGGTTGGGGCTAATAACATTAATGTCAAAAGTACAAGATCACATATTGTGTTTACATTTATTAGCGACTCTTGGTGCAAGGTACTTACTTCATTACTGCTTTTGTCTACTGTTTAGAATATAAAGAGATAAAGACTTTGGTCTCAATATACATTACCATTATAATTGAACAACTTCAGTTGTTTTAGGGGACCATCATATGCTTGTGAAACATCTGTATTGCCTTATGATTTTGATATCAGAGACCATACTCCTATCTTTTACGTTTTTTGAGTTTCTATGAGTAATCCATCACCTTTCATTTCTTGATCATTAATTTCAATGCATATGACCCACGACTTTTTGTGGTACTCTATAGATAAGGTGCTACCTTTGCAAACGTTGTGTTCCGCAAACTTAAGCATACTTTGTTGTGACAAAGACGGAGAACACACAAACTCCACAACCAACGTTGTTTACATAGAAGTTTTATTTCGTGTATGAGTAAGCACCATACACTTTATTTGTTCTCATACGTTTCATTGTATTTTTTTCATTTATTACATGAACACGTTCTATACTTTTAAACTTTAATATAATGATGTTTTCGTTATATGGTTTATTCACGTAAAAATTTAGAATATGTTAAGTAATATTATGAAGCTAGCCCGCCTATTGATTCCGGCTATGGCTATATATATATATATATATATATATATATATATATATATATATATATATAGATTTGGGATCAAATAAGATCATGGTTAAAGTTTTAAAAATAAGATCCTTTCAACAACTAATAAGAGTTGGCCAAGTGGAATTTAATTATTAAAAAAGCGAAAATTAAGTAAATGTGCAAAAGGGTATTATAGAATTTTGCATTTTTTTTTTATTTTTCATTAACCCTACTTAACTAACATCATCTTTCACCTCATCATTATAATATCAGCCTCTCACTTTTTTCTCCACCCTCGCATGTCACTTTTTTCGACCACCGTTCGCCGCCTGCAAATCCCTGTTTGCCGCCTCTATTTTTACTATGTATCATGGTTCAAAGCCTCTCCGACCCATCATAATAATATCATCGTTCACCACTGCTTGTCCCGTTCATTCTTCGCCGCCGCTGTGTGAGTGATCGGATGCATCTGTTTTTTCGGCGAGACTCGTTATACCTGTGAGGCATCGTTATCCCGCCGGATGTTGGGTGAAACACCACAAAAACCCTAAGTGTCGTCGTGTAACAGGTTGGTACGCACAGATTTGTTAGATCCGTTTATCATGGCTGAGTTTAGATCTGTTAGATCCGTTTATCATGCCGATGTACCGGAATCATGCCGATGTACCAGAATCTTCTTATGTATCTGGAAACGCATATGTGTGTATGTACCAGAATCATGCCGGTGTACCAGAATCATGCCAGTGTACCGGAATATGCTACTTTTTTGTTTCGATCTATTTCTTGCTACACAGATGTGTGTATGTACCAGATTTTTTTATGTACTAGATAGTAGTTTATGAGATGGGACTTATTTGTTTTGAAGATTTTTTGTAGTAATTTATTAGATTTGTTAGAGAAGTCTGAATCAGATATGTGAATCAATGTATCAATAGGGCTATTGTAATAATTATCGAATTCTGGGTAAAATGAACGGATTACGGTAAAATGAGCAGTTCGGTGTACCGTAATCTTGTTGTATCAATAGGGTTGTTTTAATAATGTTTAGTTTTGTTTGGTGACACATTTAATATTATGGTTTGTGTAACAGTTTAATGTATAAAAAATGTTAGATGAGATTTTTGTATAACAAAATAGACTGAAACGTTTGAAAAAAGATTGACCACATTTGGATTTGGATTGTCCAAAATACCCTTAAAACCCTATTTAATTACTATAATGTTACTCATTTAATGTTAATCTCATCCAACACAAATAAAATGATCCAATGGTTTAGATTGGGTCTTACTTTTACAACTTTAAGCTTGATCTCGCAATAACCCTCCCCTATATATATATATATATAAAGAAAAAAAAAAGAAAGGAAACGAAAGTCTTCGTATAATACAATGTCAATTTCACAAAATAACGTGCTTACTAAGTTTGAAAGGATCAAAATTCTGAATTAATACGCACACCTTCATGGAACTAATGTTAACGCATTCGTGTAAGGTTGGACATGTTCACATTAATGTAGTAAGTATCGGTATACCTTCCCAGTTAAATGGTTGACACGTCGTTATTGCCTCACGAGTATCTACCTTGAGTTTGCATATATAAAGGAATGTCTTAAAGGAGTAAATGTTACCACGTACGATAAATGTGTTAGCATTTACAAAAGCATTTACTCATCCTAAAACTAAGTCCTGAGCATCCTCAAAGGTTAGCATAATTCTTGCCTAAACACATAACTTTGGTTTGTGTTTAACGAAGTAGGGAAATTACTAAACTTTGTCATGTAACTTTGATTGTTATTTCGCAAACAATCATAATAAATTTTTTAATTCATTCAAATAGGAATTTAAACATTGAAAAAATCTTTATTGTATTTACTTTGTTTAAACTGTTTATTTTGCATTGCTTTAAACCTTTAAACAAACATCAAATTTACATGGAAACATTACAACAAAAATGGACACAGAGCCTCATTGAAAATGGCTATAAAGCCTCGTTTTTCATGAGGGCACAAAGGGAAGGGACTCTATGAGGAATTGGCATAGAGCCGGTTTTAAACGAGCTTTATAGTTTGTAATAGAGCCGGTTGAGAACCCTACTCTATGTGATTAAAAATACCATTTTAAGTAGCATAGTGCCCTGTTTTCTGCATACAAACATGGCTTAATGATTTTTTTTTCTTTTTAAGTTTTTTTTAATACCACCTGTTTATATTATATTTCCAAGTACAAAACCACAACATAACCAGAAGAAAGCACAACCAGCAACAGCAACAAAACTATTACAAACTGTAACCAAGGTCACCAAAACCAATGGATTTAAGATCCAAGATCATTTTCACAACAATTACCACATACTAAATTACAGGTCCAAGATCAGTTTCTTACTGATGTGTCTCGCGACTACTAGTTTTAAATTTATAACAAGGATTACCAAATTAAGCTAAGAAAACACGGGCAAGTATGACCCTTTCGTATGTTGTTAGTTTTGGTTGGTAAGCCGAGGTCGTTCACTAGGATTTGAGTGTTTTCAATTGTGAAGAATTGATAACGCTACACGCGTCGTTCGGGGTCAAGGAAACTTCCTTTTCTTGAGCAAGTTTTATAACACCCCAGGCGATGAACCTAATCGTTGTAGTGTAGTAATTAAGGTAAGCCACGGTATTTATATCGATTCTCTAGGGAATAGGAATGCTAGTAAGGAGTTACTACGCTAAGGTTAAGGTTGAGGAAGATTATTTTGTATTTTTATATTTTATGAAATGGAAGGTACGAATCTCGGGTATTGGATTGGGGGTTGGTATTTCTACCGATTACTCTACTATTATCTAATTATCTAAACTAAGGTTGTGGGAGTCTATGTCTAATTAATGTGTGCTCGTATGATAGTTTAAAGATGTGTTTACTTAGGTTGTATTACTCCTTAATTATTTCCTATTGATGGTTGAGTGTCACGTCCTTATTCTTAGTTGCGTTGTGTGTCTAAAGTTGTAGGGTATGCGTTTCTCCCAACTCTTTGAACTTACCAAAGGGTCTCGTCTACAAAACCCACTAGGGATAATAAACTCTTACTCTAAGGCACTCTTTGGATGGTTTAGCTTACAACTACTCGGTAATTATATTCTAAGGTTCACAAAGATGAATCAAGCATTAAGTACACAACGAATGACCTATCGCATTACTAGATCATTAATCAACTAAGATAAGAAACAACCAATCAATATTCAATAATTAAGTTTCATACTTCCTAAGCAAACACACAAATAAATTAGCGGGACATGGAGAACATGCAAGCATACACACAAATAATCAAAGACATAATTGAATTAATGAAGTAAATACTTATCTTGATGTAAGATGGGTTTAAAACCCTAAAATCTTGTACAAGACACCTTAGGTTCGGTTTTAGGTTTTCACTCCAAAGACTCTCTCCAAAAGCGAAAATTTGATTCTATATATAAGATTACATATCGACGGCGTCACCTTATGTTTCGTGGCCGCGTCGTGTCGCGTCATTAGGGTTTCGTCTTGGCCACATTAACCTTGCGGCGGCGTCACCTTATGTCCGTGCCGCCGTCCTCTTGACCGGCGTCGTCGGATTGCATCTAGGCCGTCTCGAGTAGCGACGGCCTACTCTTTTACAACCGGACGTCGTCACTTGAAAATAAGAGTTTTGGGTTACGAACCGTCACAAAAATCCTCGGACGGCGTCATGATTAGCACTGATGCGTCGCCTTCTATTTTCAAGTTGTGAGTGTCTCAATTTTGACTTTGGCCATTTTCTTCATATATTCGCGCCTTTTCGTCCAAATAAGTGCCATTCCAAGCATTTTGCCTTCAAGAGACCTAAAAGTGAAAAGGAGCGATATTAAGTAATAACGGATACAAAATTGATCAAATAAGGACTTAAACGACCCTCAAAATGGTACCTTTAAAACCTTATCAAATATCCCTACACTTGTTATTTGCTTGTCCTCAAGCAAATGTGCTTTTAGCCAATTAATTTATAAGTTAGGGGTCATGAAGCATTAATTCAAAACGGTCCACAACACATATAAGCCCCAAGAAAGTCATAACAAGCACGGAATTACATACTAGCACCTCACATGGGGTGTTTGGATACTCACATCTCTCGGGTGTATACATGAAATATAACAAATAGAAATGGAAGATAAACACTCATTAACCGGTCCTAGTACATAGATTACCATAGGCTTGAGAATAGATCAAACCTCCATCGCTTTGGCGTAAGCACCTAGGAAAGACTATCAAAGAGGTCTTTTAAAGGGTTGTAATGTTAGGCTTACGGTAGGGAAACAAGGGTTTGGAGGATAGGCTATTTAGTGGTGGCAAGTCAAAAATCTCTATGTTAAATGCATATGAAGAATGGCGTTGCTAAGCCAAGACTCGACACTCTAAACTCTAGATAAGCGAAATAAACAAACATAAATTCAAAGATAGATGTAGGATGGTAGCCCGTATGTTTTTTTTTTTTACACTCTATATTTTTTTCTTTTTCTTTTTCTATTTTTTTCGATTTTTTTTTTTCATACACTTTTACTCTACCATCCTCTACGATAACATCAAAATACTAGGGATTTATAGGCATATCCCTACACTTGAGTTTTATTACTCTAACACTAATTTGACCCGATTTGAAAAGATCAAAACACTTGGGGTACATTATTATGCAAACAAAGGGAATTTGAATTTAACGTTCCTTCCGTCATTTCATAAACTTTAACTTTTCCATGAATCCCAATCGTCCCAAAAGCGTATACAAAGGATATGACTCGACTTAGCAACTTATGCAAGCAACTAGATAATTGAACTAAGGGTTTAGGGTGATAACAAACATTTGCACTAAAAGTGAGTGCATAAGGGGTAGGCTAAGGTGATTTGGGTGTATATTTGGGGTGGGTGTAAACAATGCTCTTCATTGATATTCGGAAAACCGAAACATCACGAGAACCGCGAAAAGGATAGGCTCGAGGGTTAACTAGGGTATCGTGTACTAAAGATGAGTACAACGCAAAGGGTGTGGGGAATTACTCAACCGATATGGAAGAAGTAATTATATTACGGTATCAAACAAGGGTTATCCTAATGCCTCTTATCATTTAGTTATTCCTAACTACACAAGTGTAGCCTCACTTGCGATCTCGAATGCATCACAAAACAAGTTCTAGAATCTAATATACTACCGGTTCACACTCTAAGCATTGAAGATGAATGCTTTAATTCCTACTAATCTAAGGGCGATCCTCACATTTTGGTGGAATTTGGGTGGTAAAGGGTTTTGTGCTAGTCATGCAACTTCCTATCCATGAGACGCTTTTGTTAAGACTAATGGCCCACTCCTATATGTCATAAAAATTTAAATTTGGTGCCAAAATTACCCTAACCGACATTTCCTCATGGTTTATTACACAATCTCAATTGACAAAGCAAATAGTCAAGGATAAGCATAGTTTCAAAGTTCCGTTTTATTTTACCTCCCACACTTAAACCGAACATTGTCCCCAATGTTCCCCGAAATATCAAAGTTATGATAAAAGAAGGTAATCAAAATGAAAGAAACTAGTACTCCCCACGATTAGCTCTTTAGGATCCGTGTAAAGTGGTGGTTAAATCCTTTTCAAGAAGAATTATTGCGTGAAAAGCTCCTTCCAATCTTATGTAACTTCTTCTGACAAACTAAACACTGCACACTTGAAGAAAACAAACGAAACCTTCGTAAAATCGGTAATAATATATATAAGACTCGATTTAAACTATGATATAATTCTTGTGGAATGGATGTTTACGAATTTCTAAGAAAATTAAGACACGGAAAATTCCAAAATTTATAAGTAGCTCGAGAAAGCGAGAAAAAGTAATCGATGTTTTACTCCTTCACTGCCGTCGAGTTATCGACAAAAGCGGTCTGCGATTTTACGGAAAAATTCGGAAAATTTACATCTTTAGAATCGGAAAAATTTACGCAAAACATCCATTATGACTCGATACAAGCATTTGACTCGAACAAACAAACATAAATATCTTTTAGTTAATTGTTATTCTCATGTTTACGTTTCTTTTGAAAACGTGTGTAATCCTCCCTACACTTATCCTTTATGTAAAATACCTTTATATGCAATTAAGACGAAGTTAAAAACAAAATAAAGCATTTTACAAATTTAAACATGAGGATAAACAATTAATAAAAGATATATGACACTAACAAGCAAACAATTAAGCATGGGTTGCCTCCCTGAAGCGCTTTTCTTTATTTAAGAGTCTTGTAGCTAGACTCATAGTGGGTGCTCTACGTTTCCTCACGCATCCTCAATGAGAATTCTATCATGTTGACAAAATCTTCATCGACGCTATACCTAGGCCCTAGAGTCAAGCAATCCTTATAATAATGCCTCCTTTCCCACATGAATTTATAACCTTTTCAACATCTTCCTTGCTTTTGTCCTCAAAAGCTTTGATGTTGTCTCGATCATAAATGGACAAGTGGCCATACTCAATTGTTTTCCAAGGCATCCTATAGGTGATCTCATCGGTTCCTTCCTTGAACCTAACCGTTCCATCATGCTTGTTATGGCTCATTCTAGATGTTTCAACAAGCGGTTTCCCAGCAACCGCTTGGGATAAGCTATAGTCAATGACGCATCCTACATCTTCTAGGACCATAAAATCAACTAGGTAGGTGAAATTTCCTATAAAGACATGCACGTCCTTGACTCTTCCCACAAAGTTGCAAACTCCTCCCGGATACTTAGGGTCTCTCCTAATATTGAGTCGCTCATTCATAATGTCATTGTAGAGCAGATGACATTACATTGATGGGGATTCCGTATCTATGTAAGCGTGGTCGACACTCCTATATCCGATCATACAAGGGATTTTTAGGTTCCGAGATTTCCCCTCTAATTTTGGGCATATCCTAATGATAGGTGATCGTGGATTATCGATTATGTAATGATGGTATGCAATCTCTTCCTTAGTGGGGTAAAGATTGAAGTAAGCACTATTTTCCACATCCACGTTGTTGTTTATCATGCCATTTTCCGATTATCGCTAATCATAGAGCCAACTATAGCGTGACTACTTTCTCAACAGCTTCCCTAATTGTACTATCGAATATTTTCGCAAATCCACGAAGGTCGGTGTTTCTACTCACATAGCGGCTTCGACGGTTGTGTTGGTTATTGGGTTGTGTTTTGAGTGACATTGAATTTTTTTGTGTTGGGTTATCAAGTGGTGGTTGGTTATCACCTTTCATGATGAAAAGTGATAGGTGTTACGAACAAAAGGTCACGAAGAAGGGGGATAGACTATGAGAAAGCTAAAATGAGAAAAATTTACTTGATAGGAATCAAGCAAAGAACCTAAACGAGGTGGACTACTAACTAGCTATTCTATTCCCGGCAATGACGCCTAAAACTTGATAACGCTACACGCGTCGTTCGGGGTCAAGGAAACTTCCTTTCTTGAGCAAGTTTTATAACACCCTAGGCGTTGAACCTAATCGTTGTAGTGTAGTAATTAGGGTAATCCACGGTATTGATATCGTTCTCTAGGGAATAGGAATGCTAGTAAGGAGTTACTACGCTAAGGTTAAGGTTGAGGAAGATTATTTTGTATTTTTATATTTTATGAAATGGAAAGGTACGAATCTCGGGTATTGGATTTGGGGGGGGGTTGGTATTTCTACCGATTACTCTACTATTATCTAATTATCTAAACTAAGGTTTTGGGAGTCTATGTCTAATTAATGTGTGCTCGTATGATAGTTTAAAGATGTGTTTACTTAGGTTGTATTACTCCTTAATTATCTCCTATTGATGGTTGAGTTGTCACGTCCTTATTCTTAGTTGCGTTGTGTGTCTAAAGTTGTAGGGTATGCGTTTCTCCCAACTCTTTGAACTTACCAAAGGGTCTCGCCTACAAAACCCACTAGGGATAATAAACTCTTACTCTAAGGCACTCTTTGGATGGTTTAGCTTACAACTACTCGGTAATTATATTCTAAGGTTCACAAAGATGAATCAAGCATTAAGTACACAACGAATGACCTATCGCATTACTAGATCATTAATCAACTAAGATAAGAAACAACCAATCAATATTCAATAATTAAGTTTCATACTTCCTAAGCAAACACACAAATAAATTAGCGGACATGGAGAACATGCAAACATACACACAAATAATCAAAGACATAATTGAATTAATGAAGTAAATACTTATCTTGATGTAAGATAGGGTTTAAAACCCTAAAATCTTGTACAAGACACCTTAGGTTCGGTTTTAGGTTTCACTCCAAAAGACTCTCCCAAAGCGAAAAATTCGGATTCTATATATAAGATTACATATGCGACGGCGTCACCTTATGTTTCGTGACGCCGTCGTGTTGCCGTCATTAGGGTTTCGTCTTGGCCACGTTAACCTTGCGGCGGCGTCACCTATGTCCGTGTCGCCGTCCTCTCCCTTCCGGCGTCGTCTGCGGATTGCATCTAGGCCGTGCGAGTAGCGACGGCCTACTCTTTTACAACCGGACGTCGTCACTTGAAAATAAGAGTTTGGGTTACGAACCGTTACAAAATCCTCGGACGCCGTATGATTAGCACCGACGCGTCGCCTTCTATTTTCGAAATGTAAGTGTCTCGATTTTGACTTTGGCCATTTTCTTCATATATTCGCGCTTTTCGTCCAAATAAGTGCCATTCCAGCATTTTGCCTTCAAGAGACCTAAAGAGTGAAAAGGAACGATATTAAGCAATAACGGATACAAAAGTGATCAAATAAGGACTTAAACGACCCCTCAAAATGGTACCTTTTAAAACCTTATCAAGAATCTATGTAATAACAAGTAACACGAAAGTGGTAAATGGTTGTCACGTCCCAAAATACCATATAAGCAACAAGTAATGCTAAGATGATGATGATTAAGAAAATTAAACAAGAATGCAATCAATATAATTAAAACTACTTTTTGGAACTAGTATCAATATCAATGGAGTGAGTGAAAGTATCGGTAGATATTAAAGCAATAGCAAACAAAATCAAAGTTCATACAATTCCAATTCAATGGGTAATATCATGAAATTGTATACATCACGGTTTAAAACATCCTTTCGGCCAATGAATATAAACCGCATCATTATAAACCATTTTTTAGAAATATGATTTTACCAATTTGTTCATAAGAGCCTTTTCAACCTTACTCTTGATTAAACCTTTATGAATCCATTTAACTTGTTTATTCATAGTTTTCAATTATGAAATACCAAACATATACGCGGGCTAACATTTGGAATAAATCATAACAAGAAATCCTTTCTGTCCTTAGATCTAATTATGATTCACCAACAATATATTTAGACACATATCAATTCAAACAAACTCATAAGCAAAATCATATAACTATATTGCAAAATACCAAAACACCCCATATCAATATCTACATTATTCCAAACAAGTATAACCAAACTACTCCATAACAATATCCATGATCAAACACAAAGGCATAAACTCAGAAACTTGAATGTAAGAAAACTTGATCAAAGGTCTTACAATGATTGAAACAAGATTACAAATGATGTAGTGATGATGCCTCAAGTATTGGTGATGACTTCTTGAAGTTTTGACCTCCAAATGATGACTTCTTGAACCTCCAAAGTTTCCTGGAACTTTATGGACGAATTTTAGGCTTTGAGAGAGATTAGTGGTAGTAGGAGAGGTGTGAGAGAAGTTTTCTCAAGTTGGGATTTAGTTGGATGATGAAAACATACACAAATGAGTCCTATTTATACTACTCTCAAGCCCTAGGGTGTTTAATACTCAACTTGGCCTCCAAGGAGCTTGGAAGGACCTAGAATACATGTAGGTAGGACCTAGAATAGTTTGGGACAAGTTTGGAGTCGTAGTGATGAAGAAATGGCTGTCCAGGGCCTCCCAACCGAATCGGTTGGGCTCCAACCGTTTTGGTTGGTCTACTTGACTGCTCTCCAACCGTTCCGGTTGTGGGGCACTACCAAAAGGTTGGAGCAATTTGATAAAAAATCATAAGCTCAAAAGTTGTATATCTTTCTCTTAGCTTTCCGAGGCCGCGAACCGGGGATCAAACGGAGTCCGTATGCAAAAGTTATGGCCAAAATGGTGAAGGTGTGTCGGGAACAACGAGTCTTCCAATATGTCTTCGTTTTAGCTTCTTTTCTTCATTTCTTTCTCGTTTGCCTTCTTGAACTTTATTCTTGAGTCTTTGGACCACTAACTTTATGTGGAGTATCTTCTCGAATATACTCCACAAGACTTTCTTTTGTCGGGAATTCTTCGTATTTGGAGAAATCTTCGTATTTTACTTCTTTTCCCGTTTTTTTCTCCATTTTCTTGTACTTGGCTACAAATGAACTAGCAAACGCACTTTTATACGAAAAATTAACAAAAGCATATGATTATAGCCAAATAACATACATAAAAGCACAAATAACGCTACTAAAAATATGCACAATTTGAGCGTTATCAAATTTCCACACACTTAAACTTTGTTTGCCCTCACGCAAATCTATGAAAAGAAATTTTAAAATACATACCTAAATGACAAAACGAAAGAAAGATTTAAAAATTTAAAATATATAATTTTTTTTATTTAATAAACAACAAAAAATGAGGGCAAACTCCCCCACACTTAAGGGTTTGCTTGCCCTCAAGCAAATCTAGAAATTAAGAAAAATAAAACCCACATGGTGCATGAAATATGATTAATAAAAATATGATGCAAATCTACCAAGTACAAGTACGAGATAAGATTCATCGTTTTAAAATTTTAAGAGGTGAAAAACCAAGATGTTTGACAATACCCTATGGATTTTCTCGCTTGATAACATGGCTAAGCACCTTACGAAAAAGGAATGAAGTATAATTCACTCAACACTCAATTTATTTAGTGATGGATAGTATTGAGGAATAGTACACTCATATTGCTCAGTCATGATCTAAATATTACCATAGGCTTGTACAAGAAACAAAACTCCACCGACGTGGCGTAAGCACCAAGTGTAAACGTCTAAAGAGGGCTTTTATTCGGGTTATAACATTAGGCTTCGGGTGAATAAAGGGTATGGATAAGGCATGGGAATATTAATGAAATTGGTGTTAAAAGAAAAATAAAAAAGAATAAAGTCAAGTCTAATACCCATGTTGCTAGTCACCGAACAATCTGCAAACCCGAAAATGATTATAGTTACTAACTTCTCTTCACACATCGATCACCAAATATATATATATATATCACGTCTTAGCACATTGGCTAATCGGTATCTCAAATATACTTCATCTTTGTCATCACATATATTTTTTTCTTTCATCATTTTTTTTTGATGACTTATTTTTTTTTCATATTTTCTTTTCCGCATACATCACATCCCCCCACACTTCGTATTTGTCGAAATGGTACACACGAATGGCAAAGTGTGGCTAACTAATAATCATCTAAAACAATCCAATCATACCAAGCAACTAGCAACCAACCAGTTAGACATTGACAAGGGGTAAAGGCTAAGGTTTAAAGTGTAAAATATATATTTTTTCTTTTTAGTGGATGTAATAAAAAGAAAGGGATGGCTCAAAGGGTGTACTAAGAGTATCTAGCGCTAAAAATGAGCACTAACAAATGGGTCCATGTGGGTGGTTAACTAACCGATATGGTTAGCTAGTATATCATTAGATGTAAACGGAAGGCCATTTGGTTTTGTTCCTAAAGGTGCCTCTTTATCACGCATATACACTTATATCACACGAATGCGATCTTACTTCGGTCTGGTAATGATTTACAAGTACAAGTTCTAGAATAAATAAAATCACCGGCACACTCATAGCAAAAGATCTAAGCATAAAAGATGTATGCTATATATGAAACAGACTTAAATCCTCACATTTAGTGGAAGGGGCTATAAATATGCTAGCAAATGTTATCGATCCCAGAATGGATTGCAATATTAATCGGGACACATCTCAAATTTTTCAAAATTTACTAATTTCACCAGTGGATTGATCCAGTTATTCTAATATATTAACCTATACGCGTGAAAACAACTAGATCACAAGGGCAAACAAGTTCACAAAATTTAAAATTGACCCAAAAAATTTGGAATTTAAAAATTGGTTTCGTTTTTCCTATAATATTTCCCCCCACACTTAAATTAAGCAAAGTCCTCAATGAAAATAAAACTTCAAAGCATGTAAAATAGGAAAATAAAATAAACAAGTCATGAGAAACAAAACCTTCCGGGCGAAGAAATCGCGATCGAACTCCATATGATAAAATGCTACGCATAAGCTAGCATAAGCTTGTGAGAACAATCGTTTTTAAATCCAAGCATCCTCCTCCATCACCTGCTGCAATTATTCAAACAAAACAAAACACACAATAATAAATTACGAGCATGTAACACCCCCACACTTAAAATTTTCCAAGTTTTGAATAGATTTATGCAAAAAGGGTGTACATGTTTATTTAAAACAAACAAACAATTAAAAGCACGGGTTGCCTCCCGAGAAGCGCTTAATTTATTAATGAGTCATTAGCTAGACTCTTCCCCGGGTTAGGATATTTTAACAATACGGTTCAAATGGGGAATTTCAGTTCTTAAACGTTGAGGGTATGGGATCTTTGGTTTGTACTCCACAATGGATGGGAATACATTTGATTCTTTTGGTTTGACCATGTTATAGTCCCTTTTCGTTATTTCGAACGTTTGGTCAATTTCATTAGAAATAAGGACAGTTGGCGGATCTTTTTGATTTTTCAGAGGGTCATTGGACTTTTCACTCCCAGTGAATATGGCATCCACTTTCTCAAGGTGAGATGTAGGAGGTGGCATAGTCCTACCATTTTGATTTAAAGAAACTGGATTTTGTGGTTCAGACCATTTGTCTATCTTTCTTTCCAGTTCTCCATTCCAGTTGCCACCAGTTTTGTTGAACTTCTTATCACCAACATGATTTCGAAATACATTGTGTACAGAACCTTTTAATTGATTCATTGGGATATTCATGGTGCAATCCTCAAGAAAAGGTGACACGGTTGGTGAGTTAGACATGATTTGGTTCAGATTTAGCGTGGTTGGAATGTGCTCGGTCTCGTCCTCTTCGATAAATTCAACCTCACCCTTATCGTTCTCGTTTTGAATTGAGGGTAGTTTGTAGACAAATTCATGTCTCGGGTTGGAATCTGTGGTGTAAGGAAGAGATTCAGCATGATGGACTTCCTGCTCCTCACTTAATCTTTCTATCCTCCTCTCCAAGTCTTGGATTATCGCTTGTTGGTTCCTTATTCCTTGATCGACTTTAGGTTCCAATTCAACCAACAGGTTCGTCATATTCCCATTGGCTTTAGTTTGACTGGCCATCCACTCTCTCATCATCTCCTCCGGTGAGGTTTTAGGTGTATTGAAATGTTGTGATGGATGTGGTATTGTATTCCATGGCTGATATCGAGGATAGGTATGGGTTGGGTTGTAGTATGGAAAGGAGTACGAATTCCTGGAATTTTAGTCATAATATCTTCCGTGACATCCTTGGTGATATCCTTCATGTTGGGCGTGGTTCGCTTCCATGGGATCACACAACGGTGTGTCATCCTCAGCATCGTGGTTTGAAGCGTGGTGATTATCTCGCAGGTCCATCAACTCCCTCCGTATGCTTATGAATTGGGCATTGATGTTTGTGGAAAGAGTTTCCAATTTCTCGATCAATAAGGCATGATCGGTATTGATGTTGCTTCCACCGGCGGAAACAACGATATTCGGATTGGAATCGTTTTGGGAATTTTTGGAGAAATCGTGCTTGAGTTGGACCTTGTCCTCGAGGATTTTGAAAGCTTCGTTTGGAGTTTTGTAGAGGAAGATTCCTCCGGCGTCGAGATTTCCTCGAGTTGGATCGTCTAAACCGTGATAGAATATTTGAATTATCGCTCCTTTGTTTAGACCGTGTCCATGACAAGTGTGAAGCATATCTTTCATGCGGAGCCAAGCGTCAACGAGAGTTTCATGATTGATTTAGTGAAAGTTGTGAATGTCATTTAGGAGACGTTTAAACTTAGCGAGAGAAATTTATCAGCTAATAAAAGCTTCTCTCATCTCTTCCCACGTAGTAATCGTTCCTTCATTTAATTCGTTCAACCAAATCTTGGCTTCTCCGGTTAATGAGAAAGGAAAAGTCCACAATTTAACCACTTCCTCTTGATTTTCACCATATTGGAATAGGCTACTAATCTCAAGAAAATCGGCTATGTGTCGGTGAGGATCGGATCAGATTCTCCCATCAAATTGATTCTCCCGAATCATTTGCATGTGGGTACCCTTCATATGGAAATTATTGCGAAGAGGGCGTTGAATAACAGCGGAACTAGGTGTTGGTGCAACGGTCCTAGTGCTTGACCACATGGGTTGGTCATCGGGATCAATGATGATTCTGGTTGGGGAATCGGGTGGAGTTTTGACTTCCTCTTCAAACATGTCGAGTTGGGATGAAAATTAAAAATAAAGTATCTACTTTTAGAAAAATGGGATTTTTTATTAGACTGTAAGAAGATTTTTTTAAAAAAAAAAAACTAATCATGACAAAACTATTTTTTTTTTGCGCACAATAGAAACGACTATAGTAAAAATATAGCTATTATTATTATTATGAGAAAACTTTGAAAAATAAACTAGTTATGACTTTTTCTTTTCCCAAGATTTCTCGGTAGCTCCATTGAAACGCACAAAGAAGCGGAGAAGCAGGTCAGAGCGAAGCATATTAAAAACCCAACTTCTTTAGGGAATCAAGGAGACCCGCCTTATACCTCTCACACAGTTTGTTTCTAATGGGTGAGCCTTACTTTCGAGGGAATAATTTTTTTTTTATTAAATAATCTACCAAACAAACAAACAAGGAAAAACACAAATAGGAACAAGACTAAACAAAGCTTGAACTAAATTGAAAAGAAAAAAAATGGTTTTTTTTTTTGGACAGAATGGTTCAGCCGATTGGCTTGGCTTCCAACCGATCCGGTTGGATTTGGTTTGGAGGTCTAGCCGAATCGGTTACGGGGACGTACCGATCGGCTGGACGAACTGATAAGAAAATGATTTTTTCGCAAGCAAAGACGGCACAACTAGGGAATGATTTGAACACAGATTCGAAGCACACAAAAACACAAACAAATCCCCGGCAGCGGCGCCAAAACTTGATGTGTCTCGCGACTACTAGTTTTAAATTTATAACAAGGATTACCAAATTAAGCTAAGAACACATGGGGCAAGTATGACCCTTTCGTATGTAGTTAGTTTTGGTTGGTAAGCCGAGGTCGTTCACTAGGCTTTGAGTGTTTTCAATTGTGAAGAATCTATGTAATAACAAGTAACACGAAAGTGGTAAATGGTTGTCACGTCCCAAAATACCATATAAGCAACAAGTAATGCTAAGATGATGATGATTAAGAAAATTAAACAAGAATGCAATCAATATAATTAAAACTACTTGTTTGGAACTAGTATCAATATCAATGGAGTGAGTGAAAGTATCGGGTAGATATTAAAGCAATAGCAAACAAAATCAAAGTTCATACAATTCTAATTCAATGGGTAATATCATGAAATTGTATACGTCACGGTTTAAAACATCCTTTCGGCCAATGAATAAAAACCGCATCATTATAAACCATTTGTTAGAAATATGATTTTACCAATTTGTTCATAAGAGCCTTTTTGACCTTACTCTTGATTAAACCTTTATGAATCCATTTAACTTGTTTATTCATAGTTGTCAATTATGAAATACCAAACATATACGCGCGCTAACATTTGGAATAAATCATAACAAGAAATCCTTTCGGTCCTTAGATCTAATTATGATTCACCAACAATATATTTAGACACATACCAATTCAAACAAACTAATAAGCAAAATCATATAACTATATTGCAAAATACCAACACACTCCATATCAATATCTACATTATTCCAAACAAGTATAACCAAACTACTCCATAACAATATCCATGATCAAACACAAAGGCATAAACTCATAAACTTGAATGTAAGAAAACTTGATTAAAGGTCTTACAATGATTGAAACAAGATTACAAATGATGTAGTGATGATGCCTCAAGTATTGGTGATGACTTCTTGAAGTTTTGACCTCCAAATGATGACTTCTTGGACCTCCAAAGTTTCCTGGAACTTTATGGACAAATTTTAGGCTTTGAGAGACATTAGTGGTGGTAGGAGAGGTGTTAGAGAAGTTCTCTCAAGTTGGGATTTAGTTGGATGATGAAAACATACACAAATGAGTCCTATTTATACTACTCTCAAGCCCTAGGGTGTTTAATGCTCAACTTGGCCTCCAAGGAGCTTGGAAGGACCTATAATACATGTAGGAAGGACCTAGAATCATTTGGACAAGTTTGGAGTTTTAGTGATGAAGAAATGGCTGTTCAGGGCCTCCCAACTGAATCGTTTGGGCTCCAACCGTTTCGGTTGGTCTACTTGACTGCTCTCCAATCGTTCCGGTTGCGGGGCACTACCGAACGGTTGGAGCAAGTTGACAAAAAATCATAAGCACCAAAGTGTAGATCTTTCTCTTAGCTTTCCGTGACCATGAACAGGGGGTCAAACGGAGTCTGTATGCAAAAGTTATGGCCAAAATGGTGAAGGTGTGTCGGGAACAACGAGTCTTCCAATATGTCTTCGTTTTAGCTTCTTTTCTTCATTTCTTTCTTTTTCCTTCTTGAACTTTATTCTTGAATCTTTGGACCACTAACTTGATGACTTTATCTTCTCTAATATACTCCACCAGACTTTCTTTTTTCGGGAATTCTTCGTATTTGGAGAAATCTTCGTATTTTACTTTTTTTCCGTCTTTTTCTCCATTTTCCTGTACATATCAAATGCACTTTTATACGAAAAATTAACAAAAGCATATGATTATAGCCAAATAACATACATAAAAGCACAGATAACGCTACTAAAAACATGCACAATTTGAGCGTTATCACTTACCACTAAATTACAGGTCATATGCCTTCCAAACATACTAAATAACAATAATTAAACTTCACAACAATAGTTTCATAATCAATTATTTTGTTGTTGGTCGAAGGGAAAGGAGATACACAAAAAGACATGACGACATGCCAAACTTTCCTAAACACTAACTTGATTTATGATCTGATGCCACACACTGAAATGCATGAGCTCACAGTGTCGTCCAACTCCTTAGTAGTAAAAGGCTTCTTGTCATTCCAAGGCATCTATAAAAAAAAGTAACATCCATAAGCTCTGTGTAAGATAAAGCAAAAGAAAATTTAGTGCAATACAAAACAATAAGTTTCAGATTATCATATTTAAACCACCAAGGACTTACCGCACTTGTGTCTATTTCCATGGTTACCCCATATACTTCGACCATGAGATAGTATTTAACTTGGTGGCATGCACAAAGAGATAATAAATAGAAGCAAATTGATTGGCAAAAATGGATTTTTGATCCTACAAAATGACAGCTTCAACAAGTTCTATTATAAGTTCGTGTCATCAGCTCAGAAGATGTGCCAGGAAGAATTTTTTACGAGTCTGCATTGAGGTCTGCAAATGGTCTGGTCTGGTCTGTAATTCGTCTGTAATGGTCTGGTGTGGTCTGCAATTCATATGTAATTTGCATGATGCATTCATAGGTATCGTAGTGTCCATTGTGATCTTTGTTACAGTTAGTGTGGTTAATTGTGATTGTGTGGGTGGCCCGGGTCTTTATTTATCTTTGATCCCAAGTAACTGAACTGATGGGGACTGTACACTGCTAGTTCTTCCAGTTTGTATGTGGTCAAAGAAACATGCTTCTCATAGTATGGGCATTGTTTCCCCAAAACCATCATTTCCATCATTAGCTATCCTACTCTACTACTCGCCTTAAGAATTTGTATATATGTCTTAATATGGACCTTAATAACCAATAAGCTTAATTCTAGTAGCTAATCACACATAATTCAATAAGCCCATATTATTAGTTAATCTAAACACCACCAAACACAAATCACATTCATTAATCAATCATATCCAATACTAAATTAGAAAACATTTCATCATTCCTTAGTTGCTCCAAACTAATTGTTACACGTCTAAAAACTTACAAAGTAAACACATGAGATTCTTTAATCAGTCATAGAAAACAAAAAATAAAAAATAAAAAAACTCATAGAAAACAAGACTTAATTTGCAGTCGCATTTGTTTTGGCATTCAACTTACTGGCCTAATGTCTAACGTATCAATAATTAACCAGATTATATGAAGTAGCCAACTCACAAGACCAATTTTCCTCAAGAACATGTAAAAGTACATATACCCACATACACAAACTCAATTTCCAACTTTTCAAACAAAACTATATGGCAAAAAAATAGTCACATAGAAAAAACAATGTAGTAAGCTACAAGAATGGTTTGAAAGGTTACTTACCATCTTCGGAAATGAGTGTTGTTGATGGGTTACAAACTGATGCATCCACTTCATAACATAGTAGCCGCACTGCAAATAGTGAGTTTGTTGGTTGCACTAAAAAGTAGTAGCCATTTTATAAGCATTAACCAAAAGAAATTAAAAAAATAATAATAAAATACATGTAAAGAATGAGATGATTTATCTCAACGATATTCCATTTCATATTACCAAAAGCCATGAAAGAAATTAAAGAATGGTAGAGTTGTGTTAACAATTATAAATATAAATGTGAATTATACATTAACGCAAAAAGTTCTTACTTCTGCACAACATTGGCGATTTCGTAGCTATCCTCGTTCTTTCTTTCCATATCAGAATCCAAAATGAGCCTAGTGTTTTGTTGAGGTACAATTATGAATAGAATCTAGTTTTTACTGATGATATGTGACCTTTTAGTATAAATAATTTACATAATGTCATAAAGCAATGAAATATAGTGTTGCATATTGTACCTTTCAACGTATGGTGGAAGAAAAAACAATTTATGTTGGCTTAGGTCCGTTGCTTGGAATAAGTAGTTTTTAACAAGCAAACTGTCAAAAATACATACAGATTCTTGAATCGTATACGATTTCAGGAAAACACGTTTGTTCGATTGTGTTTTCAGCTTTTGCAAAATCTTATGTCTGGATCTAGAAATATGACAATATATAAAATGTAAAATGACAAAATATTCCAACTTGTTAAATAAGATATGGTAAGCGCATATGTACTTATGTTGAAAACAAAGTTATAATGGATGATTTAAGCTATCCATTCACGAAAAGCATCATAAGATCCTGGGGGAACTGAAATTTGAAAGGACTCTGATTGTAAAAATACGAGGCTCGACATTAACATGCATAGAATGAGCGGGGATCCGGGTTGCGCATTAAACATTCATAGGCACTTCAAACACATGCTCTTTTATGTATCGACCACGATAGTCGTTCATTTTCTTAATTAGGTATTATTTTCCTTGCTAGCCTGCACAACAACAAGTACATTAGTATTGGTATCTACTTGATTGATAATCCAAACTCAAGTTAACTAGTCTAATGTAATTACAGGTGCTACATGTTTCAAACAAGATTAAACAATAGTATTTATTATCAAAATGTTAAACATGTTAACGGTCTTAGAAAACAATGACAAAAGCAGAGACATGACTGACCACGCCAAAGTTTTCGAGCTTAATCTTGAAGAAAGTCTTTTGAACTAACATAGCTCTATATTTGCCTCAGCAAAGCAATCATAAAAAATTCGTTTATTCAAATATAAAAGCATAACTTAATAAATATCGAGACACATATCATTGAAAAACAAGTTTTGATTTCTCAAAGTTGATAGCATTATAGCTATACAATTTCCTAATAGTTTCTTTGGTGGGTGAACCTCATTCAACAACGATGTACAAGGTTGAATTAATCTAAAAGCCACAAAATTTCACTTTATTATATTGAATAGTTAAAGGAATCATAGTCTTGAAAGTCCAAGTAGGTCTCAAAGGTTGCATCAAGACTACGTGACACAAAATGAGCCATGGAACCCCATACCTAAAACTAAACATACTATTCCATCACGAGAAGTGATTCAACATGTTATTTCTATGTTGCACATAACTGGGAAACATCTTCTTGGCCAAAACTCATTCGTTTATGGTAATTGGTCCAAAAAATATACCTAGGAACACAAGGTTCCAGTTCGCCTAAGGGGTATCTCATGAATAAGTGCAAAAGATTTGAACCATGTAACCTTTTGCCAATAACTAAAATAGGTAAACCTACTTCAACCTCAGCAAGGGTGATTTGAACAAAGTACTTTGATTCATAAAACCAAATAATTAACAAAGATACATGTAAATAACATAAATAAGTAAACCTAATGTGCAAATCAATTATCAATTATGCATACTAAAGTTGGAGATATCCACTAAATCACTAATTAGGGGACTTCAGAGCTGTGGGTTGTTTGATATATTTTTATTATTTAATTTAACTTTTAGCCATTTTCATGAATCCATTCAAAATTAAGATGGAAAGTTGTAAGTTGGATAAGTGTGCACCATCTTTTAGTTATTCAGTATTGATGTTGTAACAGCAATGGAACTTGTCAAAATTTTAGTACTACTTTCTTTAGAGAGATAACAGCGTACCAAATTGAGTGGGCGTGCACCCTTGGTCGCACTCTTGGTTGCCGTAGTTGCTTCTATATGGTTGGATGGTCCTTCTTGTCTAGAGATAGTTGGTGATGTTTGTTTTCGGTGGAAGATTCTTTATTTTTTGCCAAAATTTACTTGGTTGCGTTTGGGTGAAGGTATTTGCTGCCATAATATGCTTGGTTCCAGTTTGGGTAGAGGTACTTGCTACCACAATTTCCTTGTTTCCTGTTTGGTTGAAGGCCTAATAACAAAGTATAATTATTATATTGACTAAATGTTACTACAATATTATAAGTGAATCATATGTAGATCAAATTACCTTAGTGAGTTCAATATACTTCTTGGGCCATTGAATAAAACTAAGCACGTTTTGTCCTAATTTACTGAACACTTCGGTTGAGAATGGAAGAATGTAGTCCTTGTAATCAGCTTCAACTTTGTCTACATGCACCTTCGCATGCCCCTGTAGCACTGACTTTCCATGTACTTGCTTACCAAGATACACCATCCCTATATCACAAAGAACCTTCTTTGTCCCGTATGGAAGTGGCATTTGCTAGCCTCCTATAAAACATATATTATTAGAAAATGTATAATACACTTATAATACAAAAATAATAACAAGAAATTGAGTACATGCGTTATCATAGCTCTAAATCTAAATAAAACATGAATATCATTCAAAATTTTAGTTGTACAAAGTAAATTAAATTTTAACCAACATGTGCAAATTATGTTGCAAACAGACCAGTAGGCTTCTATGTTTAAATTTGTTTTAACATCTATGTTGCAAACAAAACCAGTAGCACATTTCATAAACAAGATCAGTAGCAAACAAGATCAGTAGCAAATGTGTAAACATGCAAACAAGATCTATAGCACATGTGCAAATGTGCAAACAAGATTAGTAGCAAATGTGCATATGTGCATACATGATTAGTAGCAAGCAAGATGCGTAGCACATGTGAAAATGTGCACATTTGATTAACAAGATCAGTATCCAGGGTCGGATCTAGCTTATGCACAGGGGTATGCACGTGCATACCCTGTGAAAATATGAAGTAGTGTAAAAATATTGATTTTTTTCGAAAGGTGTTACAAAATACACTAAAAACTTAAGAGTGCACACCTTCTAAAATACTGAAAAATTATGATTGCATACCCACATATTAAAAAAAGGTAAAAAAGGAATGAAGGTAAACATACGACTGGTTATTTTGTGTATTTTAAAAATTAAAAATTAATGAAGGTAAAAGACTACTTGTTATTATGTGTGTTTCAGAGGTTGTTTTGAAGAGGTAGAAGAAGTAGGTTAAGTGGTGAAAAATGGACTTTATGTCTTTTTACCTTTTTCATAACCCAATTATAATGTATACTTATGGTATTGTCCAACAAAATCAGTAGCACATTTGATAAACAAGATCAGTAGCAAACAAGATCTGTAGTGGAGAAACAAGATCACTAGATGTTTAGGGTAGTGAATAAGGTTGAAAAATAGGCAAAGCTTTGTGATCGTGTGTTGAATGTGGTTTGGCAATATTCCACGAATTGCAATTGGGATAAGTTGTGTAATTAAATTATGACAATCATGCGACTTCATACCAAGCAGCTTCAAGTCAGTCATCGACACCACCTTCTTAACATTTGAAGAATATCCACATGGAACCTTAACATCATGAAAGCATTGACAAAATTTGGTTTTTCGGCCTTTGACATGGTATAACAAGCTGCCGGGAGATACATACGACTTCCTTCTTTTTCAACTGGATAAAGGTATTGTCTTATTCCCATTTCAACTATATCCTTTCGAACATTAACCCCGTCTTTTTTTTCTGGAATATTTAACAATAATCCTATTAAGTTGTCACAAACATTTTTATCGATGTGCATAACATCGAGACAATGCCAGACTTGCAAATGCTTCCAGTATGGAAAATAATGTTGGTTGGAGTGGTTCTCTTTTGTTTTCCAAACACATTGTTTACTTCTTGAACTCGGGATGGAACTTCTCCATCCAATGGTTGTCGTAAAACTCTTGGCTCAGTATTTCCATTAAACAACTTTGTTCATTTACGGTATGGGTGATTCTTTCGAAGCGATCTTCGATGTCCCAAATATACCATCTTTGTGGAAAACTAGAAGGGGGTTGAATAGTTTTGTCGATTTTAAGTTGGTTTCAAAAACTTTAGATTCGATATTATGTGAAATCGTATGGATGTAGAGAAAGTATAGATCTAATGATAAAGCAAGTAAATAAAGTAAAGCAAGGGATAGAAATGACACAACCGATTTATAGTGGTTCGGCTACAAGGACACCTTCCTTGCCCTACTCCACTCCCCGAGTCACCTACTCGAGAGTTCAAGCACTATGTCAACAAACTCCTTCAACTTGGCGGATAACCCTTCACAATGTTGCTTGCACCTTTTTCCGGTACAAAGCTAAATACCGAGTCCGTAACACGGTGGACCAAACCAACACGACTATTACAAAACAAATATTTGAAATATCAAATAAAAGATCTTTGCTACAAAAATATTGTAGAAGAATAAATCAATCAAGGACCCCTTGCTTGGATGACTTGTAGAATGCTCGTGATCTCGCCTTAGAGAAGGACCTATATGAGAATCACAAAAGAAAGAAAGAAGAAAGAACTCTCTAGATCAAGTGATCTTTGTTAGAAGAGAATGAGAGTGATCAAAGTGTTAGGAATTAGAAAATTCCAGATTGAAGAGTCGGTCACCCTAACTATTATCTAGCATAAGTTAGCTCGTAGACTTGTCGTTATTTACGTTTCTATGTAGTTAATTAGTTAGTCAAGTAGCGTAAAATAGTTTAGTGCAACACCGTGGAGGAAGGTCGGGTCTTTACCCATTGTATCCCTGATCCACAGGCCGATAGGAGGTCGTTTAGTTTGTAACCTATAAATACCCTCTACCTTGCAAGGTAGAGGGTTGGATGTTCTTTGGTAATCTAATATTCTACAAGTTTCTCTTACTAGAATATCCCACTCTTTCTCTCTCTAAAACCATCTATGTGCTCATTGTGTTAATGTTATGATGTGTATGTGAAAACTAATATCCAACAATTGGTATCAAGAGCCATGGTTAGATCATATCTTGCACATCTTTGGATTTCTAGTGGTTTTAGGTGGTTTTGAGTTTGAAAAGTTTAGTGGTTTTGCATCATTTGGTTGATTTCTTGTGTTAAAGTTTGGTTTTGTTAGTACTTTTATGTTTAGAATCATCACAAGTGTGTAGGTTTTCATTTGGTAGCTTGAATCATCTTGGTTGGGTTGTTTTGGATTGAAAAGTGAGGAATATGTGGTTTTTCTTGCTAGCGACTTAACACACGGAATACTTTCTTCGTAGCGACTTGCTTTACAAATTTGTAGCGAGTTACGTTTTAGACCTAGCGACTTGATCTAGCGATTACAAGACAAGTAGTGGACTCTCCACTACGGGTAGCGACAGTGGTAGCGACTTGGTGGTAGCGACTTGGTGTGTAGCGAGTTGCTCTTTAGCGACTTGTATCTTTAGCGACTTGAGTAGCGAATTGCTGCCAAAATTTTGCTAGCGACTTGAAGCTTAGCGAGTTACTACTTAGCGACTTGCATTTGTATAGCGACTTGGGACTCTAGCGACTTAGTGGTGTAGCGAATTAAGAGTTAGCGACTTGGTGCATTATCTTCTAGCGACTTGGGATTATTGCTATTTAGTTGGTAGCGAGTTGGTTCTAAATCTCTAGAGACTTGGGAGTAATTCATATTAACACAATCGGTCATCACGGATCCTTTAATCACCAAAGTACTTGCTCTCTATGACACAACACGAATAGTGAAATAGAATGCTTATCCGAATGCCATACACTTAATGATTCAAGATCGATTAATCGAACAACTCAAATAAGTCACTCTTAATGTCGCAAATGATGCTAAGAATATGGAATGCACCGGTGAGCCGTTTCAACATCTCGATCGACTTCTCAAATTACTCTTATCTACAACCATGGATCGAACAAGTTGTGCCATCCTTCGTCGAGATTTTCCCACTTTGACAAGAACTGCTTTACTTAACTTAGAACGATTGAGGTTTCAAATTACCAAAGAAAAGTTTTCAATCGATGATTCTCATCCGCTCTCCAAACCATCATCAATCAATTTCACCACTTATCCGGAAGAATACTCCTCGATTTTGATGATATCATGACCGGAATATCGTTCAAGAAACACACGGGAATGGAAATTCATGAGTTCAGAGACTCATTTATTCAACTTATGAATAATATGGAAACATACATCAAGGATGCTGCTAATGAGAATAACAAGCTGAATGAATTGAATGAGTGCCAAGAGTTTCCATGGAGCAATGATGACGTGTCATGCTTCATTCCAGTTGAACCAGCAGAAGACACTGATTGAAGAATCTCAGTTGTGATGGAAAAGGATGAAGAGAACAAGACGCGATATCAAAGTCTCGAGTCGAAAAGGTATCAATCAATAAGGTACTCTTATCCGATCACACAAGTTCTCTTAAAAGGTACATGACTCTTACTCGAACATAACAATGTGGAATCGGTCTTTGTTTTGCTCGAATCCAATGCAAGTAACATGATTGAAAAAGGGTATATGATGAGCTTTCAAACAAATTTTCAATTCTTGAAAACACCGTATCTCATTGCAAATTGAAATACAACAAAAGGACGAAATGTTTTATGTGAAAAACCGTGTACTAATCGGGAACTTCCGAATTCGAGAGAATTTTTGAAATTAATCGGTTAAAATCCAGATTCGGGACAAAGATTCGACCATTGGCAATCGAAACTACTTCTTTCGAAGCCCGAAATATGATTTGTCATGAGATGAGTGATGCACTTGAATCTAGAAATTCTGAACTATCTCTATGTGTGTCCAACCTTCTAAGAGAAAATGAGCATTTAAGAATTAACCTTGAGGAAACAAACTCTAAGTTAGTCAATCAATCTAACCTCCTGAGGAAAGAAATTGATGACCTCAAAGCACAAATTCAGGATAAGAGCTTCAATATTGTTGCCCTAAAAAATGAGCTCAGGAAGTCTGTTGGAAATAGGATGAACACTAAGTTTGCAAAACCTTCAACTTTGGGAAAATCAAATGTTCAGAATCACTTGAAACGAACAGTTATTAAACAACCTAATGCCTTTAGGTGCGAAAGAGCTAAACCATTGAAATCTAAGCTTATATCCCAAGTTGATAATATGTCATTTTGTCAAAACCGGTCACTTCATTGCCTAGTTCGGATATGATGAATCTCAAACCTCGGATTTATAGTCAATTCTCACGGATCAAAAAGGCAACAAGTATTACTAGATCTCATGCAAAACATCATTTGGTGATCAATCCCTAAGAAATACTCGGATCACATAAGGACAATTAGTCAAAACAAGGGTGTGCACTCAATTAGGTCAACTAAGCGTGGTTTCAAATGGATTCCCACCGCGTAATTTTTAAGTTTACAGGACTTAAACGAACTTACATTCCTAGATCATGACTCAAGTGGATTCCGGGTAAACTCTTCAAGAATGTAGAACCCAATAGGATCCCCATTAATGATACGTCGTGTTTAATCGTGATGCATCCAAATGTGAGATTAAACATGTCACTAACCCTTCTATGTACATGTCTACATGTGCTTCAAGTACAATGTGCTCTCGGTCTTTTTCGGTACAATGCTCAACTCAATCGGGAACTTCATGACTTGGTTCCCTCGAAATGAACATAGCTCATTCAGAGCTATAGCTTGCCCGAGTTGATGTACTTCTTACTTTGACTCCTATTCATCTTGAATCGGGACTCACTCTTCTATATCGTGTACAAATCAAATCTCAAAAAAAAAAAAAATCTTTAAAAAAAAAAAAAAAAAATTAAAATGTTAAAAATTAAATTTACAATTTTATCATGTTTTTCCCAATCTAATAAAGAATACGTTCATTGTTATCGATAACATCTACGGTCCTAGAAATGTCATTCAATAATGGCACGGGATCATAGATGAAGTTCGAACAATTGAAATATTCTTGTTTCTTTATAACGGGTTGATTAATGACAATCAATGGTCTTTGATGACATTGATTGAGGGAGATGGGAATATGGGAATATGTTTTTCTTTTCTTGACTAACTATGCCATTGGCTTCGGTCTTTGGTTATAATGCTTGCTCGAGAAGTTGAGGTCGTGTTTTGCCTTTGTAACTATCAGGTTATGGTTTTTGTAGGTTGTGGTCGTATCTTGCTCATGTGATTATCATTGTGTACCTACGTATTAAGTGCCTAGTAGTAAATGCTTATTTGACTAAATGATTAATTGATTCATGGTGATCATTGTGATAATCTATGCTAGCGACTTAGTCTATAATCTGTGTTAGCGACTTACCACTTCTTCCTCAAAACCATAGGGACCAAACTTGTCATATATGTGAAAGTTGTGTTACTCTAGAGACTTACCTCACCTCATTTTAAAACCACAAGGACCAATTGTGTCATACTGTCAAAGATAGTTGCTTATACCCCTAGCGAATAACCATTTAGCGAATTACCTTTTTCTTCCTCAAATAAGTTTTTTTTTCCTCTCTCGATTCTCTTGTCTTCGTCATTCTGCTCATCCTAGCGACTTAGCAGGAGGTTTGCCTCGAATCCCTCTTATCTTAGTTCTCTTAAGCGTTTGTGTTAAGGTTCTAACTTGTCTTTTTATCCAGATCTTTTCGAGCTCGTGATTTGTGACTATTTGACTCCCACCTAGGTTCGAGTTGTCATGTAATCGTGTTTCTGTTGCTATTATAATTGAATTGTTTGGAATATATTACTTTGATTGCTTGATAATTTGTCTCCGTGATCTGATGATGAATGGTTAGCGGATTGTGCTGTTGGGGTTTTTGTTACGAATGCTCTTGGTAGCGACTTAGATTGAATGTTCTTCATAGCGAGTTAGCGTTCTACTTAGCGATTATGCTTCTGTAGCGAATTAGCATATGTTATTCTGGCGACTTGGGTAGCGAGTTAGTTGTTAGCGACTTGTCTTTACAAGTTAGCGAATTAGTAACATTAGCGACTTAGTTAACAAATTTGTAGCGACTTGGTTGTGTTACTGTTCATGGCGACTTGTCTTCACAAGTTAGCGAATTAGTAACCTTAGCGACTTAGTTAACAAATTTGTAGCGACTTGGTTGTGTTACTGTTCATGGCGACTTGTCTTCACAAGCTAGCGAATTAGTGACCTTAGCGACTTAGTTAACAGTTTTGTAGCGACTTGGCTTTGTTACTGTGATGGCGACTTGTCTTTAAATGTTAGCAACATTGCTCACTTTCATGTTGAGAATTAGTCTTAGGGTCGAGGGTTATTAAAATGTTCAAGGGTTTATTGCTAAAGGTGATCTCATTCTCACAATACTTAGGATCTCCTAATTCAACTTCTTGAGTCAACATACTCCATGTAATCTGCTATGACATGTCATTTAGGCAAAAGGTACTTGGTTTCTCTCACGACAACCAAATGTTTCCTTTTCCTCATGCATATTTGTTATATCACTTCTACATTTGTATCTTGGCTCATGTCATGATCCCTTTGCAATGCACTCTTTTGCCTATTAATCCCTTATCAGCTCGTCATGTGATTATTTGTCTGTAAGATTATACTTCATTGAAATATCTCACTTATAAAAGTTGTCATATATTTGAAAGTTGTCATATATTTGAAACCTATGCCACTCAATCTTTCTCTGTATGTGTTTTGGGGACTCCTTCTGAGTTAATACTTCTATGTGTCTATGTCATAAGGGTGCTCTCAATGTTGTCTCATTTATCATTTATCTAACCTGTTCCCAATCATTACTGTTGATTGTATGATTACTCAGACCATCAATGGCAAGTTCAATCCCAGAAAAGAGCATTACCCCTTCGGCATCATCCAAAGTTCTCTCAGACGAAGAAATCCTTCCCAGGAGTCAATGGGTTGTTATTGGAAAAAGCAAGCGTTATGTGGACCTACAAAGGCTTCAACAAAATCCGATACTCAAAGTTTCTATTGACATCCTCAAAACACAAACTTCTTTGAACAATTACCAAGCAATGCTCAATTCCACCATTTACATTCAACAATTCGGAACACCGTTCAATGGGACAAAATCACAAGACAATACTCTTGCAAACCGGATGATAGGGAGTTCACAATTAATTACGATATTTTGAGCAAGGCTCTTGGAATCACCCATGTAACCTCGACTTTCGTTCGAATCTCCACTGGTGTCGACGATCGATTGCCTTTCTAATTGGGTTGGGTTATCGAGCAATATTTCAAGAGCATCCGACATCATCACCGGACACATGTATCAACCACGAGAGCTATTACAACCATTCTTAACTTGTGCTTATGCGGGAAAACTTGAGGGTTCGATAAAGTGAGAATTCCTATCTTGCAAATCCTATGGGAATCGTCAATAGGGTTGATGTGAATGTCTCGGATCGTATTTGGGAAGAATTCTCTTTATCAATGAACACATTCATATCGATAGAACCAATTTCCAGAACAATGCTCAAGGTCGAAAGAAACAGAACAAGCTTGTAATTCCCAGCATCAGATTTTCTAAGCTTGTTATCCAGTACTTACAACAAACACACAAATTCAATCCTAGGAGTGAATCAACTCTACACAATGCAGAAGATGAATATGTTTTAGGAAACACAAGTATGTTCCTAGAGGTACGGTTAATGAACTATTTGGATTGCCAATTCCTGAGTGTCTTCTCACAGAAGATATCAAGAAGAAGGACTACTTCAAGCAATACAAGAAAAGAGCTACGGATCCTCTCACGATGTCACACCTCTCCTCTACAACCAAATGCTCCCATATCCAAGTCACCTCACGGGCATCCTATGCCTCTCTTCCTAAAAAGAGACTTGAAAGGTCACAACATTCGAGACCACAACCAAGAAGCGAGAAAGTAAAAAGGAAGAAAGTGGAAAAGGAAATTGGTGAGAAAACTGAGGTACCAAGGAATATTACCAGGTTAACTGATGAGGATGACGCTGATCTGCAACTTGGAATCCAGCAAAGTCTAGAAAGTCAGAATGTGAAAGCTCCAGTAGGTGGAATTGTGTTAAGAGAACCCGTTCAACTACCTCGACAAACAACCCCAATTACACATGACAAGGGTAAAGGGGTTGCAAGTGTTGAAACTGAACAAGCTGCTCACATGCTTTTAACTATCTCATCATCTCCATCAAGCACCACAAATCAATATGAGCTGAAGAGAAGAACAAAATCATCTCATGCAAAAGAACAATCTGGAGTGGACAAAGTGCCTGAAACGTTTAAGGAAACTCCTACACTTAGTGAGACTCAATCTGGCTTGAATGTTGACGCTCTGTTGCAAAAAGGCTCGCAGGAGAACCTTGAGACAAGATCTGATGAGACCTTGAAGATGGATGAACCAAATCTGTCTACTAACTCTCTATCCTCACTTAAGAATCTTGATGCAGATTTCTCTTTTGGTGATCAATTCATTAATGACAAATCCTTAGATCTTGCACAATCCATGTATCCGTCAAGATTCAAGAAGATCGTCAACTATTCCTCCAATGTCGGCATCCTCACTATCAACTCGCACTTCCACCTCCCTTACCTACTCAATCAATCGTACAAACACCACCAACATCGCCACCAACCCCCGAACTGTCATTACAATTGCGGATGAGGTGGCTCCACCGACTTCTCCTCCATGATTCTCACCTCGATCAACTCTTGGATAAAGCCATAAAAGGATAGAAGCTCGAAAGGCAACTTCCTAAATCATTGATTCTCGGTGGATCGTGTCTATAGATTGGAGCACCTCAACTTCAATGAAGGGTTCGCCGCTATTGAAGGAGAAGTCAAGGATCTTGTGGAATGGGCTATGGAGGCTCCACTTAGACGATTCAAGGACCTCCCTATCACCGATATGAGAGCTGCTCTGTTTGAAAGGATGTATGAGGCTGAAGAGGACAAGCATGAGGTTCACAAGAAACTCTATGAGGCACTTGAAGAATCCATTAAGTTCGACAATTATGAGCAGTTTAAGATTGACGTCGGGGAAAAAGAAGCTAGAAAGAAAAGGAGAACAATTGTGATGGAAGCATTGATGAAGGATCGCAAAGATCCTCCTCCACCCCCACCACCAACGGGGGGCGCTGGAACTTCTGGAGCTGGTAATCCTTCTACGACAACCAACACACCTCCATCACAACCACCATCATCACCGCCAAAACCTTCCAATCAATCAGATCCTTCAAAAGAATAGAGTACTCAGAAGAAATCTGCTGCCTGGACGACGGTTGATTCAAGGTTCACATCCACATCCACCTCTATTCACGATGATCAAATGGTTAACGAAGAGTCGCATGTCATGGCGGACTCGTAACCGGATGAAGATGATGCATCTACAAAGCATATTCCTAAGCCCTCGAAGACCGGTTTGATACTTACATGGTGGGAATCGCACTAGTACATCCGAGTTGCACCTTCAAGAGACACAATTCAAAGTCGCATTGTGGAAGATAGACCTCCTTCTCCGAACCCACATGGACCATCCCAGTCGACTCTATGATTCCCGACAACAATTGGGCATCGCTTATCACCAATAATTACGAAGTTCCGGTGAAGACTCTCTTCTACACTATCTCGGTGATATGGGAAGTTTCATTAGATGGTTTTGTGAACGGAAGAGTATCTCATCCATAACACCAAGAGATCTTGAAGGACAAGCTTACGAAATTGTCAAAGTCTTCCACTCGGATGCAAATCATCTTCAATATCGATGGAAGAATGCCATAAGATCTTTGAAGGACCAAGTCGGTGATCAAATCACCGCTTCAATGTCAACAAATCTCTTCCTCTTGGTGGTGAACACCGTCGATGACCATTCGTGTGTAATTCTTCTTCAATCACGACTTGGACTATCTGTGTGCTCGCTCACGAAAGAAGACCGCTCTATCAATATCAAAGATGAAAGTCGCAACCTACTCGATCGGGGCTTGAACAGATGGTTCCGATCAATGCAGGGGTCAAGAACAAAATTATGATATTGCCGCTTATGGTATTTCTCTTTGGTGGTTCAAAAGAAGAAGTTCTACATCGAAAGACATGGTGTCGATAAAAGACGCAATGATGTCGATCAAAGTCGCAAATCTTAAGTGTTGTTAGTGTAGAGATCTTCCCTATCTATGGATATGAGTACTTGAAGAAGATTGTCCTTAAAAGAGTCGACTTCAAAGTGTATACTATTGAAGAGAACGACTTCAAACATCTTACGCCAAATGATTTCAAGATCTCTATCTCTTAAATCTTCAAGGACACCTTGAGCATTTACTGTCCGTGAGAAAAGGCCCTCTCTGCAATTGTCACTCTTTGGATCGGGGCTTAGTCATTCGAAACGAGTTGAGGACTTTCACTTGGCATTGAAAGCTACCAAACCAGGATCAACCTTACAAGTCCTCAATGGAATGCAACTGGACATGAATTTCATCGAGAATACAAAGTCCTTGACACCCCTAGAGCCGTCATCTTCTCCGACAGATATGGATCTCGTATGCTTATGCGTCTATGTGAACTCTACAAGTTTAGTGATGGTACGCTCAAATTGGTCGAAGAAGAACTTGACACCAGAGTGAAAGAAGCCAAACTTGATATGAAATCTTGGGTTAAAACTATTTTTTGACCGATGATGACGTGAAGAGATGTGAACATTTCATTCTTTGCAATCGACGAAGACTCAAGACACGAAGGATCTTCCGCAGCCTTGAAAGTTTTGTTGGTGGAAGGCTTCGTGATGGTCACTACAAACTTCTTCGAGGACTGAATGAAGACTTCTTCGGATGTTGTTTATGGTGTGTTTTAACTATGTGCAATATGTGGTGTAATAAATATGAACAAGCGTAATACATGTAATAGTGCTAGGATTTGTACTGTGGTTTCCCTTGTAAAAGGGAAACATGTGTTGTCCATTTCGATCATATAAAACGGACATGCTTTTCTCCTACAAATATTTTACCTCATACATATTTAAATCACTTGAGATCCAAAATCTCAAAGGATTTAAGATTTTGATCGGGGAGAAAATGTGATATAAATATGAAAGATGTTATAAAGATAAGATGACCAATTTTGTTGCATACTTCTCTCTAATATGTGCTAAACAATTTTCGAATCTCGAAGCATATATTAAGGGGGAGAATTCTCTTCGCAAATGATTTCTAAGGTACCCTGATTACATGGCTTTAAATCCTTTGGTAATCATGTATGCATTTATTAACAAGTTCCCTCTAGTATGTGCAAAACTCTTTTCAAACCTCGAGGCACATATTGAGGGGGAACAAATTTATGGAAACCTCATCCTTCCTGAAAATGCTTTATCTACTTGATTTGATCAAGGAAGTGATGGTGATATCTTTTAGAAAAATGGTAATCAAAGAAGTAAAATTCTTCCTCTTGCCTCCGTGTGCAAAACGATTTCAAACATTTGATGCACATGTTGAGGGGAGCACTGTTCTAAAATATCAAAACAATTCGGTACAAAATGCTTTGATAATATATCACAAGTATCCGAATTGATTTTCAAATGGTTTTCAATTGGTTCCAATGGCGGATGAACAATACCAAATAGACCGACCAACTTTACTTTATGTACGGTGATATAAGGATGATAAGGTTAGGTTTTGTTCCCAAGATCCGCTGAACGGAGGAATCTACCAGGAACTATCCACTAGTTAGTGTAGAGTTCTTAGGTATGATGATAAAAGGAGAAAAATGAGGAATGGGAAGAGTGCGGATCGAGACCGAGCTAGTATCGAATAAACCCAACAAGGGTCTAGTTATGAAGTCTCGGTAAGCTTGAAGGGGTTGAAGAATTAAAAGAATTGAATTAGAAAAGGGTGATAACAAATAGCCCTCCATTTATTCAACCTTAGGGCGTAAACCGGGTTCAATTCATATGCTACCGATGGTAACATCGGTATTGAAGACAAAGACGTCATGGACCCAAAGGACGACTGCACTTCAACTTTCCAAACCACTCAAGTTCCTCTTAAAAGGACTTGTTTCATTCTCACGGGAACCGACATTATCTATCGACTTTCTCTTAGAGATTGTTGATATTGAAGAAGGAGACCCTCTCCCTAGTCTCCGAGACGGGATCCAAATATGCACAAATTGAGTCTAGAGCCACGAGATCATCAATAAATCTCATTAGGACACTTTCAATGAAGACTCTCTGTTTCACACAATGTGGAAAGAGAGATTATATCTTGAGTCCCACGCATTATCCTTGTGGTATTGCGAACATCCGAGTGACGTGTTTACACATTCACAATGAAGATGGAAAGCCTTCGAGCCAACATCAAACAAGCTCCCGGTAGGTGGCATGTGAGATCTATTATATGGATCAACCATGTGACAACCGAGCGAAACGATGGGGCGATTCAATCTCTTGAATCAATCTGGTTCAGTTATGGATTGACGGATACCTTTGAAAACCGGTCTTTGTGCTTAACAACTCTTTTCTTTAGCACATCGACCGTGTACTCATTTTTCAAACCAAAAGGTGTTTTATGATTGATAATTGATTTTCAATAAAACCTTCGTTGTATTGCAAAAACAATTTCTATTGAGCAATACACGATTGTTTCTCAAATATCTTTTCATCAATCGGTGGACTTAAAATTATTGGTTCACTCACTCCGTGTTATCTTCTTTGAGATGTTCGGTTTGAGAACGACTAGAGCATTCGAAAACCCGTCAAGGAAATTCTTGAATTATACCGATCACAGCAAGACATGTATCGATCAACGGGGAACCGTGGCCCGTGTACCTCAATTCAACGAAAGTGATCAAAGACACTTTCGTGCGATTTATTGCTAACTATTGTATGCGAGTACGCCCGACGTTTGCGGTGATCGTAATGAAGCGGTCAATCCATAGCCGCATGCTCACTTAACACATTCATCTATAAAGAAATCATGATTAGTGCATCAATGACTCTGATATTTTCACTTCATACTTCTGCTACGCTGCTGCCAATATCATGAATCAACTTAAGCTTCCGCTACTCTGATGAGAAGATTTCATGATCTAGAATGTGAGCATGTCGGTCCTAAAGTCACAACATCACATTTTACCAACACCACAAAGGATGTCTCAGAGATTTTTGATAGCTGATGATCTCAAAAGATGGCTCATACTTATTATCTCATGGATCATTAATGACCTCCACTCTAAAGTACAAATCTATGCAGACTTTGAAGTTGCACTACTTATGCACTAAGATTGCGAAGTTGATGAACTAATGTCTACGAGCTCAAGAACAAAGTCAAGAATAGAATGCTAGGTTTTGAAATGTAAAACATGGGGTGACCTCCCTTAGGGGGAGATTGTTAGGAATTAGAAAATTCCAGTATTGAAGAGTCGGTCACCCCAACTATTATCTAGCATAAGTTAGCTCGTAGACTTGTCGTTATTTACGCTTCTATGTAGTTAATTAGTTAGTCTAGTAGCGTAAAATAGTTTAGTGCAACACCGTGGAGGAAGGTCGGTCTTTACCCATTGTATCCCCGATCCACGGGCCGATAGGAGGTCGTTTAGTTTGTCACCTATAAATACCCTCTACCTTGCAAGGTAGAGGGTTGGATGTTCTTTGGTAATCTAATATTCTACAAGTTTCTCTTACTAGAATATCCCACTCTTTCTCTCTAAAACCATCTATGTGCTCATTGTGTTAATGTTATGATGTGTATGTGAAAACTAATATCCAATTTGACCCAAAATGGATTAAAATCTAATGATTAGATATGAATTTAAGGCATGTGATCATGAGAACACAAACATTAAAGAACATACTCCAAAAAATGAAAAATATTGAAGTTTTCATCCAAAGTGAGAAAAATAGAAGGTAAAATAGCTTTTGTCTCACGGATCCTTCCTCGAGGGATCCGCCCAAAGATTAAGGCTGGATCCGTGGATCGGTGATTCGTGCAACACAAAATTTTCCTTGTGGAAACATTTTTGCCTAGTGCTTATATGCAAACTATTTGGAGTTGCGGTTATCTTGACTCCTAAGAAGAAAATAAAAATAAACTAGAAGTGAAAAAGCATACTATTATGTGAGATAACCCAGTGCTCCTAATTCATTGTTGCTTAAATGAAAATTCAAAACACATATTAGTTATGTGTTCTCTTTAGCATTCAAAAGACATGAGATGCAATTAAAACGGGTTTTTACTTTGTATTAATAATGAAAAAGCGATTTGTCCTAGACGTGAGAAATTGCTTTTGTGAAATTGATACGGGAAGAGGTATCATTTTTAAAAAACATTTAAAAAAGAGGTTTCTATGTGTGAATAAAAATCATTTTATCCTTTGAAAAGAAGATGTGTATGTAATTATATGTTTGCAACTTGTACTTATTTTGAAAGAAAATAAGAAAAACTATTGAGTTATTAGTGAAAAACTTATCTTGGGTTTTGACAATTCCCGTATTGTTTGTGAGTTGTGCGTGAAATAGAGATCCTAGACTCAAAAAGAAGAAGGCTAGTGTTTACATACCTTGTAGAGTTAAAAAGTAAATTACGACGATTGTTTCATGAGACCAAGACCAAGACGTAGTAGGTTGAATTGTTCCCACTTCAACGGTTTGGTGAGGACGTCGTCTATGTTGTCTTCGGACGCTACCTTCTCAATAGAGATGTTCCCCTTTTGAACATTGTCTCTTAAGAAGTGATGACTAATCTCTATATGCTTTGTGCGAGAATGTAATACCGATTCTTGCTTAAATCGATGGCACCCTTTGTTGTCACATAGAATGGCTATGTCACTTAGATGAATGTCGAGTCAACTAACGCTTGTTTCATCCATAGTGCTTGTTGGCATGCTTTGCCGCAGAGACGATTCACTTCTGGTTGTTGATATTGCTAATGCCTTTTGTTTCTTTGAAAACCAAGATGTTAAACAACAACCCACAAAAGTACATACCCCACTTGTACTTTTTGGTCAACATAATCACCGCATGGTCGAATCTGCATATACAATTGTTTCTACTCCCGTGCCCTTAGGATACCATAATCCTAATTGTGTTGTACCCTTAATGTATCTAAATATTCTTTTTACGGCTTCTAGGTGTGATGTTTTAGGGTCTTCTTGAAACCTAGCACATAGACAAACACTAAACATGATATCCGGCCTACTAGCCGTGAGGTAGAGAAGACTACCAATCATGCCACGATATTTAGTATTATCGACGGATTCTCCATCTTCATCTTTAGTGAGTTTGGTGTCGGATGACATTGGTGTCCTAATTGGTTTCAACTCTTCTAGACCGAATTTCTTTAACATCTCTTTTATGTATTTAGATTGATTAAAGAAGATATCATCTTCTACTTTTTGATTTGTAGACCAAGAAAGAAACTAAGTTCTCCCATCATACTCATCTCGAACTCGTCATACATGATTTTAGAGAAATCATCACACATGTCTTGACAAGTGGATCCGAATATAATATCATCTACATATATTTGAACTATGATTATATGTGACTCTCTTTTCTTAGTAAAGTGTGTTGTCAACTAACCCTATGGTATAGTTGTGTTTGATTAAAATGACTTGAGTCTATCATACCAAGCTTTTGGAGCTTGTTTAAGACCGTAAAGGCTTTCTTTAACTTATACACATGTTTAGGTTTTTCAAAATCGATGAAGCCCGGAGGTTGAGCTACATATACTTCTTTATTAATAAAACCATTTAGAAAAGAACTTTTGACATCCATTTGATAAAGCTTTAGATCATTAGCACAAGCGTAAGCAAGAAGTATTCTTATAGACTCTAGTTTAGCCACGGGGGCATAGGTCTCATCAAATTCTATTCCTTCTTGTTGGTTATACCCTTGGGCAACGAGTCTATCCTTGTTTCTAGACACTACTCCGTTTGCATCTAACTTGTTTTTATAAACCCATTTGGTTCCTAATATGGTTTGATTACTAGGTGGAGGGACAAGTGTCCAAAAATCGTTAGAAACAAATTGATTTAACTCTTCTTGCATAGCCATTACCCAACTTTCATTTTTTATGGCTTCTTGGGTATTCTTAGGTTCTATGGTTGAAACAAAACAAAATAGACTACTTTGGTTTTGAACTTGAGACCTTAAGGTTCTTTCGTTTAGCTTTCCTATGACCTTATCTACGGGGTGATCTTTGGACTCTTTAATATTTATGAGTTTATTATTTGAGGATTCTTCTTCTTCTTCATTTATCTTTTTCTTTATTACAATAGCTTCACTTTCTACAATCTCGTCATCGACAAGAGGTGCAGAGGGTTTTGGTGGACTTTCATCAAATTTTACATTTAATGACTCTTCTACCTTCATTGTTTCTTTATTTAGTATGACGAAGCTTTGCTATTGGGGAGTAACCTAGAAAGATACCTTTGCTGATTTAGGATCAAATTTTGTAAGGTAATCTTTAGTGTTAAGAAGAAAACATTTGCTACCAAAGACTCTAAAGTGATCTAACGTAGGCTTTTGCCTCCAAGTAACTTGTATGGAGTTTTACCTAAGATTGGTCTAATTAAGACTCGACATATGTACGTTGAAGTATCAACCGCATTGCACCAAAACGCTTGAGGTATGGATTGCTCATTAAGCATGGTGCGACTCATTTCTTGTAGGGTTCTATTCTTTCTTTCAACTACCCCATTCGATTGTGGAGTGCGCGGAGCCGAAGTTGTGAGTAATACCATTAGAGTCACAAAGGCTCCAAATTGCACTTCATTATCGAATTCCTACCATGATCCGCTCTAATAGACACTATAGGACTTCCTAGTTGCCTTTGGATTTTCTTGCTTAATATTTCAAAATAATTAAACGTTTCCGTTTTGTTCTTTAAGAATTTTGTCCATGTGTACCTAGAGTAATCATCCACTATGACCAAAGTGTAGTAGTTGCCTCCATAACTTTGGATAGCGGATGGACCAAATAAATCCATGTGTAGTAATTCTAGACACTTAGTTGTAGACACCATGTTTTTAGCTTTGTGACTAGAAAGAACTTGTTTTCCTACATTACAAGCATCACAAAAGTGATGTTCATATTTTAACTTAGGTAGATCTCTTACTAGATCTTTGGATGATAGCGGTTGAAGAAGTCGCATATTGGCATGACCCAATCTTCGATGCCATAAGGTTGAAGTATCATCCATAGAGGTAAGATAAAGTTTGTCTTTAGGTTCATTACCAATTTTAATGACATAGACTCCATGTATCCTAATTCCTCTTCCTATGGTTATGCCATTTTTAATATCTTACTACAGCTTTGTAAAAGTACATTGCACTTTTATCACATATTTGTCCTATACTTAAGAGGTTAAAGTTTAGATTTTCTACGTGACACACATCGTTAATGGTTAGAGATTTGTTACAAATCGTACCTTTACCGATGATTTTACTTTTGCTATTTTCAAACACCACATTTCCTCCATTGAAGGATTCATATGTGGAGAATAGATCTTTATTGCCGGTCATGTGCCTCGTGCACCCGCTATCCTTGACCCATTCATCCGGATCTAAGTCGACCTTTAAGCACACCTAAGAAAACAATTAACTCAAAGTTTGGTCCCCATTTGTTCATGGGTCCATTTGTGACAACTCGTAATTTCAGGTCATTTTACAAACTTTAAAAATTTTACTATTCATCTCGGGAATTTACTATTCATCAGTTACTATTCATCATTTTACTATTCATCCTTTTTGAAGTCGATTTGATATTCTGAGAGCGTATTTCAAAATTTTACTATTCATGAAACACTATTCATTCCCGGAGAAAAATCACTATTCATGCTTCACTATTCATCATTTATCGTAAACTAGGTTTACGAGTATCAAATGCGCGTAACCGTAATGGTTTAGCTGCGTATTCATGAAACATCATTGAGGACATTTCATATAGATTGGATTTAGTCTACATATCATTAGTAACATCATCATCATATCAGTTTATGCATGGGTTCGCATATTTCATTAACGCATATTTTTCTATTAAATAAACGCTATCGCATAATCATTTATTTTGAATATTTGATCCGACACTTCGAAAAATAATCCTAATATATTTTTATACTCATTTTAAGACTATAAAAATTATATTATTAGTTTACCCGATGTTTTGAATTTATTTTGTATATAAATTGTTATATATAAATATTTACGACGGTTTTCATAAATTCAATTCGATAATTTTTTATTCACTCATTTCTTGCGAGAAATGTATTTTTATAATTTTTACGACTTCGATATATTTTATTTTGTTCCGTTAAAATCTATTTTTAGTTAACGCTACACTAAATACCTATTTATACCTAGAAATTACATACTATACTTAACAAATAATACATTTAATTATCAAAACTACCCAACCCCCCCCCCCCCCCCCCCACATTTCTACCCATGGCCGACCAACACTCTAGTCACAACATGTGACCAATTTGGTTTTGCTACTAAAGAACACCTACACATTATATGATAGATATTTGCATTATACTATTATTATCCTAAAACTAGAAACACATACATACACTTAAACTAAGGTGAAAAAGTTGAAGAAACTCTCCCACTCTTCTCTCCATTTTCGGCCAAGAAGAAAAACCAAGGAGAAAACTCAAGTTTTTGCAAGATCAAGTAATTTCTACAAACACTAGTATACTCTTTTAAGGGTTTTGCAATAAAAACCTAGAGTATTTAGGAAAACCTTGTTCTATAAACCTCATCATCATACTAGTAAGCATTTCATGATCTTTATAACTCTTTCATATTCATATTTATGTTATTTCAACATTTTTGCAAGAAAACATGCAAGTTTCATGTGTATCTATACCACTTTTATGGTTTTTAGTACTTATAATTAGTATATATCATCATATAATTAATCCCTTGAAACATATCATTTTTGATGATGTTTAGGAACCCATGACACCCTAAGAAGGTGTATGGTAGGTTTAGAATAGCTTTGGTATTGATTTGAAGGTATTGAAACAAGTATTACGCTAGAAAAACCATTATCGACAACTTAAAAATAGGGTCTGATCATTTTTGTGAAGTCTGGAAATTTCGACAGTTTATAAATTATTTTGGGCTAGATATTTAGAAAATATACTTTAAAAAAAACCGTGGTCGCTTGAACGGGTTAAAACGGATTTATAACGAAGAAGTTATGCTATTTTCAAGTTTAACGACGAAAACTATATTTTCCGGAAAACTGCATGCTGTCCAGAAATTTTACGGGTCAAAAATGAGTTTTAAGCGTTATCTAAATGAGTTGATTTGCCAAAAATATATTAGTATACTTTAACACGAAGCTAAGGACATATAAAACGTAGAAAACGGACTTATAACGACTAAATTACACGCGTTTAAATAAGGTTGTCGTAACTATTATTCACAAGTATAAAACACTTACATATATATTTTCTATTAGCCAAACTAGTTGTCGCTAATGACCATGTTTGGGGTCGTTTTTCACATCGATAGAATACTTTTTAGAAAACGATGTCTTCTAGTAAAAGCAAGATCACATAGCCTATTTTCCAAAATGTTCAACCGTTTGTCAAACGGACTTGTAACGAATAATATTCGGTCGCTCAAACTTTGCCGAAAACTAACCTTAAACAATATTTTTAGTCCAAGTACCCTACTTCACATATATTTTTCTCCATGAACGAGACCTCTATGATAAAAATTTAAAAGCTAAGACTTTGAGATAATGTTACAAGCTTTCCAAAACCGTTGAGTTTGTTTCCTAACACTCGATATTCATTATTTTACCACTAGCTTTTCGAGGCCATTTAGTCACTTTCATGAATTGTCAAATTATATTGTTTTGCGACGAAAAACTATAATTTCTTAATAAATCACTAAATGACTATCGTAGGATATCATTTCAATGTAAATACTTGTAAAGTAATTTATAACTTGCCAATACGTTATAAACTTATTTTTCGACGATAAACCTTATTTTCAAAAATGCACAAGTGGTATGGATATCATATGAGTTTGCATGCACAACATTGTTTCATGACTTACATTAGAACATATCATTCATATTAGGTTGCAGATAGAGATTGCACCTCATTTCAGTGTATCCACTTTTGTCATCATAATCATTACATCAGGTGAGTTTCATAGCCCCTACTTTTATATGTTTTGAACTATTTTGGGGGAGATACATGCTTAACTATTTTTCACAAGTACTTTAGATTTTTAAGGATAACTTCTATCATGATCATAATTGTTTCAAAACCGAATGTTGACCTATATTTATTGTTCTTGTTTGCGTGCTATAGTTCTACGTCGAATAATGTGCTATATCAGTTGACTACTGATACATTGATTCATGTACTATTGATTATGTGCTATTGTTCTACGTCGAATTATGTGCTATACCAATTGACTATCGATAAGTTAAGTTATGTACTATTATGTGAATTCATTTGACAACATGTGCTTGAACATAAACTATACATATTTTGGCAAAGGTTGTAAACACACAAAGTTGCAAGTTTTGTATGGACGGAACTTGAACTGAGTGGATTTGCAATGCCTTTGTGTTGTGAACGTTCTTTAAAGGTTTTTCATGACAACATAAACTCTATGAACTCACTCAACCTTTGTGTTGACACTTTTAGCATGTCTTATCTCAGGTATCTAAGGCATACACTTCATGGCATGCATGTGGACTTATCATAGAGTCGTGGTGACGACTTGTCTCACATGGATTTTATGCACTCTAAAACATCGTTTGGGTTATATCAAACTTATTTCCGCAAATGTTGACAATCAATTGGGACCTATCTTTTTTAAACTCTGAATGTTTTATTATATCAAACGATGTATTTTTCAAACGACACTTTAGGTCGTTCAATATAATCAGAATCGTGATGCTATGACAGCAACCCCTAGGAATTTCATTCACGCAAAAAATGTAATTTGGGGTGTGATGATTGGCATCGAGCTTGATTATAGAGAACTAGGTTGCATCTTTGACCCTAGACTATAACTACATCATCATAGCATCTCATCATTTCATCATAAGTAAATATTCACTGTACATGTGGTTTCATAGGTACATTTTGCGAGTTATTTACTTTCATTTCAAACCGATTGTCACATAGATGCCCTTAGATACCCATTCCATTATCACTTCTTCAGATTCTAACGTGGAGAATGCCTTGTCATTCCCTATCTCAATTTTAACATCAGTTGACTCATCATCGATATCATCGGATGTCGAGACGAAACCTTCAAGGAGGTGAAGTTGTTTTACTCCTCCTGTTTCACCACCAACATGTCGAGTTACACGTTATTCACACATTAAGTCACTAAACGTCACTCATTTTGAAAAATAACCTCAAACTTATTACCTCATATCACATCTCTTTAGAGAGCTTATTATTAACATAGGACTTTGCTACGCCTCACCCTTCCTCTTATTTTGAAGAGTTATGGCGCAAAGAAAGTCGCACTGATATGACACCACCGCTATCCAAAAGTATGTAGAGGATAGTATAGCCGAGGCACTAAGGAAAGAACGAGCAACAGTAGCCGCCGCCGAGGCTACTTGCCATCTTCAAGTCGCTAGACTTGTCGCCGCCATGTGAGATGCAGGAGGGTCGAGTTCAAATTGTACATACAAGGACTTTAAAACTGTGATCCCACAAAGTTCAAAGGCACGTATGAGCCACTGCTATGATTCGTTGGTTTGAAAAGATGGAGTCAGATTTCTTCTATGCACTGCCCGATGACGCAAGGTAAAGTTCGCCATCGGTACACTCTTAGATGGCGCAATGTCATGGTGGAATTCGCATGCGCAGCCTATTGGTATGGAAAATGCTTACAAGCTCACGTGGGATGAATTCAAGAAGTCGGTAACTAAGAAGTATTGTCCACGCACATAGGTGAAGAAACTAGAAATGTAATTTTATGAGTTAGTGATTGTTGGTTATGACATCGAGACCTACATCAGGAGGTTTCAAGAGTTGGCTGCACTATGTCCATCGATGGTTTCGGAAAATGAGAAATTACTGGAAAACTTCATTGGAGGACTTCCACAATGTATTCAAGGAGATGTAACTTCTTTCGATCCACAAACGATTGAAGAGACTATCCGGATGACTCAAAAACTCATGGCTCAAGTTGTGAAAAGGGAAAACATTATCATCATTAACCACAACAACAATAACAACAACAATAACAACCAAACTAGCAACAACAAAAGGAAATGGGAAAATGACCAGGGAGGTTATAATTATGACAACCAAAACCATAACACTAACCATTATCAACAATGTAATAGAAGACAAGAAGTCGCTGTGGTTTATGTTGCCGCACAAAGAAAGGAAGAGCTTATACTGGAAACTTACCAGGATTCCACCAATGCACGCTACATCATGATGGTCCATGTGGTATATGCTATAGCTGTCACAAAGTGGGACACCTTGCTAAGGATTGTAGAGGCTATGCCATAATTACATGTTTCAGATGTGGGGAGCAAGGACACTATCGGAACCAATGTCCCCAAAACCAAGGTCAACAAGTTGAAGGTCCTCATGGGGAAACATACATGTTAGAAAGAGGAGAAGCTCACCATGGTCTCAACAACGCGACGGACTGATGAAGTTTAGAATTTAGCAGTCTTATTTCCCTATGCTCTATGTCGTGCTAAGTTTATGTCTTCTATCGTATTCGGATCTTTAAAACTTAAGACTATGTATTGTTTGATAAACCACTCGTTGTGTAATATTCTCATCTATCGTACTATCTTTTCCTTCTGATTCGTTATCACTTACGAGAATTTTACTTCCTTTTTACTTTAACTGCTATTTTAACGACATGGTTTAAATCTTTGTAAACATTGAGAGTTATAACAACTAAACCAAACGTCACATTATCGTTCCTTAATTATACATAGCCTAGCTAACTATGTCTAATTCTGGAGGGATCATGTTATGTTGGGAGCAGTTATTTATAAATCTTAGTGCAAGCAAAATTTTCACATATTCCTAAAAGTCAAAGTGATACTCATGGATGATTTTTCCAATATTTTCTCTATCGCGATATTTATACACTCTTAATCATAGATAGTCGAACGACACTTTCTCATGTCTTCACCTCGTTATTCATCAAAACCCTAAACCCGAGAGACCATCACAATCAATTCGTGGACCGAATTCCTTTTGGGAGGGCGAATGTGACAACTCGTAATTTCAGGACATTTTACAAACTTTAAAATTTTTACTATTCATCTCGGAAATTTACTATTCATCGGTTACTATTCATCATTTTACTATTCATCGTTTTTGAAGTCGATTTGATATTCTGAGAGCGTATTTCAAAATTTTACTATTCACGAAACACTATTCATTCCCGGAGAAAAATCACTATTCATGCTTCACTATTCATCATTTATCGTAAACTAGGTTTACGAGTATCAAATGCGCGTAACCGTAAGGGTTTAGCTGCGTATTCATGAAACATCAATGAGGACGTTTCATATAGACTGGATTTAGTCTACATATCATTAGTAACATCATCATCATATCAGTTTATGCATGGGTTCGCATATTTCATTAACGCATATTTTTCTATTAAATAAACGCTATCGCATAATCATTTATTTTGAATAATTGATCCGACACTTCCAAAAATAATCCTAATATATTTTTATACTCATTTTAAGACTATAAAAATTATATTATTAGTTTACCCGATGTTTTGAATTTATTTTGTATATAAATTGTTATATATAAATATTTACGACGGTTTTCGTAAATTCAATTCGATAATTTTTTATTCACTCAATTCTTGCGAGAATGTATTTTTATAATTTTTACGACTTCGATATATTTTATTTTGTTCCGTTAAAATCTATTTTTAGTTAACGCTACACTAAATACCTATTTATACCTACAAATTACACACTATACTTAACAAATAATACATTTAATTATCAAAACTACCCAACCCCCATTTCTACCCATGGTCATTAACACTCTAGTCACAACATGTGACCAATTTGGTTTTTGCTACTAAAAAGAACACCTACACATTATATGATAGATATTTGCATTATACTATTATTATCCTAAAACTAGAAACACATACATACACTTAAACTAAGGTGAAAAAGTTGAAGAAACTCTCCCACTCTTCTCTCCATTTTCGGCCAAGAAGAAAAACCAATGAGAAAACTCAAGTTTTTGCAAGATCAAGTAATTTCTACAAACACTAGTATACTCTTTTAAGGGTTTTGCAATAAAAACCTAGAGTATTTAGGAAAACCTTGTTCTATAAACCGCATCATCATACTAGTAAGCATTTCATGATCTTTATAACTCTTTCATATTCATATTTATGTTATTTCATCATTTTTGCAACAAAACATGCAAGTTTCATGTGTATCTATACCACTTTTATGGTTTTTAGTACTTATAATTAGTATATACCATCCTATAATTAATCCCTTGAAACATATCATTTTTGATGATGTTTAGGAACCCATGACACCCTAAGAAGGTGTATGGTAGGTTCAGAATAGCTTTGGTGTTGATTTGAAGTGATTGAAACAAGTGTTACGCAAGAAAAACCATTATCGACAACTTAAAAATAGGGTCTGATCATTTTTGTGAAGTCTGGAAATTTCGACAGTTTATAAATTATTTTCGGCTAGATATTCAGAAAATATACTTTAAAACAAAACCGTGGTCGCTTGAACGGGTTAAAACGGATTTATAACGAAGAAGTTATGCTATTTTCAAGTTTAACGATTTAAAACTATATTTTCCGAAAAACTGCATGCTGTCCAGAAATTTTACGGGTCAAAATGAGTTTTAAGCGTTATCTAAATGAGTCGATTTATCAAAAATATATTAGTATACTTTAACACGAAGCTAAGGACATATAAAACGAGAAAACGGACTTATAACGACTAAATTACACGCTTAAATAAGGTTGCCGAATTATTATTCACAAGTATAAAACACTTACATATATATTTTCTATTAGCCAAACTAGTTGTCGCTAGTGACCATGTTTGGAGTCGTTTTTCACATCGATAGAATACTTTTTAGAAAACGATGTCTTCTAGTAAAAGCAAGATCACCTAGCCTATTCTCCAAAATGTTAAACCGTTCGTCAAACGGACTTGTAACGAATAATATCCGGTCGCTCAAACTTTGCCGAAAACTAACCTTAAACAATATTTTTAGTCCAAGTACCCTACTTCATCTATATTTTTCTCCATGAACGAGACCTCTATGATAAAAATTTAAAAGCTAAGACTTTGAGATAATGTTACAAGCTTTCCAAAACCGTTGAGTTTGTTTCCTAACACTCGATATTCATTATTTTACCACTAGCTTTTCGAGGCCATTTAGTCACTTTCATGAATTGTCAAATTATATTGTTTTGCTAACGAAAACTATAATTTCTTAATAAATCACTAAATGACTATCGAGGATATCATTTCAATGTAAATACTTGTAAAGTAATTTATAACTCACAATACGTTATAACCTTATTTTTCGACGATAAACCTTATTTTCAAAAATGCACAAGTGGTATGGATATCATATGAGTTTGCATGCACAATATTGTTTCATGACTTACATTAGAATATATCATTCATATTAGGTTGCAGATAGAGATTGCACCTCATTTCAGTGTATCCACTTTTGTCATCATAATCATTGCATCAGGTGAGTTTCATTGTAACACCCCAACCCGACATGGGTAGAAGTGTCACATTCTGGTGTCATATCAGAACATACAAATAAAATTTTACAAGCAGAAGTCATATAGAACCAAAATACAAAGTCATTTTATTGGATGACTTACAAAGAAGACTACAAAATCCAAAATGAAAATAAATCTCAAAACATTAGCTCTTCAAATTAAGTCCAAGATAATAAGGTAACTAAGGTCGGTCTACTCGAATAATCCAACTCTCAGCCCATCTAGCCCATCTTCAAACCTAAAACCTGCCGCAGGAAAAGAAATGTGGCTGAGCTTAAAAAGCCCAGTGAACAGATATAACAAAACAAAAAACTAAACATAATCAAAGTACAAAACGAAACAAAGGAGATCGATAACAAAATCAGAACGAATGAGCACAATGAGTCTATGAGTCAATGAGGAACTTGCATAACACAATATTAATAGATATCCGTAGGGACAGAATCAAAGAAAGCCAAAGCACAAGAAAGCAAATAATCATTGAACAAATATAAGCACATATAAATAACCAAACATATAAGTATCGGAACATAATCACATAGGAGTTGATGAACAATATCATAATCAAATTAAGCAACCGACAAAGTAAAAGCATATCACCAATGGATCAACTAAACATGAATGGCAAAACAACCAAGTCGATAATCGATATACATAAGCTAAGCACTGTGAGTCAGCGAAATCAACTAAATAGAATGTAAGCATGGCAATCATACAAATCGAAAATCAACAATTAATAAACATAATAAATATCATAACAAGTTGAGACACTAATGGATAGGAAATCCTGAACTAACATCATAACTAAATGAACTAGGGACTTAGCAAGGCAATTAAACAAGTTAACAAGCCAGACGTCACAAGTTGAACCATTTACCCAAGCAAGCCGTAGCATAGACAGAAATGTAACCATGGCAGGTCAATCAACAAGCAGATAAGGATACAACGGATAGTCATAGTCCACGGGATTAACTGAACGAAGTACTCATGATAAACAAACAAAACTATCGATTACACATTAGCATGGTCACCAGACAATTCAAAGGGTCACATAACAGTGAGATCACATATCATCAGATGACAACAGGTAACTCAGATAACCGCATATTAATCACATCATAGCAGGATAATCAGTAGTCACATAAAACATGAATAGCATAATCAAATTCAAATAACATATAATAACCCGGTACGTGAATGGGACGATAGTCTGAAATAACGGAATGAAAGTGTGACAGATCAATGAAAAGGAGTATCTATATCTTGGTAAGAGTGAGTCATATAAGGGTACCGAGTAATGAACAATTAATGATTATGGTGCGTTGGGGAAATACATAAAGTACAAGATAGGCATATCAAAAGTGTAAGGGTTGTCGAAATCTACCACGAGCCGGAACATATCATATCATATCATATCATAAGTAACCATTGTATTCGGAGGGTGACCCTAATACCATATATAATAGGAGGAGACCTCAAGAATAAATGGAGTAGCTAGCTCCCGGATGTGAAGATGCGTATTGCATACGACATCATTCACCATATAAATCATATCATATCATATTAAATCCACTAATAACATATCATATTTAGGATGATCCATACGCCTTAAACCCGTGGCCAAATCATATACATATAGTGAGCTCATAATCATATCATAATGGGGACGTGTGCAACATCACTGCACACACGGAGTCATGCCATTGGTGCATCAATGACACGGTCATGTTACCTTCATGACTAGGAACACATATTTGGCTCCTGTATCAAACCGACGGTCAAAGCATAATCATATCGTATCATAAGGGTTCATATCAAAGTTCATATCAAAGGTTCAAAAGTCAAAGGTTCATATCGATTTCCATAACATAAGTTCATAATCGAGGTTCATAATCGATGGTTCATAATCATAACAAACGAATATCATAGCGAATGTAATCATATCAAAGGATTATGTCGGAATCATATCAAAAGGATCATAGCATAAGGAAATCATAGCAAAGGAATATCATAAGTGAAGCAAAGTCAATGATTGAAAAGTCGGAGAAATCCCTCACCAAAAGGGATAGAATATCCGTACTTTAGCAACGAAATCAAAGCAAACAAGAAAGTTACACCGGAAGCAACTTCGTATCTCCTTCAACGTATCTACACGAATTGATATCATATATTACTTATATACTCATTTTATAAGCTTCTTATGCATGTGTAAGTGTTTTACTTATTGATATCCTTTTTCTATCTTTCATTTTTTTTAACTCATATTTGGACCGACTTTAGAGATTTTATAAAATACTTACTTAGCTCAAATAAAATCAAGTAAAATCCAGGGTTCCCATATGATTTAAAAGAGTCTCCAAAATTGGTGGGTTCTATCTCATGCCAATTGGCCTATGGAAAATCACAAGTCCAGACCTGTCCGTAAAGTAATCGTAAAATACACCTTAAAAGTTTACACTTATTGGACCTGTTTAGACACCTTGTAAAAATTCCCAAAACTCCCAGAAATTCATTTATATCCTAAATGTCAATCCTGTAAAAGGAGAGCTCCCAATTCCTTATGGTTTGAAAATGAAAATCAAACAATCCAACCAAATTTCGACCCGCTTTCTCGCTTTGACACTTGATCTTGTAAAATTCAAAAATACGACTTAGGCAACTCCAAATTCGACCAAACCACTTGGAAAACTTAACTAAGACATAAGATAAACTTTTCCAATAAAAACCCAGATTATTTCACTTATAAATTTCGATCTATAACCCACACAAATTCGACATATGATGCTGTCCAGTTTTAGGGTTCATATTAGGCCATCATAACACATGTTTAGACCATTAATTACACTTAGGGTTCCATTCCAATTAGGGTTTCGAATTTATTAGGCATGATAACATTTATATATATGTGATTTTATGGGAAGATAACATGCGACCAAAGCCAAGAAACAAAGAAAACAAGAAACGAGATGATGTTGAGTTACCCTTGAAGCGTGTAATGAGGAAGGAAACAAGATCAAACTCGAACAAAGCCAACACCTTCATGGCCTAGCAAACCGACGACCAGGAGCGCTTACCACCGAAAAAAACCTACAATCCTTGTACCAAGTACACGATTCAAAGAAATTTCAACCACGACAAGCCACCTTTTTGCCCTAGCGCCCTACGACCATCACCTTGTGTTGTCTTTGAGTCGAATGGGAAGAGGAGGGAAAAACTCCAGCCGTCACTTTGATTTTAGGGAGATTAGGGTTTTTTTCTTGGTTGCAATGAAGGTCACGAAAAAAATTGAGGGAGGGGGTTACACGGTTTGTTTTATCCGAACCAAAAGAAGACATGGGCCAATGACCAAATTAGTTGGGCTTTTTACATTTACTTGTCATGCATTTGTGTATTAAATAAAAATTCGGCCCATTTAAAATTAAACGTAAGCGTAATCGGTTTCTTTTGTCTTGTACAAATTACATATTTACTAGTTAGGTTATAAACGTATTTGATGAGCTTGACGTGTTTTACGTATTTTATAAATATTAAATTGAGGGGCAAAATAGTCTTTTCACGCGTTTATGATTTTTAGGGTTTTACATTCATAGCCCCTACTTTTATATGTTTTGAACTATTTTGGGGGAGATACATGCTTAACTATTTTTCACAAGTACTTTAGATTTTTAAGGATAACTTCTATCATGATCATAATTGTTTCAAAACCGAATGTTGTACTATATCAAGTGTTCTTGTTTGCGTGCTATAGTTCTACGTCAAATAATGTGGTATATCAGTTGACTACTGATACATTGATTCATGTACTATTGATTATGTGCTATTATTCTACGTCGAATTATGTGCTATACCAATTGACTATCGATAAGTTAAGTTATGTACTATTATGTGAATTCATTTGACAACATGTGCTTGAACATAAACTATACATATTTTGGCAATGGGTTGTAAACACACAGGTTGCAAGTTTTGTATGGGCGGAACTTGGAACTGAGTGGATTTGCAATGCCTTTGTGTTGTGAACGTTCTTTAAAGGTTTTTCATGACAACATAAACTCTATGAACTCACTGAACCTTTGTGTTGACACTTTTAGCACGTCTTATCTCAGGTATCTAAGGCATACACTTCATGGCATGCATGTGGACTTATCATAGAGTCGTGGTGACGACTTGTCTCACATGGATTTTATGCACTCTAAAACATCGTTTGGGTTGTATCAAACTTATTTACGCAAATGTTGACAATCAATTGGGACCTATCTTTTGTAAACTCTGAATGTTTTATTATATCAAATGATGTATTTTTCAAACGACACTTTAGGTCTTTCAATATAACTGTAACTGTGATGCTATGATAGTCAACCCCCAGGAATTTCATTCGGCTGCAAAACATGTAATTTGGGGGTGTGACACCATTAGTGTTAAACATTCCATTCGTGTTAGACATGTATGGATAAGGTGAGTATGCATTCCATGGAGCAAAGTTTTGAAAAGGAAAACCATTTTGCATATTTGGATTCCATCCCATTTAATGGTTACTTCTCGGGTAAACATTATTAGGTCTCCTAGATGGATTAGGTTTTGAAAAAGATGGAGCTTTGTTTATTGCAAAAATAGGATTATATTTTGGAGGTGGTTGCCTAGTGGTAAAATGAGTTGGTTTCTTCTTATTAACGATAACAAAATCGATTCGAGATGAAGAAGTTATGTTATTACCACTTCGTTTGCAACAGGACCACGGATCTCGGTCGACACTAGCGGTTCCTTTTTGTGGGATCCGTGGGATCCGCCACAACAGATGGCTTGTTTTCTAGTGCCTTAACAAATTGTGTTTCTTTGTTTTCACTAGTCGACGCATCAAGTTGTTGAATACCTAAACCTTTTTGGTTGTTTCCGGTTTTAACACTATCAAATATCATATCTAAAGTATTCGTACTCAATCTAGCAATTTTAGAATCTAGTTGATCAACTAGTGTTTGAAGTTGAACGCAAAGTTCACATTCACCACTTGCTATTTTACCCTTATCTAGACGTTTCAATTTTGCTTTTAATTTTATGACTTCCTTATCTAAGCTTTGGTTTTGACTTTTCAAAAGCTTGTTTTTGTTAATTAATTTTAAGCTAATATTGCAAAGTTAGTCATATTCATTATGCAATGAGTCATCATCTAGTGATTAGCTACTATAGTATTCGTGACATACCTCGTCATTTGCCATGAGACAAATTTCTTCGTCCTCCTCGTCGTTCATTCCCCACGTGCCGCTCATGAACGCCTTTTGATCATCCTGTTTGGGACACTTACTAATAAAGTGGTTTGGGTCCCCAAGTTTAAAGCAAGCACGATCATCCCTTGGCTTCTCGTCCTCTTTGCATTTCCGGAATCCTTTCTTGTCGTCATACGATTGTTTGACGTATCTTCCCTTCCTTATAAAGAACTTTTTAAAGTCCCTTACCGCCATAGCATACTCCTCGTCGTCACTATCCAAAGAGGAGTTCTCTTCATCGCTTGAGGCCTTTTTGGCTTTAAGGGCAAGAGATTTGTGTTTCTCTTTCACCTTTGAGGCTTCAGAATCTTTAGCAAGGACAAGCTCGTAGACTTTTAAGTTGCCTATGAGTTAGCAAGGACAAGCTCGTAGATTTGTGTTTCTCTTTCTCTTTCACCCTTAAAGGTCTTTGCCTATGAGCGGCTCGTGGGGAATGAGCGAGGCGGAGGATGAAGAAATTTGTCTCATGCCAAATGACCAGGTATGTCACGAATACTATAGTAGCTCATCAATAGATGATGACTCATTGCATAATGAATATGATAAAATTTGCAAAATTAGTTTAAAAGTAATCAACAAAAACAAGTTTTTAAAAAATCAAAACCAACATTTAGATAAGGAAGTCATAGAGTTAAGGGTAAAATTGAAACGTCTAGAAAAGGGTAAGATAGCAAGTGGCGAATGTGAACTTTGCGTTCAACTTCAAACACTAGTTGATCAACTAGATTCTAAGATTGCTAGAATGAGTACTAATACTCTAGATAACGATATTAGATTGTGTTAAAACAGAAACAACCAAAAGGTTTAGGTATTCAAAGAACTTGATGCGTCAACTAGTGAAAACAAAGAAACACAGTCAGAAAAGCAATAGAAAAACAAGCCATCTGTTGTAGCGGATCCCACGGATCCCACAAAAGGGAACCTACTAGTGTACAGCGAGGATCCGATGGTCTGGCTGAAGCAAACGATGGTAATAACATAGCTTCTTCTTCTAGAACTGATTTTGTTATTTTTAATAAGAAGAAACCAACTCATATTACCATTAGACAACTACCCCCAAGATATAATCAAAGTTTTGTAAGAAACAAAGGTCCATCTTTTTCAAAACCAAAGACATCTAGGAGACCTAATAATGTTTACCCAAGAAGTAACCATCAAATGAGATGGAACCAAAATATGCAAAATGGTTTTCCATTTCAAAATTTTGCACCATGGAATGCATATTCACCTTATCCATACATGAATAGAATGTTTAAACTAATGGACTTATGAACAAATGGGGACCAAACTTTTGAGTTAATTGTTTTCTTAGGTGTGCTTAAAGGTCGACCTAGATCTGGATGAGTGGGTCAATGATAGCGGGTGCACGAGGCACATGACCGGCAATAAAGATCTATTCTCCACATATGAATCCTTCAATGGAGGAAATGTGGTGTTTGGAAATAGCAAAAGCAAAATCATCGGTAAAGGTACGATTTCTAGCAAATCTCTAAGCATTAACGATGTGTGTCACGTAGAGAACCTAAACTTTATCCTATTAAGTATATGACAAATATGTGATAAAAGTGTAATGTACTTTTTACCGAAACCGGTAGTAAGATATTAAAAAACGGCATCACCATAGGTAGAGGAATTAGGAAACATGGAGTCTACGTTATTAAAATTGGTAATGAACCTAAAGACAAACTTTGTCTTACCTCTATGGATGATACTTCGACCTTACAGATAAACCATAAAAACATTTATTAATATTTAGCGATCTCTTTGTGTTTTGTTGATAACAAATATAATGTTATCATATGTAAAATTATAAGGATACATGTTATTTTTGTAAAGCATTTACATATAGTCATTTAATACAAATTGTTGTAATAAATCATTTGTTGTAATAGTTTATTAGGATGGGTAAAAATCACAACCCATGGAGCATATCCATAACCCATGGTATTGACCCATATCCATTTGACTAGATGCATTGCATCTATTAGATACATTGCATCTATTAGATACATTGTATCTAAAGAAATACCCATGGACCAACCCATAACCCATGACCCATGACCTATAACCAAAACACCCATGAGCAAAGAGGAGCGTCCCACGGATCCCTAGCTTTACACTAGATGGATCCCTTAAGGGAGGGATCCGTGGGCTCTGTGGAATAGTGGCAAAATTTTGCCTATAAATAGAGAGTCGTTTCTTCATTTCTCCTCACCCCTCTTCTTTCTAAATCTCTCATATACTCTTACTCTCTTCTAAAAAAAGATCACTTGATCTAGATAGTTGTTCTTCTTTCTTCTATTGTGATTCTCATATAGGTCCTTCTCTAAGGCGAGATCACGAGCTTACTACAAGTTATCCAAGCAAGGGGTCCTCGATTGATTTGTTCCTCCACAATATTTCTGTAGCGAAGATCTTGTATTTGTTATTTCACATATTTGTTGTGTAATAGTCGTGTTGGTTTGGTCCTCCGTGTTACGGACTCGGTATTTAGCTTTGTACCGGAAAAAGGTGTAAGCAACGTTGTGAAGGCTTCTCCGCCAAGTTGAAGGAGTTTCTTGACATAGTGCTTGAACTCTCGAGTACGTGACTCGGGGAGTGGAGTAGGTCAAGGAAAGTGTCCTTGTAGCCGAACTACTATAAATCGGTTGTGTCATTTCTATCTCTTACTTTACTTTATTTACTTGCATTACTATTAGATCTATACTTTCTCTTCTGTTAGGAATTAGAAATTCCAGGTATTAAAGAGTCGGTCACCTCAAGTATATGTAATCGTTAGAAAGCTCGTAGTCGTAGTTCTTTTAAGTTAAGTAGTATGTAGTTAAGTAACACCGTGGAGGACGGACGGGTCTTTACCCATCGTATGCCCGATCCACACCGGATGTGTGGCGATTTATGTAAGATTATAAATACTCTCTACCTTCCAAGGTAGAGAGTTGAGCTCATAATAATATCTTTCACTTTCTCTCACTAAGTTCCCTAAACCTCTAACTTTCTCTCTAGAATTCCATCTATATGCTACTTTGTGTTATGGTTTGATGTGTATGTGAAAAGTTATATCTTACAATTGGTATCAAGAGCCATGGTTGGATCATATCTTGCACATCTTTGGATTTCTAGTGGTTTTAGGTGGTTTTGAGTTTGAAAAGTTTAGTGGTTTTGCATCATTTGGTTGATTTCTTGTGTTAAAGTTTGAATTTTGTTAGTACTTTTATGTTTAGAATCATCACAAGTGTTTAGGTTTTCATTTGGTAAGCTTGAATCATCTTGGTTGGGTTGTTTTGGATTGAAAAGTGATGTTTATATGGTTTTCAAGCTAGCGACTTAGCTCACGGATAATTTTCTTCGTAGCGACTTGCTTCACAAAATTGTAGCGAGTTACAGTGTTAAACCTAGCGAGTTAGATCTAGCGAGTTAAAGTACAAGTAGTGGACCTCCACCACGAGTAGCGACTGGTGGTAGCGACTTGGTCTCAGAGCGAGTTGCTCTTTAGCGACTTGTATCTCTAGCGACTTGTGTAGCTAATTGTCGCCAAAATTTTGCTAGCGACTTGAGGGTTAGCGAGTTACTACTTAGCGACTTGCTTGTTGTCTAGCGACTTGGGACTCTAGCGACTTAGTCAGTCTCGCGAATTAAGAGTTAGCGACTTAGTGCACTACCTTCTAGCGACTTAGTGCATTATCTTCTAGCGACTTGAGTGATTGTTTACGGTTTCTCTTGATTTAGTAAAATCCGTGAAAGAATCTATTTCCGGTTTAATCATAGAGTTATAAAATCCCGTATAACTGTTAACATGTCTACCAACGCTCCTCACCGCCATCTCCACTGTCGCCGAGGATGTTCAAGCAGGTGGCTCAGATACTCGCCCACCCATGCTTGACAGAATCGACTACGATTCTTGGGCTCAACGAATCGATTGTATTGCCTTGGAAAGGAAAATGGTGTCAACATTCTCAAATCCATTGATGAAGGACCATATCGAGTTGAGACGACTAGAGACATACTTGATACTAATGATGATGGAACCCTATTTACGGAATGGATGGACCTAAAATGTATGATGAGCTTGATGATAAGGAGAAAAGAGATTCGATGCGATATCGTGGCTTCTAACATTGTTCTTCAAGGTCTTCCTAAAGACATCTACAAGTCGATCAATCACAACACCGATGCAAAGGCGGTATGGGATAATGTCAAGATGCTTCTCTCGGGATCCGAATTAACTATGGAAGGCAGAGAATCCCAACTCTATGATTAATTTGAGCACTTCAAGATGAAACCGATGAGAATGTCTATGAGTACTATGTGAGATTTCATAAGTTAGTTAATGACATGAGGAACATCATAATGACTATGCCTAACATTCAGTTGAATTCAAAATTTGTGAACAACATGAATCCCGAATGGCACAAGTTTGTTACCGTGTGAAGCTTACTAAAGGATTGAAGAACACAAACTATGAGCAACTCTATGCCTTCCTCCTTCGAATGAGAGACATGCTATGTTTGAAAAATTGATTCTCAATCGGTTCAAAACTAACCCGGGAGAGACAAGCTCGTCTAATGATTCAACCGCTTCTACTCAAACATCGTAATCACAACCAAAGCTTCACAAGTCATACCTTGGGTAATGGTAATCACAAACTCATTCCCGATCCTATGTACAAACAAGTCGATGTCGATGCACACGTGGAAGCTTCATTAATCAACTAGCTCTTCCGATTAGCCAAAACATGAATTCTCTCCCACAAACCAACAACAACCTCGTAACAAAGATCTAACCCACACAATCAAGCTCATCGTTAAAGATGGAAGGATCGTGGTGCAACCATTCAGAAAGACAGATGATCGGGGAAGAGGTGGTCTTGGTAGAGGTTATGTGGGCAATCGTAATCGAGGAAGGAATGGTAACCAAGGTCAAGCTAAGCCGATAAAATGCTATAATTGTGGTGGTGAGGGACACATTGCAAGGAACCGCACATCTCCAAAGCGTCCACAAAATGCCGATTACTTGAGAGATAAGATGTTTTGGCACAAGCTCGGACAATGGAGCCGCTTTGAATGAAGAGGAATTGCTATTTCTTCGACGGCAATGCCAAGACCTATGATGCAGATGTGGATGAGCAGCCTATTCGTGAGATAGGTCACAATCATCGAATGCCTTTCAAGTAGTCGATCGTGATGCATACGACTACGATGTAGATGATGGACCCATCGCACACACAATTTTTATGGCTAGCATTTCTCCATTGGTCTCTCCCAAGGTCTCTTCTTCACCACAAGTCTGGCCCATCCAAGGACAAACTCATCTCGGAGGTATTAAAACTATACAATGATGTTGATGCAATGATGCATGACAAAGTACAACCAACTGAAACTATTGAATCAAATGTTGAAAATATGGGTAATAACAATATTGTCCCATACGATCAATACGTGAAACAAAGTGAAAGTGAAGTTGTACCAAGTGATGCATCTTTGCGATCAACAATGACTATGTCTTTGATGAATACACCGCATGTGCTCCCGATGATTCCGTAATTTCGAACTAAATGCCCATAAGGAACGTGTTGCTATTTATGAACAACGTGCAAAATTTGAGTTGACCACTCGTGAGCGAGGAAATGGATGACCAAGTGCGACATGAATTAGAAAAAGTAATTTTAGAGAAGAAGTATTGAAACAAGAATTAAATTCCTTGCAAGAAAAACTTTCTAAAACGCTAAGCAAAAACAAGAACTTCAAGAAAATGTGAAAATGCTTAAGCAAGAATTTAATGCAAAGGAATCAAAGCTCTTAAGAGATTTTTCTAATCGAAAACTTTGAAAACAAACTTGAAAACAAGTTGTACATGCAAGGAAACACCATTCGATCTTTCACATGATCACTAAGCATAGAGTTCTAAGCGATAAGCATAGCATTCCCATTATAGATAAACCCAACCCCGAGTATGGAAAGATAGCAAAAGCAGCTCAAAGTGTTATCTATGATGGCAATGAGATTCTTAAACCTAGACAAAAACCTAGTTGCATTGAGTGCACTGAGGATGACAAGAAATTAGATGAAGTCACTAGGGAGAAGATGAATAAGAAACTAAATGATCCTAAATGCAAAGAGAAGAAAGTAATTATCACTCCCCATGACTACAAGAAGGAAAATGGATTTCCTTGAACAAGTTTAAGACTCGGACATTGTTGACTCCGAACAAGTCTTCTGGAAAATGGATTTAGATAAGCAGAAAGCTGAAAATATTGTAGAAACAAACCCTCCCCTTCGGAAAATGCCTAGAGCGACTGTGTATCCTCCTAATACACCAATGCATCTTGTACCTAGAACAATTGCCACTAAAAGCAAGACATTAATTAGCCAATACGTTATATTTCAACTATTTGTTGATTTTGAGAAAACTTGCAAGAAAAGGATCACACCCACTGGTATAACTGAAGGAGAAAGGGGTTTTGAACAAATGAAAGAATGTTATTTAACTGAGGTCATGCCTTTCTTTAAACTTCTAAAAGATCACTTTGAGAGTCTTAAAAAGGGGATAGAAACGGATATTAAGGGAATGGAAAAGGAATTTGATGCAATAATAGTTGAAATTAGTGACTATGAGCGTGCACTAAGATATAATGAGATTGAGAGGAAGAACCCGATACATTGAATGAGAATCTTATTATCGAATGTGTTGCTCAAGATGTGTTTTCAACGCTCAAATTGCTCTATTAATGCTTCCAAATTCCATGAACTATCTCGTGGCCCGAAAGTCTCCCATGATCGTGTCATTGAGCTTGAACAAACTAATTCTAAACTAAACGAGAAAATTGAATCGGATGATCACGACAATTTCGTTAAACATTTTTCTAAACTAGAAGTTGAACATTTTAATTTACAACTAAAATATCAACATCTTAAAGAAAATGTCAAAACTTCAAATGTCAAGACATCTTCGATGCTCCGAGTTTGATGCGCTTTTTCAATTAACAAACGTGATGAACAGATCCAAGCTCGATGCAACACGATCGAAAGTTGAAAGCCCAAATCTCTCATTAAAGGGTCAAACGAACAATATGACAGCTCCCAAATGCCTCCTCCTTTAGATTCTCATAATTCTCAAACGTTTCATCTTCAAAACCTAGTAAATGCTTTACAAAAGGAAAACGAAAGTTTTCTAGAAGAAAATGAAAAGGTTAAACGTCATTTTAATGAGTTATTTGAATCAATTAAAGTCACTGTAATAAAAAACAACGAACAAATAGCTTCATTGCAAAAGGAAATTGAGAATCAAGAGTCGTGTAAAAGGAAAATGCCAATGACCAATGGGGAGAATGTTGTATCAAAGGTTCACTCTTGTAATAAATATGCTTTATCTCGTGACATATGTCCCTCCTCATCTAAGGAACAACAAACTTGCCATTCAAACATACTTCTCATCCCTTAAGGATTGCCTAGAATGTCTGCGTGAGATTGTTGAAGAGGATAAGCTAGAGAAACCTCATGATAATGCAATTGGACATGCATGCTTATATGCCAAACGATCTCAAGAAATCTTAGAATGCTTGATCACAATATGCCCAAAGACATTAGGTGAGAGAGTTAACCCTTTGATTCCATGCTCAATGCCTAAGGCCAAACATGATATGCACTCGATTCCCAATGTTTTGAATATGAACCGTAGTGTGCCTTTAAGGGGTTCAGATTCTAGATCTGTCAATGCTAAGAAAGAGAACTCAAGTGTGCCTTCTAGGAGTACAAATCTCAGTACCTCTAGTGTTAAGAATGTGAACCGTAGTGCACCTGCATGTAGTTCGGATCCCAAGACATCTAAACAGTGGTGCAAGAGTAGTAAAACAAACTAATGTTCCCATTCCCTCTACAGAGTAATCGGTGACATTAAAGGGAGCAGGTCAAAGTCTCAAGACAATACAAGGAATGATAGGACCTCGCAAGCTAAGAATGTGCCTTGGAAAGAGTAGAAGAACAATCTAGGAACTTTAAGTTTGAATCGAATAAAACGAATCGTGTTGATTCTAGTATTAGCCATAGGCATCAGTAATTAATTGAATTCGATACTATTTGCAAACCTTGTACCGATGTCCGCTTGAATTATTTCTAATCATGGATGTGGTGTTACTTGTTCGCCTAATGATGTTAATTGTCCGATTAATATTGTTAATGCTAAAATTCTTGCTAAGAAGGCTAAAAGGCAAAACGAAAGAAAGTTAGAAAACAGTGGAAACCCACGGGAAGAACATTCAAGAAAATAGGCTTTTATTGGACACTTGTTGGTCTTAAGACTAATCGAGATAATGCCCAATAGAAAATGGATGCCCACGGTAGAACTATTCCCTAAGAAGTGATCACACTATGAGCAGGGCTAATCTTCGACACTAGTACCGCATCTATTCACAACGATTTCATTGCCTCACTTTCGATATGAATGCTTCTATTTCGATGTGGGTGTTCCAAACATTGTTACTAACCAAATGGAACCCATTCTTGCATGGGGATCCCAATTATCCATTATCCATTCTTGTTCATGTTCAACCGCAGATCGTTCAAATCGTTACGTGGTACCGGACTCAGCCGTTCCAAGCATATGATTTGGAGACCGGTCGCGCTCATGAACTTCGTGAGCAAATTCATCGGATCATAGATTTGGTAATGATCATTTCGGTGCTATCATGGGTTATGGAGATTATGTAGTTGGTGATAGTGTCATCTCTAGAGTTTACTATGTAGAAGGTTTGGGTCATAATCTCATTCTCTGTTGGTCAATTCTATGATTCGATCTAGAAGTTGCCTTGAGAAAACATACCGCTTTGTTAGAGATCTTAATGGTAAGGAACCGCTAAAAGGAACTCGTGGGTCAAATCTTTACACCATCTCTATCGATGAAATGATGAGGGCTTCTCCAATCGCTTGCTATCAAAGGCTTCAAAACAAAGTCATGGTTATGGCATCGTCGTCTCAATCACTTGAACTTCGGCACCATCAACGATCTTTCCGTAAAAGACTTAGTTGTAGGTTTACCTAGACTAAAGTATGAAAAGGATCATCTTTGTTCAAACATGTCAATTGGGAAAAAGCAAGAAGTATGCCCATAAACCCAAACCTACTAACTCGTCACGAGAAGTTCTTCATATGATTCATATGGATTTATGTGGACCTATGAGGGTGCGAATATCTTTGGGAAGAAATATGTGTTAGTTGTGGTTGATGATTTCTCTAGATTCACCGGGTCAAGTTCTTAAGGACAAAGGATGAAACTCGATATCATCATCAAACTCATCAAACAAATTGCAGGTTCGACTAAAAAAAGCGTCGAATTATCGAATGCATAATGGAACCGAGTTTGTCAACAAACAACTTAGTGAATTCTATGAAAGCGTTGGAATCACCATCAAAGAAGTGTTCCACGAACCCCTCAATGAACGGTGTAGTTGAAAGACTAAATCGTACTCTTGTTGAAGCCGCCAGAACAATCTTGATCTACTCAAAGGTTCCAATGTTTCTCCGGGTCAAGCAATTGCCACCGCATGCTACACACAAAATCGTTCCTCGATTCACACTATTCATGGAAAAACTCCATATGAACTTGTCCACAAGAAAACCTAATCTATCCTTCCTTCGTGTGTTTGGTGCATTGTGCTATCCAACTAATGAGGGTCAAGACTTAGGCAAACTTAGAGCTAAAGTCGACATTGGAGTATTTGTAGGATATGCATCAAACAAAAGGGATACCGAATCTACAACAAAAGAACCCGAAATATCATGGAAACAATTCACGTTACGTTTGATGAGTGACGGTCAAATGGCTCTCGGACACTCCAAACCAGACCCGCACTTCTAAACAGTCCCATTGGATCATCTCTTGTTCCAAACTCCTCTCAAGAAACTCCATATGTACCTCCATCTCAAGATGATGTAAAGAAATTGTTTGATCCTATGTTTGATGAACTGTATGATTCAATTACTAATGAGGTGTCGATCCCACACAGAGGATGCTCATATTCCATTGAATGAACTCAATCCTTGGCCTCAATATCTTTAAGTCAAGAAGCACCGTCACGATCCTTGCCTCATCAACAAATCATCATTCTTCAAATGTACATCATGGAAATGTTTCGCATCAATGATGAAGTTAATCCCTTTGCTACTCCTGAAGATGCTCCATTTGAAAACATATTTGCTACTCCGAATCATCATCGAACCATCTTCTTCAGAGACATCGACTCCACTACCTCGCCCACAACAACCGCCACATGAACACCTCGGAAAATGGACTCACGATCACCCCTTAGACAATATCATTGGAAATCCTCTCGTCTGTATCAACCCGAAACAACTTGCAACCGATGCCTTATGGTGTTTCTTCAACTCCGTACTATCTAAGATCGAACCAAAAGATGTTAAGACCGCCATGAATGAAGACAGTGGTTCAATGCCATGCAAGATGAAATTCATGAGTTTGATCGTCTTGATGTATGGGAGTTAGTACTGCCCAGATCGTCTATGATTATAGCTCTAAATGGATCTTCAAAGTAAAACTTGATGAACATGGTGATGTCTTTCAAGAAAAGGCTCGATTAGTTGCTAAAGGATATCGTCAAGAGGAGGGTATAGACTTTGAAGAATCTTTTGCTCCAGCTTGCTCGAATCGAGGCAATCGAATCTTCGCTAATCTTGCTAGTAAGAACATGGTAGTTTATCGATGGATGTAAAGACGGCATTTCGAACGGAGATCTTAAAGAAGTCGCTCACGCCACCAACTCAAGGATTTGTGAATCAAGAGCATCCTACTCACGTTTATCGCTTGAAGAAGGCTCTTACGGTTTAAAGCAAGCTCCAAGGGCATGGTATGATACATCGTCAAAGTTTCTTCTATCAACCGGATTCATCAAAGGAGCGATTGATCCTACATTGTTCACTGTGAAGTCGTGCAAACATTTGATTCATGTTCAAATTTATGTTGATGATATTATTTTTGCCTCGACCGACCCAATGGAATGTGATCGTTTTCAAATGAAATGAGTTCAAAGTTTCAAATGTCAATGATGGGACAAATGTCATTTTTCTTGGGATTACAAATTTCTCAAAGTCCCGGAGGCATTTTCATAAATCAATCTAAATATGCAATGAGATTTTAAAGAAATTTGGATTTGATTCAAGTGACCGTTGACACCCCCATGATTGACCAAACCAAACTAGATGAGGACCTCTCGTGGATCATGATTGACCAAACGAAATATCGGAGTATGATTGGATCCACGATGTATCTCACCGCTAGTAGACCGACATCTTGTTCATTGCTTGCATGTGTGCTAGATACCGTGCTAAGCCTACTAAAAAGCACCTTGAAGCGCTTAAACGGGTCTTTCGGTATCTCCAAGGAACCATCAATATGGGACTATGGTACCAAGGACACCGGTATGTCACTAACGGCCTATGCAGATGCCGATCATGCGAGTTGTCAAGATACTCGTCAAGCACGTCCGAGGTGCTCGCTTTTTGGGTGATAAGCTTGTGAGTTGGTCTTCAAAGAAGCAAATGAGTAATTCTATTTCCTCTACAGAGGTGAATACATAGCCATGTCATCTTGTTGTGCTCAAATCTTATGGATGAGATCTCAATTATCGACTATGGCTTTGAATTCAACAAAATCCCTCTGATCGTGATAATAAAAGTGCTATTGCTCTCATGCAACAACGCTCAACACTCAAGAGCTAAGCATATCGACATTCGACATCATTTCATCGTGGATCAAGTGGAAAAGGTGTGGTGGAACTATACTTTGTGAGGTCCGAATATCGGTTAGCGACATCTTCACCAAAGCTCTTCCAAGAGAACGTTTTGAGTTTATTCTTCCACGACTTGGCTTGAAAAGCCTTCAACCGAAACTCTCAAACGCCTTCGGGAGGAAGACGAGGAGTAAAGGTCTATCTTCATCTATGTCTTGTATATATCTATTCGAAAAATCAAAATACAAAATTATAAAAACCTCTAAAATCAAATAGAAAAATATAAAACTTTCAAAATCCATAAAAATTTGAAAAATCTGAAAAATCTTCAAAAAATATTGTCATTTTGTCATGTTTCTCTCGATTCGATAATATCTACGGTCTTGATGTTGTCATTCAAAGAATGACACGGGACTTTAGATGTTGTTCGAATTTTTCTTATTATTAAAAAAAAAAAAAAAAAATATATATATATATATATATATATATATATTTTGGGAGAAAGAGAAACAAATGGTTTATTGTCATTTTTTCAGCAATAACCGGTTTTAAAAGAAAGAACAGAGCCATGTTTTATCATGTTTTCAAAATTCCATGCTCGATTCTATAAACATTTATCTGCCGAAAACTAAATGCTTTGAAAAATAACTCGATCTCTATTTTTGATAATCATCGAATTATTTGTCAAAATCTCTATCTCTCAATCAACAACCTATGTCATTGATTGAGGGAGAATGATTTCAATTAAATTAAAAAGTTATTTGGCATTAAATTGTTTTCAAAAGATGTACATGCATGTTTTATCAATGGAGTTTAAAGTCTTAAAATCCGATCCTTATCGCTTAAAACGCTTCACATAATCAAGTCACAATTCCCTTAAAAGCTTTCAAAATCAATTTAAATCAATAAGAGATCACAAATCTCAAATGATTTGATAATTGTGATCGGGGAGAATGTGTGATTTAAATTGGATTTAAACCGATAATTAGGTAAATGGTTTTATAAGGATGTACATGCTATCCTCGCCCACATGTGACAAACGATTTCAAATTTTCAATGCACATGTTGAGGGGAGCATCTATCTTAAACCTTTGATTTGAAACGTGATCATTCATCCCATGTGCAGTTCCTAGTATGTGCAAAACTCTTTTCAAACCTCGAGGCACATATTGAGGGGAGCGAATTTATGGAAACCTCATCCTTCCTAAATGCTATTTCTACTTGATTTGATGTGGAAGTGATGTTGATATCTTTAGAAAATGGTAATCAAAGAAGTTAATTCTTTCTCTTGCCTCCGTGTGCAAAACATTTTCAAATATTTGATGCACATGTTGAGGGGAGTTCTCGTTTAAAATATCAAAAACAATTCAGTACAAAATACTTTGATAATATATCACAAGTATCCGAATTGATTTTCAAATGGTTTTCAATTGGATCCAATGGCGATTAACAATACCAAATAGACCGACCAACTTTACTTTATGTACGGTGATATAAGGATGATAAGGTTAGGTATTGGTTCCCATGATCCGCCGTAACCGGAGGATCTACCGAGGACAATCCACTAGTTAGTGTAGAAGTCCTTAGGTATGATGATAAAAGGAGAAAATGAGATATGGGAAGAGTGCGGACTAAGACCGAGCTAGTACCGAATAAACCCAACAAGGTTCTAGTTATGAAGTCTCGGTAAGCAATGAAGGGTTGAAGAATTAAAAGAATTGAATGAGAAAAGGGTGAAAACAAATAGCCCTCCATTTATTCAACCTTAGGGCGTAAACCGGGTTCAATTCATATGCTACCGATGGTAACATCGGTATTGAAGACAAGACGTCATGGACCCAAAGGACGACCGCACTTCAACTTTCCAAACCACTCAAGTTCCTCTTAAAAGGACTTGTTTCATTCTCACAGGAACCGACATTATCTATCGACTCTCTTAGAGATTGTTGATATTGAAGAAGGAGACCTCTCCTAGTCTCCAAGACAGGATCCAAATATGCACAAATTGAGTCTAGAGCCACGAGATCATCAATAAATCTCATTAGGACACTTTCAATGAAGACTCTCTGTTTCACACAATGTGGAAGAGAGAATATATCTTGAGTCCCACGATTATCCTTGTGATATTGCGGAACATCCGAGTGATGTGTTAACATATTCACAATGAAGATGGAAAGCCTTCGAGCCAACATCATACAAGCTCCGGTAGGTGGCATGTGAGATCTATTATATGGATTAATCATGTGACAACCGAATGTAAACAATGGGGATTCAATCTCTTGAATCAATCCCGGTTCGAGTTATGGATTGACGGATACCTTTGAAAAACCGGTCTTTGTACTTAACAACTCTTTTCTTTAGCACATCGACGTGTACTCATTTTTCAAACCAAAGGTATTTTATGATTGATAATTGATTTTCTATAAAACCTTCGCTGTATTGCAAAACAATTTCTATTGAGCGATACACGATTGTTTTCAAATCTCTTTTCATCAATCTGGACTTAAAATTATTGGTTCACTCACTCCGTGTTGTCTTCTTTGAGATGTTCGGTTTGAGAACAGCTAGAACAATTGCGGAAACCCCGCAAGGAGATTCTTAGGAATCCCACCGATCACAGTAAGACTTGTATCGATCAACGGGAACCGTGGCCGTGTACTCAATTCAACGAAGTGATCAAAGACACTTTCGTGCGATTTATTGCTAACTGTTGTATGCAGTACACCCGACGCTTGCGGTGATCGTAATGAAGCGGTCAATCCATAGCCGCATGCTCACTTAACACATTCAACTCAAAGAAATCATGATTAGTGCATCAATGACTCGATATTTTCAATCCAAGCTTCGCTACGCCGCCGCCAATATCATGATTCAACAAATGCTTCCGCTACTACGATGAGAAGACATCATGATCCGTAATGTGAGCATGTCGGTCCTAAAGTCACAACACCACAAAGGATGTCTTAGAGATTTTTATAGTGATGATCTCAAAAGATGGCTCAAAATTATTATCACGTGGATCAAGAAAAGACCTCCACTTGGAGTATCCAAACATGCAATGTGAAGAATCAATGACTACGAGCTTAGAAGCAAAGGACTACATCAAGAATGCAAGAACAAATTTTTAATATCTATTTGTATTCAATGTAATTTTGGTACATGATTGAGGTGACCTCCTTAGGGGAGATTGTTAGGAATTAGAAATTCTGTATTAAAGAGTCGGTCACCTCAAGTATATGTAATCGTTAGAAAGCTCGTAGTCGTAGTTCTTTTAAGTTAAGTAGTATGTAGTTAAGTAACACCGTGGAGGACGGACGGGTCTTTACCCATCGTATGCCCGATCCACACCCGATGTGTGGCGATTTATGTAAGACTATAAATACTCTACCTTCCAAGGTAGAGTTGGAGCTCATAATAATATCTTTCACTTTCTCTCACTAAGTTCCCTAAACCTCTAACTTTCTCTCTAGAATTCCATCTATATGCTACTTTGTGTTATGGTTTGATGTGTATGTGAAAAGTTATATCTTACATCTTCATCCATACGATTTCACATAATATCGAATCTAAAGTTTTTTTAAATTAACTTAAAATCGGCAAAACTATTCAACCCCCCCCCCTTCTAGTTTTCCACACCTTTTATTATATTTTGAGATTGAAAAAATTTGGATCATTTAAAGCTTATGGAGACAATTAAAATGTAAACATTTAAAGCTTATGGAGACAATTAAAATTTGATCATTTAAAGCTTATATATGCAAAGGTTTTGAAAAAAGGAAAAAAAAAAGGTAATAAGTGTGATTCTTATAGCTTTTAACCCGTTGAGTAGGTTGGTTTTGTTTAGGAGACGTTGGTGATGGGCAGTGTAATAGAGCCCAGTTTCTTGGAAGAAAAACGGGCTCTAATGCTTTTGAGTATAAAGTCTGGTTTTATTAAAGATAACATGGCTCTATGTGAGGAATAGAGTCCGGTTTATAACCAAAAAACACGGCTGTAACATTTTTCAGAATAGAGCCTGGTTCTATAAGAAGAAACATAGCTCTATACCCTTTTCCACAACCCGAATTCTCTTTAGAGCCCGTGTTTCATAAAAACCGGGTTCTATTAAGGGTAGAAGGTGTGGTTAAGGCTTTTCCCTCGACACATCAAGTCCACATCAGCTTTTTCTCTCTCTTAAATATTTTATTTCAATTTTCCTTCAACAATTGCATCACATTCTCTCACTTTCATTAACTTTTTTTTCTACTTTTTATAATTAAAAAATATCCTCAAAAGACAAATACTCACTCGCAATATAATAAAATATTATTTCTTCTATCCACTAAACATATCTTTCTCTCTCTTTTAACTTCGGGACTATAATGCCGCAAGTGAAAAAAATTTTGTGGGTCTTTTCTTTCCCCGTAAAGGGAGGTGTCATGTTCCAGCAAGAAACCTTCTTCCCGAAGTATTCCCTACTCCCACACCCTCCTACCTAAAGGGGTTCTATGTCTATTTTTGTAGTAGTGAGAGTAAATTATGTTAGTTAGCTTAAGTTATATTCACTTTAAAAGGAACAATATCTGTAAGGCATAACCCCACATAGATGAGTTCAACTAAAACACCATCTTAAAGTAGAAAAGGTAGGAGAAGACAATAACTGTTAGATTGTTTGACTTGACTTAATCTACAATCCAAGATACATGTGGCAGTTATGTAAATAACTTAAACTTTAAAAGTTTAAATAATTTTGCTTGAAGGATATTGGAGTAATTTTAGACTCTACATTAAATCATGGAAGACCGTTTCCATTCGAGGCAAAAGTATTCTCCGTTTAACAATCAACCATCACCAAATTTTATTTCTTTCACAATAGTATTCGTTTCGTTCCATCTTGTTTGATTAATTATTATTATTCTTTTACTTAAATTTACTTGGTTCATTAGTCCACTTTTTCTAAAATCCATTTGATGGTTATTAGTGAGAAGATAATCGATGATTCTTATCATATTGAAAGTGATGATGATTATAATGAAACTGAAACCGATCATAGATGACAAAGAAGCTAAAACTGATGACTGATGATCATCTTTTTTTATATTTGAAGATGCTAAAATGAGATGATCGATGATGACGTTCGAACAAAGATGATGCTGATTTTTATGCTGCAAAATTAAGATGACCATCTTTGATGATCTTCGATGAAGATGTTTAGTACGATGGTGTGATTTTGAGCATTTGTTTTTTAAGTAAACTTTGTTTATCAATATAGATTTAAATAATGTTAATTTGTATAATTTCTTTTATAGGGTAAGGATCCAGTGAGAAGAAAACTTAAAATAAGAAGAATGAGAAATAACTATAACCGCATATTTGAGATGCATCGACTTGAATTAGATGCATCTCTATTCATTTAGATGCATCACAATTAGTTTCGAAAGTGATTTTGAAGTAAAAACGACGCAAAGTAGTACTAGCAACAGATTTGACCCGCAGAGGACGAAAAATACATAGGATTTGTATAACTTGATGAAATGCATATAATATATGTATATGCATCTAATTTTTAGCTAGAAAAGATATTGTGATGCATCTAAAAGATTAGGGAACCATTTAAATCAAATCGATGCATCTCTAATGTGTAGTTATAGTTATTTCTTATTCTTCTTATTTTAAAGATTCTTCTCATTCGATCCTTAGTCTTCTTTTATATTAGATAACGTCGATTCATGTTTCTTATTTCTTGTTTCATTTTTTATCCAATATGTTTTGATGCATCCATGTTTTGATGCATATGTTCATTAACAGTTGATCAATAAAAACAAGAACAAAATACAGAAATTAAATACTGAAAATATATGCAGAATGTCAATGAAGATGCAAAATTCTTAAATATGAATTAAAGCAATATACCCAAATTACCCACAAATCAGTTGACACATGTCAGTCTCAGATTGTGTCTTATGGTTTTTACTTTAAGATGCTATTTTTACAAGAACTCTTTCCTAAGAGCACAAGGTATGCAAGGACCCAATAACACGTTATTGGTATGCCATCTCAGCGTCACTCAAACACCCCTCCCTCATTACACACCAATCACTCAAACACCCCTCCCTCATAACACACCACTAACATGTTATTGGGTCCCACAAATACCCCACTAAAAATACCCACCCACTCACAATACAAAAACAAAACAAAAAAAACAAAAAGACAAAAAAAAACACACACAAGTTTCATTTGGCTTGAGTTGATGGAGTAGCTCAAATGTATTTGGCATGGATTTGACATGTTGGGGTGACATGGTAATGACATGCCATTAGTCTAAAAAGAATGTGTTTGGCATGTTATAATATACCCATACTCTATGCTCTAAGGGGACATTAGCTATTCGTGTGATCTAATGAAAAACAAAATTATCTATTTGTGGCTAGTTTGATACCTTATATATCATTTTCCTTAATTTTCTTTTTAAAATAAGTGAACGACAACGTATGTTAAGTATTATTTTTGGGCTAATAACCTATTAAAGCATCATACTTGTCACAAAAAGCGACGTAGACGAACAAAAAAATAGCCCTTTGGCCACTTAACTTGTCTATTTTGTCTCTATGATACATTTAGTACCCACAATAGCAGGTAAAGTCCAAACTAACCGGTTAAAACTCCACATCACACAAAACATGGGAATAGTCAAAATAAACATGCGAATAGTCAACCCGAGTGGTTTAGTCATACCAATATCCAATCCCCATTTCCGACCAAAAACCACAGTCATACCAATATCCAATCCCCATTTCAGACCAAAAACCACCACCGGCGAACCACCGTCAAAACCATCATGTTATCACGGATCTCCAACCACGCCCTTCCGTCCGCATATCTTAACCTCAATCAAGCACCAACTTTCACCACCACCAACTACTCACCTAACTCAAACCCTAACCCTAACGGAACCACCACTAGCCGTCGTTCCGTCAAACGCCACGTTCACAACATCATCATTCATCCACACCATCGCTACATCCAAATATCAAAACCAACTACCATTTAACAATTACCATTGTGAATCTCTAATTGAGATCGAGGTTGTTTGATGAGATGGGTGTCAAGGATTTGGTGACGTGGAATAGGATGCTTGGAGGTGATGGTTGGTGAGTGGTAAAATGTATAAAATCAGGAAGTGCAGCTTTTGTGTGATGTTATGAACCGGATACCGTCATGTGGAGAAAATGGGCAAAAGACAGGATGTTATAAACATAGCTTTTGACTTAGGTAGCTTTTGTGTGATGTCATAGCTGACTTGGATGTTATAAACATAGCTGACTTGGATGTTATGAACCGGATACCGGTTGTCTAAGTGGTAAAATGCCTATAAAGGACAAAATAGTCGGGTCAAATAGCCAAAAGAGGTATTTTTTTTATTTGCTACGTCGAACTGATTTTTGTGACAAGTATGATGCTTTAATAGGTTATTAACCCTATTTTTTTCTACGTGACAATGTGGCACGGGTCATGTTTGTAAGTTTGTTTCTATGTAGCAAACAAAACTATAATAGTAATGCTATGTTAAAGTTTGTAAATGTAATTGCTAATAAAAAAAAGTGAATGCGCGAGTACCAGAGACTTGGTAAACGCTATTCTTAAGTCTTAATCGATAAGTAAAAACTAGTCTACTCAACGACCTTTAATGTACTATGTGCCAAGAAATATCAGTTTCACAAAATAACGTCTTGGTGATCCACTATAAGAGGTTTATAAAAAGGCCTAAAAGCATGAAAATGTTTATCTTTTGTTTTAACCATAGTGAGCTTGTGGTTTATATCTATGCCAGCGTGAAGAGGTCCAAGATCCTAAACCTTTCATAATTTAATGAATGTGATATGTTTGAACATTTGATATAATTATAAAAGGTTTATACATAGTGGTAATAGGTTTATAATTTATAAATTAATGATTTGACATGTTATAAACCTATTTAAAAGGTCCACCATTGTGGATGCTATTACTAAGTTTGAAAGGTTCAAAATTCGGAATTAATACGCACACCTTCATGGAATTAATGTTAACCCATTTGTGTATATAAACAGTGCATATATTCCAAGAAAGAAGCACCAATTAAAACTATGGATGAAACGAATCTATACTTCATTTCTTTTCTTTCCGTAGTTATCTCTCTAATTTTCACTTACAAGTTATTTGTACACAAGAAGCTTAAAAACTTGCCACCAGGTCCACCTTCTCTTCCCATTATTGGGCACCTTCATCTAATCAAAAGTTCAGTTCATAGGGTTTTCCAAACATTTTCTGTCGAGTATGGTCCAGTTATATCCCTTCGTTTTGGCTCCGCCCTGTCCTCGTAGTCACCTCACCATCAGCTGTTGAAGAGTGTTTCACTAAAACGACGTCATTTTATCCAATAGACCGGTCCTTCCAAGTGGCAAGTATCTTGACTACAACCAAACAACATTATTTTCAGCTCCTTATGGCCATCTATGGAGAGACCTTCGTCGAATCACCACTCTTGAACTCTTCTCGAGTACTAGACTCAAAGCTTACATGCGTGTCCGAGAAGATGAAGTAAAATCATTCATTAAGGATCTTTTCCATGTGTGTTCTCAAGATTCTGTCAAAGTAGAAATGAAGTCTAGAATTCAAGGGTTATCGTTTAATATAATCATGAGGATCATTGCTAACAAACGGTTCTATGGGACCGATGTTGAGGACTTTGAAGAAGCTAGTAAGTTTAAGGATGTTATAAGGGGTGTTTTTGAAATAAGTGGGACATCAAATCCTGGTGACTTTATTCCGGTATTACAATGGATTGATTTTCAGGGTTTTGATAAGAAGTTTAAGAGATTGCAAATTAAAAGTGATAACTTTTCGCAAAGCTTGATTGATGAATGTAAGCGTAAACGTTGTAATTCTTGTTTGGATGAAGGAAAGCCTAAGACGTTCATCGATGCAATGCTGTCTTTGCAGGAATTGGAACCAGAATACTACACTGATGATATAATCAAGGGCAACATATTGGTACGTATTTCATAGCCAATCTTTTAGGTATTCTTACTTTGTTAGTTATGCTAAGGGATTGATATTATGTGCCTATATGTTAAATTATCATTTAATTTTATACTCTTTCTATAGCGAAGTAGATGTCGATGAGTGATGACGTTAGATTAAAACCAACTGGGTAATCCATTTACCTTTACTAGTTATAACACGAGACTCGTGCAAGACGCTGAAGCTTTTTAAAACATTTTTTTTTATTTATATATTATTATCGATTGAAAAACGAACAACTAAACGTGTCTTAAATGGTTTTATTTGTTGGACTGAATATAAAAAATTATATGTTTGTATGTTATAATCTTTATTTTTCTTTTCTTTTCTTTTTTTTTTCTTTCTTTCTTCTTTTAAAGTAATTATAAAAAGATGAAATCTCATCACTTTCATGTATAAATGGCTAAATAGGCAGGACGATTTGGCTGGGTAACGGTTTGGAGAAGGTTAAGGTTTTACAACTTGAAATTATCATATTAAAATTATAGTTGTTAATAATAATAATAATAATTGTTTATAAAAAAAAGTTAAAACATATAGGTTTTTTTGTTAAATATACAATTCTTTTAACAATTATGAAAATTGAGGTTTTTACACATAAGTCCATAAAATTAGATTTAAAATTAGCCTCTTAATATAAGGTTAGGGTTTGATTATAAATTTTATTAACCAATCAAAATATACCGTTTATTTACAATCTAGTTTGAAAGTATAAAAAATGTGCTCATAAGGCGATGCGAATTTTTAGTGTTTTTTCTCCACCAATTTTTTTTTCAAAAGTTTGACCAAATTAATTCGATTTTAACTTTTATTGGAAAATCATATTGCTTGATTTTGCTTGCGTGGCAAAACTGAGCTCTCCTATTGGTTCAATTTCTTTTTTCAATAAGAATGTTTTGGCAAAATCATTCCGAAATGATTTAATTCCTTTATTGGATTTTTTTTTTAATTTCTTTCTGGAAAAGCTTAGTCGGGTGGTTTTACTTTTACAAATATGCTTAACATATACTTCGTATAAGATATGGTTAAATGCTTGGAAATGTATCTTTTGTTTTTTTTTTTTTTTTTCATCATGTGTTAACAAACAAAATTTTAAACATCTATATACCTATACTTTCGAATTTCAATATTTGTGCGTTTTTGTGATTATTCTATGTTGGAATTATATATCAAGACATTCAAATAAATAATCACCAAAACATCAAAGTAATATTGCGGAAGCGTATAGGATGTATTAACGAATAATTAATTAACATAAAGAATATGCGTACCTTTGTTGATTCTAGCCGAACAAGAATCAAATCCACAAACTAGCAACGGATGAACCCTAATTTGATTTAGTTAGGATTATGTGAATTACCCCTTACCTTTTTGTAATTCAATCCAAGACAATAACAAAAGTATGTTATTACTAAGTTCTTGTACACACGTACTAAACCGAATTAAAGTACCGCTAGTTTTTATCAAACAAATAACTTGTTATTGTGGAAAAGCTTTGGATCGACCCTAATGAAGGTGTCGACCGGTTTTGGAGACAAAAACACACACAAACAATTTAGGGTTTAGCTTGTGAATACAAGAGATGGAAAAACAAGACCCCTAGCCTTGTTTATATACCCAAACAAACTTGGTGAACAAGTTGTAGCTTGTTTCCTTTTCTTGATGGCCGATCGGTTCTAGGTCCCTAAAGGGATTCCGGAACCTTCCCAACTTTTGCAATTTGATCCTTTTCCATAAACATTTAACGACCGTTAGTCCATTACATTAATTACTTAACGTCCGTTAGTTATTTCGTTTAATAAATAAATAAATACAACATTTATATTTAATTATTAACTTTAAATTCTCATACGTAAAGTGTGCAATCCCATAGTCTCGAAGTTCGATCCTAACTCACGCCTACTAATTTATATCCATAAAACCAACAGCCCCACTGGATATATCTTAATAGAGTGATCACATTCGGTTGGCGTCTAGCAACACTTCAATGCCTCTAGTACAACTCGAGCAAGACTCTCGAAAACCTTTAATGATTTCTCATTATTATTATCCTTTTGTTTTTAATACCACGTTAAATAAAGATATGGAATTAAGTCATTCTTTATATAACTATTCTGCTTCTCGCTTGTAAGTGATTGACCAAGATTACCGAATCATCTAAACATATTTAGGGAGATTTGGGTGCGGCCAGACAAACATCTTGTCAACCCTACGAGGGCCCAAGAAGATTAAACTCCAAATAAATTTGAAGGAACAAATTCTATCTTGACTACAAGAATAACCCACAAACTTTGCAACATTTCGAAAACAACCCTTATGACTACCGCCACGTATAGCGTTAAGTTGCTCCACGAAATGCACTACATTCATGACACTTATCCGGTATCTCAAGTCCGAGGATAACTATTCATAATTTACTTTTAACACTATCCACAAAGTAAATTATGTAGTTCGATAAGTCCTATATTCAATTCATTGAATATCATCCGAAATTGGTATGCATTCTCATCAATATACTTTCAAGTATATTCTACCACATCTCTCGATTTGTCTTAGTTTAATGATACTCCCATATCATTAATCGACAACGGACATTTAGAATAACTAAGTTACTCACGGATTAAACATGCAAATATAGAACAACAATATTATAAATGAAAATAAACATAATCCAAACTTTATTTCATTAAAATAATAAATGTTTTACAATATCCTTTATCCAAATACTAATCACGCTTATGCATGAAACTTTTAGCTAAACGAAGTCCAATTCCATTGGCAAGTCCTACAAGCTTGTCTTTAGCTAAAGCCTTAGTGAACGGATCACTAAGTTATCATCTGTGAACTTTCGGAGATTTATTTCACCTTCCCGGACTTGTTCCCGAACATAGTGATACTTAGTAGAAAATGTCTCGTGCCCTTCATGACTCTGTGTTCATTGGCAAATATGATTGCGCAGAATTGTCACAACACATATCAATAGGCAATTCAATTGAAGGCATAACACCAAGCCCGAAATGAATTTCCTAATCCAAACGACCTCCATTGCGCTTCCAAGCAACTATGTATTCGCTTCGCCGCAGACATCGCATCAGATCGCTTGCTCTTCCACCAATCGCTCCTCTATTGATGACAAAGACATAACCCGTCCGAGACTTGTGATCATCTTTATCACATTGCCGGACGCATCACAAGAATCGTAACATCAAGCTCGTGTCCGGATTCCCACCATACACTAAAAACATATCTTTAGTATTTCGAGATACTTGAATATGCTTAATGACAATCCAGTGAAGTTCACCCGATTCGTTGATATCGATGGTCATGTTTTGAGCGAACGCCACATCCGGCCTTGTACATCTCACAAGATACATAATAGATCCTACAAACCAAGCATAAGGAACTTTCGCATGCGTGCCACCTCAAAGAGTGTGAAGCACACATATCGCTACATAAGCCATGCTTTACTTCCATCGGCAAATATCCTTTCTTGGAATTTTGCATACCGAATCTCTTCAATATTTTATCAATGTAAGCGCTTTGACTTAAACCAATTAACCGCTTTGACCTATCTCGGTAGATCTTAATTCCTGAATGTATGCAGCTTCTCCTAAATCCTTCATAGAAAAATACTTCCCAAGATATGCCTTAACATTTTGCATACTTGGAATGTCTTTTCCATAATTAATATGTCATCGACATAAAGAATTAGGAAAATTACATCACTCCCACTAACTTTGTGATATACACATGGCTCATCAAAATTTTGAACAAATCCATACCTTTTGATTTCTTCATCAAATCTTTTATTCCATTGCCTTGATGCTTGCTTCAATCCATAAATGGACCTTTGAAGTTTGCATACACGGTTTGAAATTGTGGATTCACGAACCCCTCAAAGTTGCTTCATAGATGTCTTCATCTAAGCGACCATGTAAGAAGGCGGTTTTGACATCCATTTGCCATATCTCATAGTCATAGTATGCTACTATAGCTATGAGAATTCTAATAGCTCTAATGTCCGCTACAGGAGAAAAGGTCTCCTCGTAATCAATGCCATAAGTTTGAGTAAAACCTTGCGCAACTAGACGAGCTTTATAGACGTGTACATTGCCATCCATGTCAGTCTTAATCTTATAGAGCCACTTACTCCCAACCACCGAGGCGTTTGGAGGTAAGTCAACCTCTACCAGCACTTCATTTTCTCATGGATTGCATTTCCCCATTCATTGCAACCGCCATTTAGCCTTGTCGACTTGCCATGGCGCTTTATAACTAGTAGGCTCTCCAAGATCTCCTAACATAGTTTCCTCAACTTCTACGTTAAGACATAGACGTTCAGTGCACGATATTCCTTACGGATCACTAACGGAATCACTTCAACTCTCGGTGGAGGACCCAAACTATCGTGTTCACCGGAAGTACGTTAGTGTTTTCGAAGGTAATGCATCTTCATGATCATCTTCCGGATCATAAACTCCCCATCGAATTCTTGAGATACGAGATCTCTTTCAAGAAAATCTCCATACCTAGCAACAATTACTTTATTCTCGGTTGATAGTAAAAGTAGTAACCCATAGTTTCCTTAGGGTATCCTACTAAGATACACTTTCTGATCTTTGTTGGAGTTTATCTCACGAGTCACGCCTAACATACGCCTCGCAACCCCGCACCTTTAAATAAGACAGTTAGAGCTTTACCATGCCATATTTCATATGGTGTCTTATCAACCTTCTTTGTGGGAACCATATTTAGAATACGAACAGCAGATTCTAAAGCATAATCCCAAAAGGATAAAGGTAGAGTGGTAAGATTAAACATAGATCGTATCATGTCCAACAATGTACGATTTCTTCTCGTGATACACCATTTTGTTGTGGAGTATATGGAGAAGTGAGATTCTGGACAATTCCATTCTCGCCTAAGTAATCTTTAAACTCTTGGCTTAGATACTCGCCTCCTCTATCGATCAAGATCTTTAATCTTCTTTCCCAATTGCGGTTCTACTTCAGACTTTGAAAACCTTAAATGTTTCAAACACCTCATGTTTATGCTTAAGTAAATAAACATAACCATAACGGCCAAATCATCAAGAAGGTTAAGAAGTAGCTAGCACCTCTCTTTGACACATGTCTAAGTGGTCCACACACATCAAGATGAATAAGACCAAGTAGATCGAAGCCTCTCCATATTGCTATGAAAAGGTTTCTTAGTCATCTTCCAGATATGCATGACTCACATTTATCAAATGATTCATCATTGATATTTTGCAAAGCCCTTCTTGTTGCAAACTTATGCATGCGAGCCTTGCCTATATGAGCAAGTCTACAATGCCAAAGATAAGAAGAATTCAAGTCTAACTTTATCTTCTTGTTAATGCTAAACATTGAATTATTATTATTGTTAGATACATTTCAATCATATCAATTTCAAACACACCATTCACGTGAATTGCTTTAAAATAAAATACACCATTTAAAGAAACATCAATTCCATTATGTGAAATAGTATGAGTAAAACCATCATCCAACAATATCGAAAGGAAACAACACCTCTAATTATAGAAGGTGCGAATGACAATTGTTTAATAACAGTACCAAGCTCAAGGCAATACTAAACTAAACGTTCCTATGGCTTCAACAACCGCATGTGCACCATTTCCCACGCAAGATATTGCTCCCCATAGGCAAGCTTCCTTTCCACTCTAAACCCCGCAGGTGTATTACAAATGTGAATACCACACCCGTATCATATACCCGTGAATTATTATGATTTAGAGTAATAATTCAATGGCAATAAATTACCAAGTACGGCTACCGCACCCTTCATACTTCATCTTATTTGCCCGCAATTCATCAAGATAGAGAGCACGCTTTCTTCCAATGCCCAACACTCTTACAGTGGTGGCATGCTTGATCCTTTTAGGATTATCCTTCCTAGGAGTAGGGTTCTTCTTGGGTTGAGGTTGATAGGCCATCACCGCTTGCCTTTGTCAACCTTTCCTTACCCTTCCCTTCTTGTTGTTCGTTCGCCGCGGTTTTGGCTTATTAATTCTTCCACCCAATAGCAAGTACCGGGCGGTAGGAACCTTTTGAGGCAACCTTTCTCATAATCAATAAGCAATGCGTGTAGGTCAAGAATCGCCTTCCCACGCAGCGGTATATTGAAATTTCGACAAAACCATTAAAATCCTTGTTAGGGATCGATTAATCGATTCACAACCATGTCATCCTCATAAGTTTTGCCAAGTGCTTTTAGTGGTCCATGTAACCTTTCATTTCCAAAGACATGAGCACTTACGGTTTACCTCTCCCCGCTTATAGCGTGTGTAACGCGTCGGTCAAGTCATAAATCTCGACGGCAATGGTTTCTCAAACATAGTTCAAGTTCATTGAGCATATTATATGGGAAATAATGTTCGAACCGCTTTTGAAGAGCAGATTCCATTGTTCCCAACATAAGACAAGCCACATCATTATGACGCTTATACTCCAGCTTCCACTCGTCCTTTTGAGCTTGAGTAGCCAGACCGCTTGGTTCAAGAGGCAAGGTTCATAAAGATATTTCATACGGTCAAGAACTCTACGCACAATTCTCAAAGCGGTGCCAATCATTGAAATTCTTAGAGCCACCAACTTTTCTCGATCAAAAACTTTGAAAGCGTAATTTAGAGCAAGTTGTTAGTGTTATCGGTGTTTTGAGCCATTTCTACGTAAAAAGTTCAAGTATTAGTATTTTCGATAATACACTTTTCAAGAAAATAAATATACCCAACGGTAATATAAACATATAACCATATAATTTTCTCGAAAACTAGGATCCAAATTATCATAGGTTCATTACATCGCTTGATCGCTAGCAACAAACGATATAATAAGGTAATCTGTCGAACATTAATGGCAAACAATTTCCAACTCCTAGATCATTATGGGATTTATATTTTCCAACGCTATTGCAAATATAAACATGTTTCATCCCATCTTATGCCATTGAGTCCGTGTCTCACTTCCTACTCAACTTAAGTGTCTAACTTAAAGAACGCAAATATGTCCATGTAAGGTCCGACTTTACATAGAGATTTACCTCTCAATCACAATCTCGCCAAGTACCGCCATGACGTAAATTGCAACTTCAAGTGTTCCTTTTAATTAGATGGCATATTCTTAATTTTAAAAGGGTACTAGTTTTGATTTTATGTGGTCAAATCAAATATGTACAAAGATGTCATGCATTCATCTTGTAGCATAATTTTAATAAAAACTTTTATTACCAATTCATAAAGATCAAATTATCAAAGTTTTGATTGAGGTATTGGGTTCACCAATCAAGGAATTTAGTATTAATTATCATCCATTATACCGCACTTTTGCATAAGTGTAAACACTTAGTGTTTCGGATAATTACCACCGAAGTGGCGCATGAAATTAAAACTAATTCGCCTTAAGATGAGCTTGCACATTTATATGGCTTACTAAGTAGCTCCACCGAACTTACTGGGGGAGAGGACTGCACGCGCTAAAGCACAACCTAAGACATCCATTCAAGTGACTATGCACTTCTTTAAACCCCTTTATTAGTTCATTCGAATGGGTGAGCTGCTCACCATTGTACCAAAGTCACCAATCAATTAAACTATTTTGACAACTTAACTCTTCCAAAACACTAAATTTCGCCATTGTTTAGTCCGTATTATTTTTCTATTCAAAATTACCCTTTGCTTAAAACTGCCTAACATAATAAACAAACAAGTAACAAATAAAAATAAACTACAAAAAACAATGCGCACATAATAAACAATTTATACGTGTAAACAAGTAGCCACATGCAACTTATTCGATAAAATCCTATTAATAATCAATATCTAGGTTAAATTAATGTATATATTAATTTAGGGTTTTCACCCAAAGAATAGAAAGTGAGCCACATACATCGATTTAATCGATTACAGTAAACCCTTAATTAATTATACCAAATTGCACATAATTGATTCATTAATATATTAATTGAGTCTTCCCAATTCAAGATTTATCAAAAATAAATATGTCTCAACAATTAAACAATATATCAAAGCAACTTATCCATGACTAACATGCATGTATAATCATGGATATCATAACAATTATACAAGTAAGTCACAAGATCGCATATAAAAATTCCATGACACATAACAAATTATTCATGAATTAATCACGTAATCAATATTAATTCTAGGTTTTAATAAGGTTAGCAAACAATTTTAAAACCCTAAAAATTTATGTATATGTCGATTTAAAAAAAATGGTACGCCCCAATTTATAAAAAAAATTCGACTAAAACATAAACAAACATAAACCCTAGATTAACATAGCAAACAACATACAAGTATTTGTTTTATTACTGCTTATGTAATTAATTACTCATTAAAACCAATGACTCGTGATGCCACCGTTGGAATTATATATCAAGACATTCAAATAAATAATCACCAAAACATCAAAGTAATATTATGCGAAGCGTATAGGATGTATTAACGAATAATTAATTAACATAAAGAATATGTGTACCTTTGTTGATTCTAGCCAACAAGAATCAAATCCACAAACTAGCAACGGATGAACCCTAATTTGATTTAGTTAGGATTATGTGAATTACCCTTACCTTTTGTAATTCAATCCAAGACAATAACAAAAGTATGTTATTACTAAGTTCTTGTACACACGTATTAAACCGAATTAAAGTACCGCTAGTTTTTATCAAACAAATAACTTGTTATTGTGGAAAGCTTTGGATCGACCCTAATGAAGGTGTCGACCGGTTTTGGAGACAAAACACACACAAACAATTTAGGGTTTAGCTTGTGAATACAAGAGATGGAAAACAAGACCCTAGCCTTGTTTATATACCCAAACAAACTTGGTGAACAAGTTGTAGCTTGTTTCCTTTTCTTGATGGCCGATCGGTTCTAGGTCCCTAAAGGGATTCCGAACCTTCCCAACTTTTGCAATTTGATCCTTTTCCATAAACATTTAACGACCGTTAGTCCATTACATTAATTACTTAACGTCTGTTAGTTATTTCGCTTAATAAATAAATAAATACAACATTTATATTTAATTATTAACTTTAAATTCTCATACGTAAAGTGTGCAATCCCATAGTCTCGAGTTCGATCCTAACTCACGTCTACTAATTTATATCCATAAAACCAACATTCTACACCTCTCCTGTTAACAGGAGTGTTGTAAATTAAACGGTAAAATGGTTAAATAATGAATACAAAGATCGAAATTCACAAGTATTGGTATATAAATGCACAATATTTTGTTCGTTAATAGAAAAAGAAGAGGTGTCTATGTAAAATACATATTCAAGTCAGTAGCTCTGTGATATATTCATTCGATTGTTAGTAACTTAAAGGCACAACATTTTTGTAGGCATTGCTACTTGCTGCAACAGACACTTCATCGGTGACGATTGAATGGGCTATATCACTTCTTTTGAATCATCCTGGCGTATTAGAGAAAGCAAGAGCACAAGTCGATGAATACATTGGTCACGAACGGCTAGTAGACGAGACAGATCTTCCAAATTTACCATACATCCAATGCATCATCAATGAAACACTAAGACTATTCTCAGCAGCACCATTTTTGGTGCCACGCGAGCCATCACAAGACTGCACTATTGGAGGGTTTCATGTTTCTCGTGGTACAATGGTGATCGTGAACGCATGGGCCATCCATAGAGACCCAATGTTATGGGACGATCCATTAAGTTTCAAGCCAGAGAGGTTTGAGAAAGTGGAAAATGTGGGGTATCAGTTTATACCATTTGGAATGGGACGTCGCCAGTGTCCTGGGTCGGGCCTTGCGAATAAGGTTGTGGGGTTGGCATTAGCATCGTTGATCCAATGCTTTAAGTGGGAAAGGATTGGTGAAGATTTGGTGGATTTGTCAGAAGGAAAAGGTATAACCATGTCAAAATATGAGCCTTTAGAGGCAATGTGCAAAGCTCGACAAAGAATGAGGGGTGTTTTAAAGGAGCTATGAAAAGTAGTGTGCGTGTATGACACCATGAAGGTCAGCACATGCACCATATTAGACTTATTTCCTTATGTTGGATGATAAGATATTTAGGTATAGTCAATAAGAGTGTTAGTGCGTTTTAATATAGTAAACTATGTATGTGGAATTAAATTGTTTGCAAAACATATCATTACATCGTTGGCATTTTCCTTTAAACAAACCTGAAAGAACTAGTTACGGGACTTGAATCTTTGAAGAAGTTTATACACCTACAAGAATCTAAAACTTGGACAATAAGTATTCACGCACATCTCAAACCTTTGTTGATTGAGGACGAAGAAAAGAATATGGTACATATAGACCCCTTTCACTTTCCTCTTTTTAAAGGTAAGGGGGTAGAATACAAGTCCTAAAAGAACTCTACGAGTTGGCTAGAAGAACACAGAAAACAAGGAAACGGTTACTGTTTAAGTTTATAAGTATTTAAACCGCCAAACACCCCTCTTCCTTTAATACATCGACTAATTAAACTAAAGCTAGCAGATACCCGCGCGTTGCAGCGATGATACCCTGCAATTAAAACTAGTGGACCAATGTTTTTTATGATATGTTGTTTATAACCATAAGTTTACATATGACAAAAATTTAGGTTAACATAACTTTAAGCGATGGTGAAATATTCATATAATATACGAGCGCGAAATTGCGGCAATATATAGTCAATAGTGAGTAATATTATGAAATAAGAATGTCAAAGTGTTTGGTAACAAATTATATTCACACTTAGTTAATAAACGATGCGATAAAAAAAATTACATTTTATACGCCAAAAAAGTTACACTTCCTAACTACAAAATATGATAATTTATTTTTGAAATGTTTTCACTATATCAAATTAAAAAAATATTTTCATCATCATAAATATTGAATATACAAATATATATATTCTGAAGTTACTTTTATGTATCTTGTTTACTATTATGAACAATCTTTGTATTATATTTGTCCCACATAAGTATGAAGTATAAGTAAAAGAGTGTTTATTAATCGCCCCTCATTCTTAATAGATGGAATTCGAAAGTGTCATTAACCAAAAATGAGGTAACTAAGGTTCCGGTTTGGACTCAATTGCATAATTTTCCCTTAGTTGCGTATTCGGAAGACGGTTTGAGCTTAATTGATACTCAAGTAGGGAAACCTATTATGTTGGATGTGTTCACAAGCTCAATGTGTGTTGATTTGTGGGGAAGTGTTAGTTTTGCTCATGCTCTTGTTGAACTAAGTGCGGAGCCTGATTTGAAAAGCTAAGTTAGTATGGATATTCCTAATGAGGATGATAGTGGTTATACTACAAAAATCATTAAAGTTGAATATGAATGGACGCCTCCTTAGTGTGATGTGTGTAAAGTTTTTGGGCATGATCGTATCAAGTGTCCAAAATGTGTTAAGGAGGCTGTTTGTAGTGACATTAATATGGCAGCTAAAGCTTCTACTACTTTGGAAAAGACTGATGATGGTTTCACTGAGGTAAGGAATCGTAAGGACAATGGAAAGAAGGCTGGGGTTCAATTGCCTCAGAAAAAGTCGTTTCGTGGTATTGATGTGGGTAAAGAGGCTAAATTTAGCCCTTCAATCCCCAAGCAGAAGTATGTACCTGTTTCGAAGAAGTCGGGTCCTACTAAGGAGAAAATCACTAAAGATGCAAGTACGAATTGGAAGAATATTGCTACATCGAACCCATTTGATGCTCTTGATAGGTCGATACTAATGATAATGGTGTTCCTTGTGCAACAAGTGTTTCTCCTAAGGATGAGGCTGATTTGGATTTGGTAGTAAGAAGGAAACTAAGGTGGCTGAAGAAGATAGTGATGATGAGGTTCTTGATTGCCAAAATGATATGGCTAGTTTTTTAGCATTTGGTATACTTGTTGTTGGTAGTTCTTCTAAAGGTGGAAATGGAGGTCAGGAGAAGAAAAGTTTATTAAAAAGTTAGAGGGAGAGTTATGGAGACGACCCCTATGGTAGCATTAGTACTACTCCTATTGTTGAGAAAATTGAGAAGCTTGAAAAGTTAATTATTGAGGAGAAAGTTACTCTTGTGGATGATGATGGTAAACCTCTAAAAAAGGTTGATTTGAAAGAGAATGAGCAGGATGCGGCTAATAAGCCTAGCATCTCTTCCTCTATGTGTACTTCTTCGACCAAGGTGGGTAACTCATTCTCTATAGTAGGTAATGTGGTTGTTTCTGATAGCGACGATGATGAATTTCTGCAATATCCTAACGAGACAAATTATTTTGGTAGTGGAGAGAACGAGAGAAGTCTTTTTGTAACACCCCCAAATTTGAATTAGCAGCGCAATAGAAATTTAGGGTATTACCTATTGTTTCACAATCCAAGTCATAGAAAACGAACTCTAAGATGAGAAATTTTCGAACATGCCACCATTCGACAAATAAAAGTGAAATCAGAGTTTTACAGCATAAAGAGATCCCAAGAATCAGTTTACATAATATAAGTAATTCAAAAGTTTATCAAATGGTTTTAAGATAATAAGAGTCTTCAAATATGTCAAAGACACGAAATGCTTCCCAACCTTTTATCGTCTTATGGGCCTAAGATAAAACAAGCTAAAAAGTCAACACAAAGGTCGAGTGAATTTATAGGATTATAAGTAAAACAATTGATAACAAGATTTCAAGTTTAAGAGACAATGGGCTACGTCGTTATACACCCATGATTTGAAAGTACTCATTATTGCCCTAAGCTCATTATCACCGAACATTAACTTCATTTTCTGTCATCACAGAATGAATTTTCCCTTCGACAATAAGAAATAGCCAATTTACCTAACATTAGACAAATACAGTACACACGATAGCCCAACAGGCGAGTTTTGCATGAGGGCGGTCAGGCCCAATAGACCTACTCACGATATTCGCATTTACACGCATGTAATTAACGGTTCATGAAAAAAAGGGACTTTCTGGCTATAGGATCACTTATGTAATAATACTAACAGCAAGCAATGACATTTTTAATTCAGAATATAGTTTTCAAGCATATGGGATCATAGTAAAAGTAAGTAGCATGTATCTCCCTCACGGAGTTTGTAAACAGTTAAACGAGTAAACGGTGGGGCAATGAACTCACCAAAAATGGAGTAGTAGTGGTACACGGAAAAACGAGTACGAAGAGAAAACCGCAAAAGTCACAAAGGACCTATATAAAAATATAACATGTCTTAGGCTCGGGGAAATGATAAGTAGCACTTATATTAAGGTTTTATATAGTCTCTTATGATTATATAGTCATAATATAAGTTTGATGTAAGGTTTATAACAAGTTATGGGTTAAAATGGTGTTTATATGTGCTTATATAAGTTATAACACAATGCTGATGGAATTTTGATAAAATACCGCACTAATTGGGCCGCCATTTTTAGACCGTAAAGGGTAAAATTAGGTTCTATATATCGCAGGAAAGCTCTAAGTCTCTACTTTTCAAAATGTGGGTCTTACTATACTGAGAGCTTGATAACTAATATCAAAGGACTAAAATATCCTTAGGTTTCAAAACAGGAAGTTTTCAGGTCATAAATGTCTCACCAAAATTACTTTTTATATACATACCCTATTGACCTCAAACCAATGCCAAACTTTAAGTTTAGGTCTTATCTAAATTATATTGAAAAATTATCGTGAGGTTTTTGAACATGGGGATTTTAGAAAAACGACCCAGAGACATAGGGATATATCATCATATTTTTATTTTAGCACAAAACTCACTGAGAATAAATTGGCATGGTCGTTTTTGTCTGTTGAAAATTCGGGCAGATTTGGACCAATCACAAGGGTTTACTTTATGCCTATTAAATGGGTTTTTGTGAGAAACATACAACGATAATCATTATAAACCTTCTTATCGTTTTAAAAAATCATAATGACCAGAGGTTTATTGTTTTTAATAAAAATCAAATTTATTTTTTATGAGTAAAACAATATGGAAGTCGATAATAACAAATCAAAGTTTATATACACCAACTCTTGCATTCGCTAATAAGATCAATCCTAACTACCTATCTAACATCCTATTTTTCCTATGAAAACTTGATTCAAAACCTTCAAAATCACACATGCAAGAGTGGTTTATATAGCCTATGAAAAACCTCTAAAAGTCATAAGAAAGAAACAAAATGAAGTGAAAATGATTATGGAAAACTTACTAGGACTTGAAACTAGAAGTGATGCACTAGATTTTGATGCAAGAAAATTTGATGAAGAAGATGGTGTTGGTGTTGATGGTACGGCAGCAAGGGGAGCACAAGAGAGGAGAGAAAACTTATATTTGTATGTGTGAAATTGTGGAAGAGAAATGAGGTTATGTGTTGGTGTGTATAAGAAGATTTAGGCATTGAAAAGACACCAAATGCTTAGATTTTAAGTAGCTTATGGGGGAGGACGGTTATTTGGGGGGTGGGGAGGCCATTTTTATTCTATTTTTCTGATAAAAAGTATTTTGTATTATTTGTATTGGTATAAGTTAAGTTATGGTACTTAAAATGTAAGGTTTAAGTGCGTAAATGTAATTACCGGGTGATGTATAAAATGGTAACTTTATAAAATGTGGAAAGAGTCTATTTATTCAAATATATAGACTCTTAGTAGCTTAAATAGTAGGCGTATGTAAGTGTTGGTCTTTAAAAAAAATACAAAACGTACGATTTACGTGATTTTTGGGTTTATCTGGTAACGTGGAAGTTAGAACTTATAAAATGTCATAGAAATAATATTTTTATAAAAATACTATATTTAGCTTTTAAATGACTAAATTTGATGTTTCATGTATTTTATTAGCCTTCCAGAGTGTTATAATGTCATTAAAGCTTAAAACATGAGTCGAAAACGCGTAAAACGTAAAAAGTGTAAACTTTGCGTAGAAATGGAAAATTAAAATATTTCATATGAAAATAAGTATGTGGAGGAAAAATAAATTATATAAACAGGTAGACTGGGCATAGTCTAAACTAAATTACGAGTTTAAGTGTATGTGTTATGACGTACGCGTGTAATTTTTCCGGCAAAAGTTAATTTTCTTAAAACAGAATAATAAGTAATTAAAAAATAGTAAAAATAATGACCTAAAAATTTCACGGTTATTACATCCTCCCTTCGTTAAAAAGAATCATGTCCTTGTGATTTAGTTTGTGTTATCGGCCGACGATGAATCCAAAAAAAGGTGAGGGTACTTTCGTCGCATTTGATCTTCTCGCTCCTATGTAAGTTTAGGACTTTTCGAGAGTTCGAGCTAACTTTGACAATAGGGATGTGGCTTTTCTTCAACCGTTTAACCTCGTGATCCATGATTTCCACCGGTTTTTTTAGCAAAACGCAGTTTGTCATCGAGTTGGATTTATTAAGTTAAATGACGAGTGATTTGTCTGATAAGCACTTCTTTAGGTTCAAAACATGACATGTATTGTGGACACTACTGAACTCTGGTGGAAGTTCGAGTCGGTAAGATACCGGACTAACGCTAGTCGAAATCTTGAATAGTTCAATATACCTTGGGTTGAGCTTCCCTCGTTTTTCGAAGCGTATCACATTCTTTCGTGGCGAAACTTTCATGTAACTTTCTTGACGATCTTGCGCGACCTGCATCATGTTTTTCAGGAGTGTTGTTCCTAAGCTCTGATGCGTACTAACAATTAATCTGAATGAGATTACTAAGCAAGCGTACTATCAGTCAAAAGAAGTAGATGTCAATGCCATGGATGGAAATGATATTTACAAGGAGTAAATAATAATACTAATGAAAGATCTTAATGAATCAAAAAAATAGTAGCAAGATTATGTCGAGTAAAATGTTTTAGAAGCAAAGACTGCTTAAAAGGGATAGATTAAATATCAGTATGAACAAGGGAGCGAGTCATTATCGATTAATGCAACCAAAGAATCAATGAATAACATTAGTGGATCAAGATTTGAGGTCAAGAATTGTGGTACTAGCATGAGGAAAAAGTGTTCGAAAGAAAGATTAGGTATTTGTACGAACAAAGAAGCAAACTGTTATCAATCGATGCAAATGAAAGGATCTATGAATCAAAACAATAGTGAATAGATTTAGATTTCCATACCATTCATATTAGTATGAGCATAGAATGCTCGAAAGAAAATTTGATATTCATACGAACGAAGAAGTAAATGAAAGGATATGTAAAAGGGAGGCCAACGACTCAAATTAACGCAAACAGAAGAACCATAAATTAATATAATAGTAAAGCGAAGAGATATAGAATATCAACACAAATAGTCAATAAATCGAGACAACCAACAAATCAAAACGATAGTCAAAAAGGCCAATACTGAAAGACATGATTCTAAATGAGGTTCAAAATAAACGAGACAGACAATATTCATTGCGAGTGTCAAATGAGAATGAATAAGGAAAATCTATAACTGAGAAGGAGGATAAACATCACGATTGTTAAAAGAGAATAAGTGAAGTAGACTAGAGTTTAGAAAGCAATAAGCGATACTATCTTTTAAATGATAACAATTGAGATAGATAATAAATGTGAAAGCAAACAATAAATGAGAAAGTCAATAAATGTCACGAAGGAGAACAAACAATAAATAATGAAGTCCATAAATATCACAAATGTTAAATGAGAATAAATGAGAAATTCAATGAATGAGAGAGACAATATGCATCTCGAATGCTAAATGAGAGGAAATGAGAACGGACAATAATGAGAAAGACAAAAAGCAACACGAATGCTAGCCGAGAGTAAACAATTAATGAGAAAGGCAATAAGTGAAAAAGACAATAAGCATTGCGAATGCTAATTGAGATTACTAAAATGTAAATATGGGTATGTGATTAGGGGAGGCAGGGAATGACATAATGCCTGAAAGGCATATACGGTTAGTATATACATAATAAGTATAAAAATAATCATTTATATAATAACAAAGCCCAGGGAAACAAACATAAATGCAGGTAAGACATATAAGACGATAGGGGAAGTCTGAGTGTCAAAAATAGTTAGAGTCTAGGTAATGAATGCAACCTAATTCTCTATAACTTAGGCTTTGGTACCAATCTGTAACGGATTAGTAGCGGAATAGAAATTTGGGGTATTACATATTGTTTCACAATCCAAGTCATAGAAAACACCATTCGATAAATAAAAGTGAAATAAGAGTTTTACAACATAAAGAGGTCCCAAGAATCAGTTTACATAATATAAGTAATTCAAAAGTTTATCGAATGGTTTTGAGATAATAAGTGTCTTCAAATATGCAAAAGACTCGAAATGCTTCCCAACCTTTTATCGCCTTAATGACCTGAGACAAAACATGCTAAAAAGTCAACACAAAAGTTGAGTGAATTCATAGGTTTATAAGCAAAACAGTTGATCACAAGATTTCAAGTTTAAGAGACAACGGGCTACGTTGTTATACACCCATGATTTGAAAGTACTCATTATTGCCATAAGCTCATGAAACCGAACATTAACGTCATTTTCTGTCATCATAGAATAAATTTTCCCTTCGATAATAGGTAATAGCCAATTTACCTAATATTATACAAATACAGTGCACACGATAGCCCAGCGGGTGAGTTCGGCATAAGTGCGGTCAAGCCCAATAGATCTATTCACGGTATTCACGTTTACACACATATAATTAACGGTTCATGAAAAAGGGAATTTCAGACTATAGGAACACTTAGGAAATAATAGTATCATCAAGCAATGACATTTTCAATTCAGAATATAGTTTTCAAGCAATTGAAATCATAGTAAAAGTAAGTAGCATGTGTCTCCCCTACGGAGTTTGTAAATAGTTAAACGAGTAGAAGGTGGGGCTATTAAGTCACCGTAAATGGAGTAGTGGTGGTATCTAAAAAAAAGCAGCACGAGAAAACCGCAAAAGTCACAAAGGACCTATGTAAAAATACAACACGTCTTAGGCTCATGGAAATGATAAGTAGCACTTATACTCAGGTTTTACATAGTCTCTTATGATTATATAGTCATAATATAAATTTGTTGTAAGGTTTATAACAAGTCATGGGTTAAAATGGTGTTCATATGCTGTTATATAAGTTATAATACAATGCTGATGGAATTTTAATAAAAATACCGCATTAATCGGGCCGCCATTTCTAAAGTGTAAAGGATAAAATTACGTTGTGTATATCGTTGGAAAGCTCTAAGTCTCTACTTTTAAAAAACGTGGGTCTTACTGTGCTGAAAGCTTGGTAACTAATGTCAAATGACCAAAATATCCCTTGGTGTCAAAACATGATGTTTTCAGGTTATAAATGTCTCACCAAAGTGACCATTAATTTTTATCTACAAATCAAATTGACCTCAAACCAATGACAAACTTTAATTCTAGGTCTTATCTAAATTTCATTCAACTGGAGCAACTGAAGAGGATGAACATAACTATGAGATTTTGGCCTTAGATGACATGCATTTCTGGACAACCTTTAGCAAAACGTATATTGAAAAAATCATCGCGAGGTTTTTGAATGTGGGGCTTTTGGAAAAACAACCCAGGCATATAGGGATATATCATGATATCTTTATTTTAGCAAAAAACTCATTGAGAATAAAATGGCATGTTCATTTTTGTCTCTTGAAAAACTAGACAGGTTTGGAGCAATCACAAGAGGTTACTTTATGCCTATTAAATGGGTGTTTTTGGGAAACATTTGATAACGCTCAAAATGAACACGTTTTTAGTAGCGTTATTGTTGGTTTTGTGTATGATAATCGGCTATATTTCCTCATAACTATTGTAAAAGTGCAAAAGATGCGTATTTATATGTGAATGTATCCAAGTATCGCAAAAGATGAAGAAATGAAGATTTCATGCACATTTGGAGAATTCCCGAGGAAGGAAATCAAGTAAGGAAGCTCTTGGACTCGATGATTAGGAAGCGCAATGATTTCTAAGTATCTACAACAAGTAAAGATCAAGTTTCGTCTTGGAAATCATCAGCGAAAGCAAAGAAAAAGGCGTAAATCAAGAAAAGTCAACAAAAGTCAAGTTTGGGGGAACATGAGGCGCCCAACCGAACCGATCCGGTTGGGCGAGTGAACAATACGCAACCGATCCGGTTTTCCTTCAACCGATTCGGTTGCATAAACTGGAGTTACAACTTTTGTTATTTAATGTTGCCTTAACTCCCCATAATCATTGGAGGCCGATCATTTCTTGTTATTAACTTGTAGAGGACGTTTTTAGACAGATAGTTAAGGTTCTCTTGCTATATAATGAACCTAGACTTAGTATTCTAGGTGTGACACAACCCAAGTGTAATAGTTTACACCAAAGCTATTACCAACTCTTATTATTCATCCCAAAAGTCTTGTTACTGCTGTAAAACGTCCACTGGAGAGACGAATTCTCATCCATTGTTTGATCATTCAGAGTTATACGGTTAAGCTAGACGATTGGAGGCGTGAGGTTGCTATAATCCACAATTTCTAATTCTTGTAATCCAAAAGCTTAGGTAAAAACAATGGAACTTGTTATGAATTTCTATTCTCTTGAATTATTTGAATTACCTTGTTACTACTTGTGTTTTTTTATGATTTTCATGGAGTAATTCTTGAATATACTTGTGTGTAAGGATGTATGAAATCATGCTAGTGTTATTATATGTGATGCATGTATATGATCTTGTTTAAATGAGTTTGTTGGAAAACTACTAGTCTTGTTTGATTTGTTGGTAAAACATGTTTTAAGAAAAAGGACCGAAATGATTTCTCTTGTGTTTTATTCCAAAAAGTTAAGTGACAAACTAGTATGGGGATATGGTGATTGTCACCCACCATGTTTACTTATTGAAACAAGACTAGAAACATTTTTCACCACGAAAGGTCGAAAGATTCGTAGGAACGAGTTTAATAAGAACATTTTACAAACAAATGGATTTTCTAAAGGATAATCATTAGGATAAGGACCGAAAGGATTACCTATATGTTATTGTTCTTAAAATGATTTTACAGAACATAAACCATGGGTTGGGAATCATTTTCTTATGATTTGTGCATCACATCAAGGGTTTACACCAAGCCTTCATGAACACTTGCTATGATTGTCTATAGACTACACACAGGTATATGTTTCTTAATATTGATTTTCACTAAAACCATAATCTTTTGAGAGAACCTTGACAAAGCTTTCTTGTTACCAATCTTTTAAAACAAATTCAAAAGCAAATCCCTTGGGACGAACTCGACTTACCCACCTTCGCTATCGCAAACGAGTATACTTGCTCGTATGTGTTTATACTAATTGTCGGATAATTCGTGTTTATAAATTTTTAAAACTTGCACACGAAGAGCACATCAACATGCAAGGATAATCATTATAAATTTTCTTTTGGTTTTAAATCATTAAAATGACTAGAGGTTTATTGTTTTTAATAAAAATCAAATCTAATTTTTATGAGTAAAACAATATGGAAATCAATAATAACAATCAAAGTTTATATAAACCAACTCTTGCATTCACTAATAAGATCAATCCTAACTACCTATCTAACATCCTTTTTTTCCTATGAAAACTTGATTCAAGACCTTTGAAATCACACATGCAAGAGTGGTTTATATAGCCTAGGAAAAACCTATAAAAATCATAAGAAATAAACAAAATGAAGTGAAAATGATTATGGAAAATTTACTAGGACTTGAAACTAGAAGAGATACACTAGATTTTGATGCTAGAAAATTTGGTGAAGAAGATGATGTTGGTGTTGATGATACGACAGCAAGGGGAGCACAAAAGAGGAGAGAAAACTCATTTTTGTATGTGTGAAATTATTGAAGAGAAATGAGGTCATGTGTTGGTGTGTATAAGAAGATTTAGGCCTTAAAAAGACACCAGATGCATGGATTTTAAGTAGCTTATGGGGGAGGCCAGTTTTTGGGGGGTGGGGAGGTTATGCTTATTCTTTTTTTTATAAAAATTATTTTGTATTATTTTTATAAGTATAAGTTATGGTACATAAAACGTAAGGCTTAAACGCGTAAACGTAGTTACCGGGTGACGTATAAAGTGGTAACTTTATAAAATGTGGAAAGAGTTTATTTTCAATATATAGACTCTTAGTAGTAGGCGTATGTGAGTGTTAGTCTTTAGAAAAATACATAACGTACGGTTTACGCGATTTTTGGGTTTATCGGGTAACGTAAAAGCTAGAACTTATAAAATGTCATAGAAGTAATATTTTTATAAAAATATTACATTTAGCTTTTAAATGACTAAATTTGATGTTTCATGTATTTCCCAAGCCTTCTAGAGTGTTATAATGTCGTTAAAGCTTAAAACGTAAGTCGAAAACGCGTAAAAGTGTAAACTTTGCGTAGAAATGGTAAATTAAAATATTCCATATGAAAATAAGTACGTGGGGGAAAATAAATCATATAAATAGGTAGACTAGGCATAGTCTAAACTAAATTACCAGTTTAAGTGTACGTGTTTTGATCCACAAGAAACTGGCTAAGTTCTCTCACGCAAGCGTAAGAAAACTTAAAACGACAAGACGAACTCAATGAAGATCGGGGAGTATAGTGTTTCGGTCGTTATGTCCCAATGAGTTATGCAATGGATTATCAAACGCTTAGTGATCGAGGAATTTGAACGGAAAAGGATTTGATTGATACTATAACTACAGGAAAAGCCAACAAATTACAACGGCTTAAATGCAAATAAAAGGAAATTAAAAAGATAAAATCTATTAAATAAACGCTATCACTATAATTAAAAATGATGTTTTAGTGATTTTATAAAACAAAATAACTTAAATAAACTATTTTAACTAAAAAGTAAACTTAAAATATCTAAAAACGTAACTTAAAATGAAAACGTACGTTACGTACGAAAATTACGCTGGAGCGCAAGATAAAACGTAAAATTTGTGAAGTAAAAGTCCTACGAATGTAAAAACAATTTTCTCACGTACTACATGACAAAAGAAAATTTTAGGAAAAAGCCGGGTATTTTTTCGACTTTTAAATTATTTATTATGATTTAAAAACTAATTTAATCTAATTTAATTATAAAAAATACTAAATGATTTTATAAAAATCTGAAAATTTCTCAGAAAATACTTTAAGTAAAACTGGTTTTGAGAAAAATAAAAAACTTGGGTACTGTTTTCGGAAATAAGCTAATAATAAGCTAATTAAGCAAACAAGCTTAAAACTGTTTAATGTGGTTAAGTATTAAATGGTGCAAACAATGACTGATCAAAGACCCTAGGGCACTTGGTTAAGTGGTGTGGTGTTGTGGTCGGTGAAAGAGGTCGGGGTCGAATCCACCCCCGTCCTTTTGCAAACTATTTTTTTCAAATTTTCTTTTGAAACTTGCTTATAAGACCAAAGTAAGCTTTTTGTGAAAACACTTTGTTTAAAAACTTGAAATAAGCAGCTTTCAACCGCTTATTTCCATCGATTTGACGAAGCACAAACAAACACCCCTTTAGGCAGTTTCTAGTTAAGCACAAATAAGCAACAATAAAGCAATTGAGAAAATGGGAATAAGCACTTTAATACTGAGATTAATCTAAAATAAGCTATAGAAACTAAAAAGCAAATAAGTGAGGGAAAAGCAGTTGGGAGATATGGGAAGTTCTAAAAGTATTAAGCATACAAACAAAGTGATAAGCTAACTAGATCACCTAATAAGTACTAATTAAGCTAACTAGAATCAAATGACACCTAATCTAGATCACCTAATAAGCACTAAGGATACCTAAGTAAGCTAAAGGGAGAACTAAAAAAAAGCTAAACAAAAAAAATGAACAGTGGGACTGCTGTTACACAGGGCAGTCCTAAATAGTCCTAGAGTGGGCTGTTTGAGCCTAAAAATAAGCTCCAATAAGCACTATGTCAACACTATCAATAAAACTATCTTAAAGCTAACCTAGGGGACACCAAGTACACCAAATTTCAGAGTCTAAGACCTATTAATAAGCAAATTAGACATCAAGAAAAACAGTGGTAATGGCACTATGGACCCGATGTAACAGAGAAATAAATGGCGATGCAGATTTTCTAGTGCAAATTTAAGCTAAGTAAACCATCCTAAATGCCAAATAAAGTAAACAAATATTGAGGTGGGTATGTTGAGATGTGAGAAAACAGTTTGAAGAGATTTAGATCACAAATAAGCTTGGAAAAAGTCGTTGAAACAAGAACTTAATCATTGCTTGGAACAAAGAGACGTAAAGTGATTTTGTGACTTTTTAAAAACAAAACTTGTACACTTTGTAATCTAAACTAACACCACTTTAAAAACTTGCTTAAACCTAGAACCACTTTGACTTTGAGAGTCAAAGTGGGTAAAAAATGGGTTTTGACCCGAAATAAAGCTTAAACCAAACACCAGTTTACAAAACCAAAATGCATTAAAACTACAAAAACCTAATGAGATTATGTCTAAAACTTATATTAAGCTTACTCAAACAACAATTTTAAAACAGAAATTGAACCCAACTGATTTGACTCTCAAATTTTACCCGTTTGACTTATGTTGACTTTTTCCAAAACTGCTTAAAACTTAAAGGTAAACTTATAAAAAGCTAAGATAAGCTTAGATAGACTGATTTGAGTTTAAAAACAAGCTTCTAGGAGCTTAATGATAAGAACTAGAAACTGAGATTATCAACAGTAGCTGGAAACTTGGAATTTAGATTAAAGACTTGGATTAATGTTCACAACATATTACAAAGATGTTAAAACTTAGATTTGATATGTAAAAACTAAAATTACAACATTTCTTTACTAAACTAAGACATTTAAGTAAAAAACGATATTAAAGGAAAAATTAAAACTAGCTAACTCCTCTGCTTTCTTCTTTCTCTTTTCTTTTATACCCATTAGCTTTCTCTCCCTTCCTTCACTGTTTCCCAGCATTATTTGAGACCATAGGATGAGTGTAATTGATCTTGGCCCTTCAATGGTTTTTGGCGGGAGAAAATGAGTTTTGACAGTTGAGTATGGGAAAGGGTAAGTAATCAATATATCTTGGAAGGTAGTGTTTGGAGGGGGGGACATGTGAAGGGATAAGGTGAGGAGGGGGGTGGAGGTTGTGTGTTGCAGAGCTTTTGGCAGAAGCAGGTGGGAGAAAGGTGTTTGGCGCCAAGGAGGAAGTCAAACCACTTGGTTGACTGGGATTATTAATACCAGGGGGGTCACAAGGGGTTAAATGACAGGGGTCCAAGGTTTGTGAAAGGGTCCAAAAAGGTTTGAAAGGGCTTATTAATACTAGGGACCATTGTTGTCAATTCTGAAAATACAAGGACCATAACTGCCAATACTTCAAAGTTGATACAAGGGCTGAAAATGACAATCATAAAAAGTACAGGACCAAATCATCATTATCCAATTTTCCAGGGCCATTTCGCCAAATTTGAAACTCAAGGACCATTCTTGTAATTTTCTCAAACTTTTAACATTTTTCACCAAAGGACTAAATTTGACAAGTTATGATTTTAAAAGGACCTTTGGTGATTTTACTTTTGAAATTATGTGCTCGGGACTGCTTTTGACAACTTTTGAAACTTGGGGACTAAAGCGCAATTTTAGCAAATTTGATATGTTTTTCATCCGATTTTGATATTTTGTATTTAAAACACATAAAACACCGATTTGTGATATTTTGATCATTTTGATGCATTTTGAGTGTTTTCGAGATGATTTTGCGTTTATATTAGATAAAAATGATGAGTATTTAGACACTCATCAATCCCCATATTGAGATATTGCTAGTCCCTAGCAATGATTTGAGAAAACATAATGGATTTTAATCTCTTTACCAAAAGCCATTACTCGAGTAGCCAAATGTTTCATTCAAGTAAGAACCATGGTACACCGATAACCATGTGATTTTGAGCAAACCACCGACTTTTCAACGGATTTGATTTTGTCTTTACCAAGCCGTTTGCTCTGGACTAGCCAACTCTTAGATAAATTATCAATATTATCTTTGGTGAGTGATTACCAATTATGGATTTTCCATCGCTTTACCACAAGCCATAACCTTGCGGGCTAGCCAACTCTTCACTTTTTAGGATATGGTGAGTTGAATACCATACAATTTTGGGCAAATTGCAAGCCATATAAACGGATTTGATATATCTTTACCAAGAGCCGTTTGCTCGGATTAGCCAATCCTTTAGTCTATCAAACATGGCGGATCGATAATCAATTGAGTAAGTGTAAACACTTACTCCAAAAAAATTTTTTGCCAAAAGCGGGAATGGGCGGATAATGTATGATAAAATTCGTGAGAATTCCCCCACACTTAGAAATGAATATTGCCCTCAATATTCAAAGTACCATGATTATACCAAACCGAGAACGTAAAAATAAATACTACGGCCATTATTTAGAAAGATTTTTTTTTTTTTTTTTTTTTGAACTTATATATATATAACATGTGGGGCAACTCCCACACTAGGTGGTACACATGGGTGAAAACCCATGTTAAGCTACTGTTTTGATTACCGAGTCGCTAGCTTGACTCGACCCGAATTAATTGGTTCATGGGAAGCAAAGTGGAAGAAATCTCCATCGGACTTTCATTCAAGATGTTTGGACAAACATTTGAAGCACGTGAAAGTTCCACACCGATGAGATATACATAGAACCGCTCAAAATGATAAATGAAAATGCCGGGTCAAGATAGTGTCTTCATTCCCGAAGGAGTGAAGAAGAGAAGAAATCACAAGATATGTGAGGAATGGAATGAAGATTTTGATAACAATAAGGATCCATTCTTCATCATCTTTAATTTGAATTTGATCATTTAAGCTCATAGGGTGATTTTTAACAAAACCCGGGAGGAAGAGACGGGTAGTGTCCTCAATGAGAAAACTCTTATGATAGAGCATGTCTCCCCGGTCAAGATCAAGATCAAAATAGAAATGATCATACTCCGGAGGAGATATGATATGAGAGAGTTCACCGGAGAACTCCTCGTGATCTAGATCAAAGAGAAACGAATCATACTTAGGAAGAGAAAGATGAAAAGTGGGATTGCCACTACTCTCCTTTTAGTATAATCGTCATCAAAGCGGAATACTTCAAATTCGGAAAGAATCATTGGAAAAGCCTTAAGTTCGTGAATTGGTTGGGCTTTTCCAAGTCACTATCCACAACGGGATAGGAGATGAAGTCGACTTAGCATGTAATGATTCGATCTTAGAAACGAGGAGATTTATATTGAATAATTTTTCACGAAGCATCTCGTCCTCAATTTCCGCATCATCGAATCTCTCGCATCCTCTAAGCTAACTAGCTCGAAGGTAAGTCCTCGACATAATCAATGTCTCCATAAGATAAAGAATCGTCAAACAGTACAATCGTTGTCGAATCGGAGAACATATCAACATGATCATTTGGAATGTCAAGAGGAGGTAAGAATCATCATCAAGAGGCTTATCACACATACACGGAGATAACCTCGGACTCACTTGGGATTGGGACAAGGCTCTCAACACTAGACGATTCCATTTCGGAATAGTGCAAGAGGCTCGTCCCCATTATGAGAGAGTCAACGGGTTCAATAATGTTTGTTGAAATATGATCATCGAACTCTTCTAAACGACGCCACTTCTCTCAACCGGTGTGAGTGAAGGGAAGACCGTCAAGTTTTCTCACAAGCAAGAAACTTAAAAACATTTTAAGCACGATGCAATGAAGATCCGAGGAGTATAGTGTTTCCCGGTCGTTATGTCCCAAATAGTCGTGCAATGGATCACCTCACGATAGTGATCGGGAGATTTGGACGGAAAAGAGAATTTAGAATGATTATAACTACAGGAAAAAGGACATAAACTACAAGAGCTAAAATGCAAATTAAAAGAAATTAAAAAGATTAAAAATATTAAATAAACGCTATCACTATAATTAAAAATGATGTTTTAGTGATTTTATAAAACAAAATAACTTAAATAAACTATTTTAACTAAAAAGTAAACTTAAAATATCTAAAAACGTAACTTAAAATGAAAACGACGTTACGCACGAAAATTACTGTTGAGCGCAAGATAAAACGTAAAATTTGTGAAGTAAAGTCCTACGAATGTAAAACAATTTTCTCACGCACTACATGACAAAAGAAAATTTTAGGAAAAAGCCGGTATTTTTTCGACTTTTAAATTATTTATTATGATTTAAAACTAATTTAATCTAATTTAATTATAAAAATACTAAATGATTTTATAAAAATCAAAATTTCTCGAAAATACTTTAAGTAAAAGCGGTTTTGAGAAAAATAAAAACTTGGGTCTTGTTTTTGAAATAAGCTAATAATAAGCTAATTACAAACAAGCTTAAAACTTTAATGTGGTTAAGTATTAAATGGTGCAAACAATGACTGATCAAAGACCCTAGGCGCTTGGTTAAGTGGTGTGGTGTTGTGGTCGCAGTGCAAGAGGTCGGGGTCGAATCCCCCCGTCCTTTTGCAAACTATTTTTTTCAAATTTTCTTTTGAAACTTGCTTATAAGACCAAAGTAAGCTTTTTTGTGAAAACACTTTGTTTAAAAACTTGAAATAAGTTCTCAATCGCTTATTTCCATCGCTTGACAAGCACAAACAAACACCCCTTTAGGCGCTTCTAGTTAAGCACAAATAAGCAACAATAAAGCAATTGAGAAAATGGGAATAAGCACTTTAATACGAGATTAATCTAAAATAAGCTATAGAAACTAAAAAGCAAATAAGTGAGGAAAAGCAATGGGAGATATGGGAAGTTCTAAAAGTATTAACATACAAACAAAGTGATAAGCTAACTAGATCACCTAATAAGTACTAATTAAGCTAACTAGAATCAAATGACACCTAATCTAGATCACCTAATAAGCACTAAGGATACCTAAGTAAGCTAAAGGGAGAACTAAAAAAGCTAAACAAAAAAATGAGCGAATGGAATCATTGTTATTACAGGCGATCCCTAAATAGTCCTAGAGTGAAATTTGAGCCTAAAATAAGCTCCAATAAGCACTATGTCAACACTATCAATAAAACTATCTTAAAGCTAACCTAGGGACACCAAGTACACCAAATTTCGTAGTCTAAGACCTATTAATAAGCAAATTAGACATCAAGAAAACAGTGGTAATGGCACTATGGACCTGATGTAACAGAGAAATAAATGGCAGATGCAGATTTTCTAGTGCAAATTTAAGCTAAGTAAACCATCCTAAATGCCAAATAAAGTAAACAAATATTGAGGTGGGTATGTTGAGATGTGAGAAAAACAGTTTGGAAGAGATTTAGATCACAAATAAGCTTGGAAAAAAGCTGTTGAAACAGCAACTTAACTGCTGTTTGGAACAGCAGGACAGAAAGTGATTTTGTGACTTTTTTATAAACAAAACTTGTACACTTTGTAATCTAAACTAACACCACTTTAAAAACTTGCTTAAACCTAGAACCACTTTGACTTTGAGAGTCAAAGTGGGTAAAAAATGGGTTTTGACCCGAAATAAAGCTTAAACCAAACACCAGTTTACAAAACCAAAATGCATTAAAACTACAAAAACCTAATGAGATTATGTCTAAAACTGATATTAAGCTTACTCAAACAACAATTTTAAAAGCAAATTGAACCCAACTTATTTGACTCTCAAATTTTACCCGTTTGACTTATGTTGACTTTTTCCAAAACTGCTTAAAACTTAAAGGTAAACTTATAAAAAGCTAAGATAAGCTTAGATAGACTGATTTGAGTTTAAAAACAAGCTTCTAGGAGCTTAATGATAAGAACTAGAAACTGAGATTATCAACAGTAGCTGGAAACTTGGAATTTAGATTAAAGACTTGGATTAATGTTCACAACATATTACAAAGATGTTAAAACTTAGATTTGATACAGAAAAACTAAAATTACAACATTTCTTTACTAAACTAAGACATTTAAGTAAAAAACGATATTAAAGGAAAAATAAAAACTAGCTAACTCCTCTGCTTCCTTCTTTCTCTTTTCTTTTATACCCATTAGCTTTCTCTCCCTTCCCTCACTGTTTCCCAGCATTATTTGAGACCATAGGATGAGTGTAATTGATCTTGGCCCTTCAATGGTTTTTGGCGGGAAAAATGAGTTTTGACAGTTGAGTATGGGAAAGGGTAAGTAACCAATATATCTTGGAAGGTAGTGTTTGGAGGGGGGGGACATGTGAAGGGATAAGGTGAGGAGGGGGGTGGAGGTTGTGTGTTGCGAGCTTTTTGCGTAAGGTGGCGAGAAGGTGTTTGGCGCCAGGAGGAAGTCAAACCACTTGGTTGACTGGGATTATTAATACTGTGGGGTCACAAGGGTTAAATGACAGGGTCCAAGGTTTGTGAAAGGGTCCAAAAGGTTTGAAAGTGGCTTATTAATACTAGGACCATTGTTGTCAATTTCGAAAATACAAGGACCATAACGCCAATACTTCAAAGTTGATACAAGGGCTGAAAATGACAATCATAAAAAGTACAGGACCAAATCATCATTATCCAATTTTCCAGGGCCATTTCGCCAAATTTGAAACTCAAGGACCATTCTTGTAATTTTCTCAAACTTTTAACATTTTTCACCAAAGGACTAAATTTGACAAGTTATGATTTTAAAAAGGACCTTTGGTGATTTTACTTTGAAATTATGTGCTCGGGGACCTGCTTTTTGACAACTTTTGAAACTTGGGGACTAAAAGCGCAATTTTAGCAAATTTGATATGTTTTTCATCTGATTTTGATATTTTTGTATTTAAAACACATAAAACACTGATTTGTGATATTTTGATCATTTTGATGCATTTTTGAGTGTTTTCAGATGATTTTGCAGTTTATATTGTACAAAAATGATGAGTATTTAGACACTCATCATGTTTCGACGTTCTCGGGTTACTTTCCCGTCAAAAGTTAATTTACTTAAATAGAATAATAAGTAATTAAAAAAATAGTAAAAATATGACCTGAAAATTTCCCGGTTGTTACATCCACGTTAGTTAAAAAGAATCACGTCCCGTGATTCGCTTTGTGTTATCGGTGAACGTGAATCCGAAAAGGTGAGGGTACTTTCGTCGCATTTGATCTTCTCGCTCCCATGTAAGTTTAGGACTTTTCCGAGAGTTTCAACAAACTTTGACAATAGGGATGTGGCTTTGCTTCGTTTGACCTCGCGATCCATGATTTCCACCAGTTGTTCAGCAAACACAGTTTGTCATCGAGTTGGATTTATTAAGTGAAATGATGAGTGATTTGTCTTATAAGCACTTCTTCATGTTCGAAAAGTGATATGTATTGTGGACACTACTGAACTCGGGTGGAAGTTCGAGTCAGTAAGCTATCGGACTAACTCTAGCCGAAATCTTAAATAGTTCAATATACCTTCGGTTCAACTTCCCTCGTTTTTTTGAAGTGTAACACGTTCTTTCGTGGCGAAACTTTTTCCTAACTTTCCTTATGATCTTGTGTGGCCTGCAACCTGTTTTCCTGGAGTGTTGTTCCTAAGCCCTGATGCGTACTAAGAGGGTGTTTGGTAGGATAGAAAGGCAAGCTAAGAATTGTCAATGAATTTATTCTCATGTTTGTTGCACATAAAGAATGGAAATACAGGATTTAGTTTCCATTCTCATGAATCGATTTTGATTCTCTTAAAAAAGTAAAGAATCATGAGAATTGATAATTTACGAAGGGCCTTCTCTTTTATCATTCCCATAAAGAATCACTAGAAAAGTAAAAAAAATATGTGGGGTATAAAAAGCAATAGCACGTGTGTAGCACATTCACTTATTTGTTCATCCCCATTTATGCTCTATTATATCTTCACCCATTTTGCCAGCGATCTGTCTTACCAGGAACTATTTTTCCAGTGTTTGCTCATATTCCGGCGACCAATCTGGGTTTTATTATCATATTTCAGTGAAATATACAAAATCCCAAAAAACTTAAAATCAACCAAATCAAAAAACTATTATTATAATAGATGCAAATCCTTTAACTTAAACTCCGGTCAAACCAACAAGTTTGTTTTTTTCTTATTAAGTTATTCCCCGCACACCAACTTGATCTCTGAAACCTACATAAAATACTAATATAACAAGTTTGTTTTTTCTAAGTCTTTGTAATTTGGTCTTGTAGTTAAACGACTTGGTTGACTGGAATTTTATTGCTATGATTTGGTCCAGTAATTAACAAATGAGAATAATTATGTATTTAGGACATAGTAATGATTGTGTACTAGGAAAGTTAATTAAGATAAAAACAAAAAATAATTTTTGATCGAAAATTGGCCGGAAATTTATCGGAGAATATGCGAGGTTGTGTTAACCTGCAACCATTAGTAATAGTAAAAGTATCCTTACATTGCAACCGTTAATTAATTACATGTTCTTTCAATTTTTACTTTGATTCTTTGTTCATACCAAACAAAGGATTTGAATTTCTAACTCATTCTGGTACTCAATTCTATGCACCTACCAAACAACGAATCTTTCTCCGTTTTCTTTAAGTCATTCTCTTTCTTTGCTATTCCATTCTCAATATCATTTCCATTCTTTACGATTCATTCGTACCAAACGCCCCCTAACAGTTAATGTGAATGAGATTACTAAGGAAGCATACTATGAATAAAAACAAGTAGATGTCAATGCCATGGAAGAAATGATAGTTACAGGGAGTAAATAATAATACAAATGAAAGATCATAATGTATCACAAAAATAGTAACACGATTATGTCGAGTAAAATGTTTTAGGAGCAAAGACTGCTTAAAAGGGATAGATTAAATATCAGTATGAACAAATGAGCGAGTCATTATCAGTTAATGCAACCAAAGAATCAATGAATAACATTAGTGGATAAAGATTTAAGGTCAAGAATTTTGGTACTATCATGAGTAAAAAGTGTTCGAAAGAAACATTAGGTATTTGTATGAACAAAGAAGCAAATTGTTATCAATCGATGCAAATGAAAGGATCAATGAATCAAAACAATACTAAATAGATTTAGATGTCCATATCATTCGTATTAGTATGAGCATAGAGTGCTCGGAAAAAAAATTGATATTCATACGAACGAAGAAGTAAATGAAAGGATATGTAAAAGGGAGGCCGAAGACTCAAATTAACGCAAACAGAAGAACCATAAGTTACTATAATAGTAAAGCGAAGAGATATAGAATATCAATACAAATAATAAATGAATCGAGACAACCAATGAATCAAACCAATAGTTAAAAAGGTCAATATTGAAAGACGGGATTCTAAATGAGGTTCAATAATAAACATGACAGACAATATTCATTGCGATGTCAAATGAGAATGAATAAGCAAAATCTATAACTGAGAGGGATAATAAACATCACAATTGTTAAAAGAGATTCAGGGTGTGTTTGTTTCATTAAGATGTTTTAGGTCTGAATCTAACTATCACTTCTTACCAGTAAGAGGTGGCTTGAAAGTCTAAATCTGAACGAAATAATGTTGTTTGTTTTTGTATAATTGATGTCCAAATGATGTGCTCGTTTCTATAATTTATTTATTAAACCAACGCAATGCGATATTAAATAACTTATGTAAATATGAAACAAGACTTTTTATCATAAATATAACATAGTTAATAAACCATCAAATATATTATTAACACAAGTCTTCAACCTCTTATCGAGTAAGAGGTAGTAAGACAAGTCTCCCACCTCTTCTCGAGTAAGATGTTATATGTCTAACTGGTCTCGACTCAAAAGAAAAACAAACAAGCAAAACGTTCGCCTCCTCTATGGTAAGAGTAAGAGGGCTAGTAAGACCTTTTAAAAAACTAAACACACCGTAAGTGAAATAGACTAGATTTTAGAAAGCAATAAGTGTAACACCCCTTGAATACGACACGACTTAAAATCATTAAAATTTTGAACTTTTACGCGGAAACGACTTGACTTAAAACTGACCTGCTGTTGCTAATTGTTGAACTGATACAATTCTGTAATAAACCGACCCTTGAAAGTATTTTTACATGTAACTAGACTCAATTACCTTTGAAATGACGGGTGGCACGACCCGTGACGACTTACGGTTAAAAAGATATGATTTTTCGAAAACTGACTTCGACTAGTTGTCCAACTAGTTCTCTGTAAGATATAACTTTTCACATACACATCGAACCATAACACAAAGTAGCATATAGATGGAATTCTAGAGAGAGAAAGTTAGAGGTTTAGGGAACTTAGTGAGAGAAAGTGAAAGATATTATTATGAGCTCCAACTCTACCTTGGAAGGTAGAGAGTATTTATAGTCTTACATAAATCGCCACACATCGGGTGTGGATCGGGCATCTGATGGGTAAAGACCCGTCCGTCCCCACGGTGTTACTTAACTAAATACTACTTAACTTAAAATAACTACGACCACGAGCTTTTAACGATTACAAATACTTGAGGTGACCGACTCTTTAATACCGGAATTTCTAATTCTAACAATCTCCCCTAAGGAGGTCACCTCAATCATGTTCCAAACTTACATTGAATACAAAAAGATATTACATTAACAATTGATCTTGCATTCTTGATGTAGTCCTTTGCTTCGAGCTCGTAGTCATAGATTCATCACATTGCATGTTTGGATATTCCAAGTGGAGGTCTTTAACTGATCCACGTGATAATAATTTTGAGCCATCATTTGAGATCATCGCCTATCAACAATCTCGAGACATCCATTGTGGTGTTGTGACTTTGGGACCGACATGCTCACATTACGGATCATGATATCTTCTTATCGAGTAGCGGAAGCATTTGTTGAATCATGATATTGGCAAAGCAGCAGAGCGAAGCATGGAGTGAAAATATCGAGTCATTGATGCACTTATCATGATTTCTTTTGAGATGAATGTGTAGTGTGAGCATGCGCTATGGATTGATCGCTTCATTTCGATCACCGCAAACGCCGGTGTACCGCATACAACAAGTTAGCAATAAATCGCGCGAAGCGTCTTTGATCACTTCGTTGAATTGAGGTACACGCCCACGGTTCCCGCTGATCAAGACATGTACCGCCTGTGATCGTGTAAAATTTCAAAATTTCCTTGACATGGTTTCGCAATGTTCTAGTTGTTCTCAAACCGAACGTCTCAAAGAAGACAACACGGAGTGAGTGAACCAATAATTTTAAGTTCACCGATTGATGAAAAAGATTTGAAAACAATCGTATTGCTCAATAGAAATTGTTTTTGCAATACAACGAAGGTTTTATTGAAAATCCATTATCAATCAAAACAATACCTTTTGGTTTGAAAAATGAGTACACGGTCGATGTGCTAAAGAAAAGAGTTGTTAAGCACAAAGACCGGTTTTCAAAGGTATCCGTCAATCCATAACTCGAACCGTGATTGATTCAAGAGATTGAATCGCCCCATTGTTTCTCATTCGGTTGTCACATGGTTGATCTATATAATAGATCTCACATGCCACCTACCGTGAGCTTGTTTGATGTTGGCTCCAAGGCTTTCCATCTTCATTGTGAATATGTAAACACATCACTCGGATGTTCCGCAATACCACGTGGATAATGCGAGGACTCAAGATATAATCTCTTTCCACATTGTGTGAAACATAGAGACTTCATTGAAAGTGTCCTAATGAGATTTATTGATGATCTCGTGGCTCTAGACTCAATATGTGCATATTTGGATCCCTGCGGAGACTAGGAGAGGGTCTCTTCTTCAATATCAACCATCTCTAAGAGAAAGTCGATAGATAATGTCGGTTCTCCGTGAGAATGAAACAAGTCCTTTAAGAGGAACTTGAGTGGTTTGGAAAGTTGAAGTGCAAGTCGTCATCGGGTCCATGACGTCTTGTCTTCAATAATCGATGTTACCATCGTAGTATATGAATTGAACCCGGTTTACGCCTAAGGTTGAATAAATGGAGGCTATTTGTTTTCACCCTATTCACATTCAATTCTTTTAATTCTTCAACCCCTTGAAGCTTACCGAGACTTCATAGCTAGAACCTTGTTGGGTTTATTCCAAGACTAGCTCGATCTTAGACCGCACTCTTCCCATATCTCATTTTCTCCTTTTATCATCATACCTAAGGACTTCTACACTAACTAGTGGATTGTCCTCGGTAGATCCCTCCGGTTACGGCGGATCATGGGAACACATACCTAACCTTATCATCCTTATATCACCGTACATAAAGTAGAGTTGGTCCATCTATATGGTATTGTTCATCCGCCATAGGGTCCAATTGAAAACCATTTGAAAATCAATTCGGATACTTGTGATATATTATCAAAGCATTTTGTACCGAATTGTTTTTGATATTTTAGAACGAGAACTCCCTCAACATGTGCATCAAGTATTTGAAAGTGTTTAGCACACGGAGGCAAGAGAAAGAATTAACTTCTTTGATTACCATTTTCTAAAAGATATCAACATCACTACCACATCAAATCAAGTAGAAATAGCATTCGGAAGGATGAGGTTTCCATAAATTCGCCCCTCAATATGTGCCTCGAGGTTTGAAAAGAGTTTTGCACATACTAGAGGGACCTTGCACATTGAGATAAGTTTATCACATTTCAAATCATAGGTTTAAGATAGATGCTCCCTCAACATGTGCATTGAAAAATTGAAATCGCTTTGTCACATGTGGGGTGATAGCATGTACATACTTATAGAACCATTTACCGAATTATCGGTTTAAACCAATTTAAATCACACATTCTCCCCGATCACAATTATCAAATCATTTGAGATTTGTGATCTCTTATAGATTTAAATTGATTTTGAAAGCTTTTAGGAGAATTGTGACTTGATTGTGAAAGCGTTTGAACCGATAAGGATCGGATTTTAAGACTTTAAACTCCATGATTTGAGAAAACATAATGGATTTTAATCTCTTTACCAAAAGCCATCACTCGGAGTAGCCAAATGTTTCAGTTCAAGTAAGAACCATGGTACATCGATAACCATGTGATTTTGAGCAAACCACCGACTTTCAACGGATTTGATTTTGTCTTTACCGAAGCCGCACCCTTCGGACTAGCCAACTCTTAGATAAATTATCAATATTATCTTTGGTGAGCCGATTACCAATTATGGTTTTTCCATCGCCTTTACCACAAGCCATAATCTTGCGGGCTAGCCAACTCTTCACTTTTTAGGATATGGTGAGTGAATACCATACAATTTTGGGCAAATTGCAAGCCATATAAACGGATTTGAGAAATCTTTACCAAGAGCCGTTTGCTCTGGATTAGCCAATCCTTTAGTTTATCAAACATGGCGGATCGATAATCAAATGAGTAAGTGTAAACACTTACTCCAAAAAATTTTGGCCAAAACGGGGATTAGGTGAATAATATATGAAATTGCAGAATTCCCCACACTTAGAAATGAATATTGCCCTCAATATTCAAAGTACCTAGCGGTTATGCCAAACAAAGAACGTGAAAGGGAAATACTACGCCATTATTTAGAAAAGATTTTTTTTTTTTTTTTTAGAAGATATATATATATATATAACATGTGGGTACTCCCACACTTAGGTGGGACACACGGTGAAAACCCATGTAGTGTGTGCTCTTGTTTTTGATTTCGAGTCGCTAGCTTGACTCGACCCCAATTCATTGGTTCATGGGAAGCAAAGGAAGAAACAATCTCCATCGGACTTTCATTCAAGATGTTTGATAAACATTTGAAGCACGTGAAAGTTCCACACCGATGAGATATCTGAGAGAACCGCTCAAAAATGATAATTGAAAATGCCGGGATCAAAGATAGTGTCCTCACTCCCGAAGGAGTGAAGAGAGGAAGTCACCGAGTAGGTGAAGAAAAGAAGGAAGATCATGATAACAATCATAACTAAATCTTCTTCCTCGGGATTAAGTGCGCTTGCACTTATTTGGATTCTTGGTAGAGCTCTTTGGTTTGGAAGGCATCTCGTGGGGAGGGTGGGAAGATTTGTCATAACTATGCAATTGAGATTCTTCCCGATCATGATTTTGCCATCCAAACAATCATAATCCAATGGAGATATGATATGAGTGAGTTCACCAGAGAACTCCTCATGAAGAGAATCAATCACATAATGTGAATTTGTGAAATCTTGTTCCATTGTGGGCTCATCACTATCCTCAATCCGAGTATCAAAGAGTGGATTCTCGAATTGAAGTGAATTCGAGTTGAATTCAAATAGAGGATTAGTGAAAGTAGCTTTGAATGTTTCGAACAAAATGATCAACATTCTCAATTGGATTGCTGGTAAGAAGTGAGTGAACGATCATTATCAATGAGACTTTCGCCTCCCGGATCGGCTTCAAATCAAAGAGTGGATTGATGCGAGTGAATTCACGGAGAATTCTCAAGAAGGGATTAGCATCGATTGTGGAAGTGATGCCTCAACGTACTCGATGTCTCCATAGGAAGCACAATCGTCACTAAGATCGAGAAAGTTTCAAAATGATCTTGAGAACACTCAAGAGGAAAGGAATATCACACGATGCTCGAAGTTCCCCGTGACTCTCTCGGGATTGGAACAAGGTCCTCAACACTAGACGATTCCATTTCGAATAGTGCTAAGCTCATCCCCATGTTCGAGAGTGAGTGGGAATATCGGGTGATAGCAATGATCGAGGAGATTAGATGGACTAGCACATATGTTTTATACTTTCCATTTGTTCTTCGCTAGTAATTCCATCATAGTCTTTTCTCCCCGACTTTTCATGGAAGGAGTCTCAACCGATGAACTTGATGAACCGTTATAAAATTGTAGGATATCAAGGATATCTTCATCATCATCGCCATCGTGAATGAAACGGAATCGAGAGCTAGATTTGGCCGCTTTTCTATTGCAATTGATTCCCAATGCATTTTTCAAACGCAACTGGGAATCTAATTTAGCACCGCTCTTCGCTAACAAAACTTCCATTGATTTTCATTTGGATTATCATGGAGTGTTTAGATTCCTTCAAATCTTTCACTAAATCTAAAAGATCAAGGAGAAGATTTTGAGGAAGTGAATCAGCCGGTAATCGTAGAGGTTGGTCATGATATGAAGAGCCGTAATCGTTACAAGGAAATGGGTTCCCTGCTTGACAATCCGAGCTAGAGTGAGGACCTCCACAATACTCACAACAAGAAACCGATGTGGTTGTGAGTGGTATGTGTTGTAGTCATAATTGTTATCGTGAACCCGCTCATGACAAGCGTGTTTCCGATTGACAATCGAATCGAATGTGAACCACCACAATACTCACAACAAGACAACTGATGTGTCTCAAAGGTGGTAGCCGATGGAATGAATCACCGTGTTATGGTAGGAATAGGGATCTTGGTTATAGATGGACGCTTCTCGATTCCACCATGCTACAACCGGGGCAATTGCCACCATTATAAGGACCACCACACCATTGACAATCAAGAGGGTGAGGATAAGACATAGAAAGAATCAAAGGTTAACAGAGGATAAGAAATGAAGAATCAAAAGGTAAGAGGGTAAATAGAAATATTTTGGGATTTTTGAAAACATAATGATAAAACAAAGACCGAAAATATTTTTATGCTTTTAACACTTTAGGAAAAGTGTTAATGAACTTTTGGGTTTTGAAAACTTTACAAAAAAAACTTTTACAAAAGATGGGGTATGCACAAGAGTGGATCTGAAAAGGCTAAACACACGCTAAAGCCTCCCAATGGCTAAAATTTTGATCTGTGCAAAACAACAAGTCAAAAATGACTTAAACCGCCGCACACAAATACAATGAAGATCGAGAATACAGGGATTCCGGTCGTTAAGTCCCACGGAGACTCAATGGTGTGTTAAACACCGATTCAGACGATAGAATGATCACTAATGATGATCGATCGAAAGGATTAGGATTGAATATTACACACTTGAAAAGGAAATAAATAAAAGCGACTTAAATGCAAATTAAAAAATTAAAAAGATAAAGATATTAAATAAACGCTATCACTATTTTTAAAGTGATGAACGTTTAAAACCAAAAACGACGCTTAAATTAAAATTACGAATCTAACAAAATAAAACGTGAAACTTATGCAATATAAATCCTAAAAATATGAAAATACATTTTACAATCCTAATGATAAAAGAAAATTTATAGAAAAGAAAATTATTTTTATAACTATTTATCTAATTATTATTAATTAAAAACTATTTTTAACTATTTAATAAATACTCTAAAATAGAAGAAAATACAAAATAAGACTAGAAAAATAAAATTAAGACTTAGAAAAATCTAAAATATGATAAAACTAATTTTAAAACTAAAAATATTTTTTTTAGACTTTTTATGTATTTATTATTAATTTAAAACTATTTAAAACTAATTAAAATGCTAGAAAATACTTTTTAAACTAAGAAAATTATGGAAAAATACTTTTTATTACTTTTATATTTATCTTAACCTAAGAAAATAGAAAACATATTTTTTAAGCTTTTTCTAATTTATTTGTATTAAAAGCTATTTAAAAAGTATTAAAAACTAATTTAAATTAAGAAAAATAGCAAAACAACTTAGAAAAATCTAAAAATTTCAAGAAAAGTCTAAAATAATATTAGGAATAAAGGAAAAATATAAAAACAAGGTGCTATGTGGAGGAATTAGCAACTGATGTGGGAAGTGCTTAAAAATAAGCACTTTGATAAGCTAAAACTACACCAAAAGGTACCAAACTGATAGAGAAGTTCTAATAAGCTAAAATAACTCAAAAGAAACAAGTTTCAACTGCTTAAGACCTCTGGATATCAAGATGCAATGATTTGGTGATAAAAGCTAATGAACTAAAACAAGAAAAGGGGTCTATATTGAGCTTAAAATAAGCACATGAATAAGCTATAAACCGAAACAATAACTTGGGACTTGGACAAGACCTGGTGGCAATGCAAACCCCAAGTCGAGACTTAGATGAGCTCACATGAGCTCGTGGTTAAGTCGCACTTGCCGAGAAAAACTCAAGATTCAATCGACAAAGGAGCAGGCAGATGAGCTTGTTTTGAAAAGCTCATTTGAGGCTTTTAAAAATTGGCAAAATCTGGAAAATGCTCATAAGAAACTAGACCAAGAGAGGTTTCTAAAATGCCAAGTCTCAATGAAATTGGCTCGTAGATGAGATCATGATAAATCCTTGCAACAATAAAAATCGATTTTTCAAACTTTGACTTTTGAGTAAAAATGGAAAGTTGACTAAAATGGATTTTGAAACCAATTTGTGAACTGAAATGGACTTAATAGATGTAATAAGCCTAATGCTAGCTTAATCTAGGAATTTGGAACACAAAACTAGTGGTTTGATTTACCAATTTCCAACAAAGGACAAGTTTAAAACAGATTTGCTGATTTTTGACTTAGGTGATGTTGCAGACACAAAACAAGATAGAAATGAACTTAATTTAGATAAACAAACATAACACCATAAGTTATATCCACTGCTTATGTCTCTAGGACAGATTTTGCAGCCAAACCAAACACCCCTTTAAAACTGATTTGCAAATACAAATACTTAAAATACTAGACTGCTCAAGACCAATGATCAAGCTACACTTAAATATCTTAAATACATCTGAATACACTAATTTAGACTAATGATAATCACAGATATTCATACAAGAGCAGTATGCAATTTTGAATAAAAATGAAAAGGAGACAATCAAAACTCACAAGTTTCCAACTGATTGTAGGCTAAAACAGAACCCAAAGACCAACCTAAACTATTCTGTTTCAAACCCATTCCAACCTCAGCATCAACCCAAAGCAACTTCCATTCCTGTTTGACCCATTCTCACCTCTCAGTTGACTTTAGTTGACCCTTAATCAAATAAGCTTGAACCGATTTAAAACTTATCAAAAGCTAAAATAAGTTTAAGTAAGTCGATTTGAGTGTAAAATAAGCTTCTAAGAGCTTATGAATATGAGCTAGAAACCGAGATTCTCAACAAGAAAGACAAAATCAATACTTTTAACCAAACCTTGAAATTAAGACTTAAAATTGATTACAAATCGAGTTACCTTAAATTTAATACATAGAACTTAGATTACAACATTTGCTTTTAAACTAAAACATTAATTTTAAAAACGACAATTAAGAAAAAATTACAAAACTAACTACTGCTTGAAATTGCTTCTTTCTTCATCCTTTTATACCCCCACTTGTTTCTCTTTCTTTTCTGAGTGAATCCCACCATAAATTAGGGCCATTGGATGGTTTTGAGATGATCATAGCCATTGATCTCATTTTGGCGGGAAATAGCATTTTGACAGGTGGAGAGATTGAGTGATATATGGGAGAATGAATTTAATGCAACTTGGAGTTGTGATGAGGTGGGGGGGCAATGAGAGTGATATATGGAGGGGGGATGGATGTTGAGTGGAGTTGCAGGCAGTGGTTGGGAGGGGTGGAAAAAGTGGCGCGTTGTGTTTATTTGACTGGAATGGGCGGGTTTGTTGACCGGGTTAAAGGGGAAACGGGTTTCGATTTAAAGGGATTGGGCCTAGTTTGTGTTTGGGCTAGGGTAATTATTTAGGTCCGCTTGGTTTGTTTAAGTGTTTAAGTAACATAAGGACTAAAAGTGTAACCGCCAATTGAGGGACCAAAACTCATACTTCGAAAATGTTATCCAAGGGCCAAACTTGTCTTTCTCAAATAATTAAAGGACCATATTTGCCATTTTCAAATTTGAAGGACCATTTATGACATTTTTAAAACTTGAGGATCAAAGTTGTAATTTTGCAATTTACATTTCAAAGGTTTGTTTTGATAACTTTGAATCCCATGGACCTTAAATGACATTTTTCTTTATTTTGATATACCGTGGACCTGTTTTGACAATTTTTGAAACTTGGGGACTAAAAGCGCCAATTTTGCAAATTTGATACGTTTTCATCCGATTTTGATATTTTTGTATTTAAAACACATAAAACATCGATTTGTGATATTTTGATCATTTTGATGTGTTTCGAGTGTTTTCGAGATGATTTTGCGTTTATTTTGTACAAAAATGATGAGTATTAGAGACTCATCAAACCCATTGATAAAACATGCATGTATATCTTTGAAAACAATTTAATGCCAAATAACTTTTTAATTTAATTGAAATCATTCTCCCCTCAATCAATGACATAGGTTGTTGATTGAGAGATAGAGATTTTGACAAATAAGTCTTGATGATTATCAAAATAGAGATCGAGTTATTTTTCAAAGCATTTAGTTTTCAAAGAATAAATGTTTATAGAATCGAGCATGGAATTTTGAAAACATGATAAAACATGGCTCGTTCTTTCTTTTAAACCCGGTTATTGCCGAAAATGACAATAAACCATATTTTCTCTTTCTCCCAAAAATATTTTTGATTTTTGATTTTTGATTTTTTTTTTTTTTTTTTTAAATTGAACAACATCTAAGACCCGTGTCATTCTTTGAATGACAACATCAAGACCGTAGATATTATCGAATCGAGAGAAACATGACAAAATGACAATATTTTTGAAGATTTTCGAATTTTTCATATTTTTATGGATTTTGAAAGTTTTATATTTTTCTATTTGATTTTTGAATAGATATATACAAGAGATAGATGAAGATAGACCTTTACTCCTCGCCTTCCTCCTCAAGACGCTTTGAGAGTTTCGGTTGAAGGCTTTTCAAGCCAAGTCGTGGAAGAATAAACTCAAAACGTTCTCTTGGAAGAGCTTTGGTGAAGATGTTCGCTAACCGATATTCGACCTCACAAAATATAGTTCCACCACACCTTTTCCCACTTGTTCCTCGATGAAATGATGTCGAATGTCGATATTCTTTGCTCTTGAGTGTTGAACGTTGTTGCATGAGAGAGCAATAGCACTTTTATTATCACAAAGACAGAGGGATTTTGTTGAATTCAAAGCCATAGTCGATAATTGAGATCTCATCCATAAGATTTGAGCACAACAAGATGACACGGCCATGTATTCACCTCTGTAGAGGAAATAGAAGTACTCATTTGCTTCTTTGAAGACCACTCACAAGCTTATCACCCAAAAACCGAGCACCTCCCGACGTGCTTCGACGAGTATCTTGACAACCTGCATGATCAACATCTCGCATAGGCCGTTAGTGACATATCGGTGTCCTTCGGGTACCATAGTCCCATATTGATGGTTCCTTGAGATACCGAAGACCCGCTTAATCGCTTCAAGGTGCTTTTAGTAGGCTTAGCTCGGTATCTAGCACACATGCAAACAATGAACAAGATGTCCGGTCTACTAGCAGTGAGATACATCGGGATCCAATCATACTCCGATATTTCGTTTGGTCAATCATGATCCCCGAGAGGTCCTCATCTAGTTTGGTTCGGTCAATCATGGGGTGTCAACAGGTCACTTGAATCAAATCCAAATTTCTTTAAAATCTCGCTGCATATTTAGATTGATTTATGAAAATGCCTCCGGACTTTGAGAAATTTGTAATCCCAAGAAAAATGACATTTGTCCCATCATTGACATTTGAAACTTTGAACTCATTTCATTTGAAAACGATCACATTCCATTGGGTCACGAGGCAAAATAATATCATCAACATAAATTTGAACATGAATCAAATGTTTGCACGACTTCACGGTGAACAATGTAGGATCAATCGCCTTTGATGAATCCGGTTGATAGAAGAAACTTTGACAAAGGTATCATACCATGCCCTTGGAGCTTGCTTTAAACCGAAAGAGCCTTCTTCAAACGATAAACGTGAGTAGGATGCTCTTGATTCACAAATCCTTCAGTTGGCCGACGAGACGACTTCTTTAAGATCTCCGCTCGTAAATGCGTCTTTACATCCATCCGATAAACTACCATGTTCTTACTAGCAAGATTAGCCGAAGATTACGATTGCCTCGATTCGAGCAAGCTGGAGCAAAAGATTCTTCAAAGTCTATACCTCCTCTTGACGATATCCTTTAGCAACTAATCGAGCCTTGTTCTTCAAAGACATCACCATGCTCATCAAGTTTTACTTTGAAGATCCATTTTAGAGCTATAATCATAGCACGCCTGAGAGGTGTACTAACTCCCATACATCAAGACGATCAAACTCATGAATTTCATCTTGCATGGCATTGAACCATTGTCTTCATTCATGGCGGTTTTAACATCTTTTGGTTCGATCTTAGATAGTACGGAGTTGAAGAAACACCATAAGGCATCGGTTGCAAGTTGTTTCCGGGTTGATATGAGACGAGAGGATTTCCAATGATATTGTCTAAGGGGTGATCGTGAGTCCATTTTCCGAGGTGTTCATGTGGCGCTTGTTGTGGAACCGAGGTAGTCGAGTCGATGTCTCCGAAAAGATGGTTCGATGATGATTCGTGAGTAGCAAATATGTTTTCAAATGGAGCATCTTCGGAGTAGCAAAGGGATTAACTTCATCATTGATGCGTAAACATTTCCATGATGTACATTTGAAGAATGATGATTTGTTGATGAGATCAAGGATCGCAGCAGTGCTTCTTGACTTAAAGATATTGAGACCAAGGATTGAGTTCATTCACCGGAATATGAGCATCCTCTGTTGTAGGATCAGCACCTCATTAGTAATTGAATCATACAGTTCATCAAACATAGGATCAAACAATTTCTTTACATCATCTTCGGATGGAGGTACATATGGAGTTTCTTGAGAGGAGTTTGGAACAAGAGATGATCCAATGGGACTGTTTTGAAGTGTGGGTCCTGAAATGGAGTGTCCAGAGCCATTTGACCGGTCGACCATCAAACGTAACGTGAATTGTTTCCATGATATTTCGGTTCTTTGTTGTAGATTCGTATCCCTTTTGTTTGATGCATATCCTACAAATACTCCAATGTCGACTTTAGCTCTAAGTTTGCCTAAGTCTTGACCCTCATTAGTTGGATAGCACAATGCACCAAACACACGAAGGAAGGATAGATTAGGTTTTCTTGTGGACAAGTTCATATGGAGTTTTCCATGAATAGTGTGAATCGGGGAACGATTTTGTGTGTAGCATGCGGTGGCAATTGCTTGACCAGAAACATTGGAACCTTTGAGTAGATCAAGATTGTTCTAGCGGCTTCAACAAGAGTACGATTTTGTCTTTCAACTACACCGTTCATTGAGGGGTTCGTGGAACACTTCTTTGATGGTCGATTCCAACGCTTTCATAGAATTCACTAAGTTGTTTGTTGACAAACTCGGCCCATTGTCTCGTTTCGATAATTCAGCGCTTTTGTTTAGTCGAACCCGCAATCTGTTTGATGAGTTTGATGATGATATCGGAGTTTCATCCTTTGTCCTTAAGAACTTGACCCATGTGAATCTAGAGTAATCATCAACCACAACTAACACATATTTCGCCCAAAGATATTCTCGCACCCTCATAGGTCCACATAAATCCATATGAATCATATGAAGAACTTCGTGATGAGTTAGTAGGTTTGGGTTTATGGGCATACTTCTTGCTTTTCCCAATTGACATCTTTGAACAAAGATGATCCTTTTCATACTTTAGTCTAGGTAAACCTACAACTAAGTCTTTTCTGGAAATATTGTTGATGGTGCTGAAGTTCAAGTGATTGAGACGTCGATGCCATAACCATGACTTTGTTTTTGAAGCCTTTGATAGCAAGCAGATTGGAGAAGCCCTCATCATGTCATCGATAGAGATGGTGTAAAGATTTGACCCACGAGTTCCTTTTAGCAGTTCCTTACCATTAAGATCTCTAACAAAGCGGTATGTTTTTCAAGGCAACTTCTAGATCGAGAATCACGTAATTGACCAACAGAGAACAGATTATGACCCAAACCTTCTACATAGTAAACTCTAGAGATGACACTATCACCAACTACATAATCTCCATAACCCATGATAGCACCGAAATGATCATTACCAAATCTACAGTCCCGATGAATTTGCTCACGAAGTTCATGAGCCGCGACCGGTCTCCAGTCATATGCTTGGAGCAAACTGAGTCCAGTACCACGAGCGATTTGAACGATCTGCGGTTGAACACGCATAAGAATGGATAATCGGATAATTGGGATCCCCATGCAATAATGGGTTCCATTTGGTTAGTAACAATGTTTGGAACACCCACATCGAAATAGAAGCATTCATATCGAAAGTGAGGCAATGGAATCGTTGTGAATAGATGCGATTACTAGTGTCGATATTAGCCTGCTCATAGTGTGATCACTTAAGGGAATAGTTCTACCAAGAGGCATCCATTTTCTAGTGGGCATTATCCGATTAGTCTTAAGACCAACAGTGTCCAATAAAAGCCTATTTTCTTGAATGTTCTTCCTGTGGGTTTCCAACCGTTTTCTAACTTTCTTTCGTTTTGCCTTTTAGCCTTCTTAGCAAGAATTTTAGCATTAACAATATTAATCGGACAATTAACATCATTAGGCGAGCGGTAACACCACATCCATGATTAGAAAGCGAATTCAAGCGGACATCGATTACAAGGTTTGCAAATAGTATCGAATTCGAATTAATTCTGATGACGCCTATGGCTAATACTAGAATCAACACGATTCGTTTTATTCGATTCAAACTTAAAGTTCCTAGATTGTTCTTCACTCTTTCCAAGTGCACATTCTTAGCTTGCGAGGTCCTATCATTCCTTGTATTGTCTTGAGACTTTGACCGCTCCCTTTAATGTCACCGATTACTCATGTAGAGGAATGGGAACATTAGTTTGTTTTACTACTCTTTGCACCACTGTTTAGATGTCTTGGGATCCGAACTACATGCAGTGCACTACGGTTCACATTCTTAACACTAGAGGTCCGAGATTTGTACTCCTAGAAGGCACACTTGAGTTCTCTTTCTTAGCATTGATGATCTAGAATCAACCCCTTAAAGGCACACTACGCTCATATTCAAAACATTGGGAATCGAGTGCATATCATGTTTGGCCTTAGGCATTGAGCATGGAATCAAAGGTTAACTCTCTCACCTAATGTCTTTGGGCATATTGTGATCAAGCATTCTAAGATTTCTTGAGATCGTTTGGCATATAAGCATGCATGTCCAATTGCATTATCATGAGGTTTCTCTAGCTTATCCTCTTCAACAATCTCACGCAGACATTCTAGGCAATCCTTAGGGATGAGAAGTATGTTTGAATGGCAAGTTTGTTGTTCCTTAGATGAGGAGGGACATATGTCACAGATAAAGCATATTTATTACAAGAGTGAACCTTTGATACAACATTCTCCCCATTGGTCATTGGCATTTTCCTTTTACGACTCTTGATTCTCAATTTCCTTTTGCAATGAAGCTATTTGTTCGTTGTTTTGTTCTGAGTGACTTTAATTGATTCAAATAACTCATTAAAATGACGTTTAACCTTTTCATTTTCTTCTAGAAAACTTTCGTTTTCCTTTTGTAAAGCATTTACTAGGTTTTGAAGATGAAACGTTTGAGAATTCGAGAATCTAAAGGAGGAGGCATTTGGGAGCCTGTCATATTGTTCGTTTGACCCTTTAATTGAGAGATTTGGGCTTTCAACTTTTCGATCGTGTTGCACTGAGCTTGGATCTGTTCATCACGTTTGTTAATTTGAAAAGCGCATCAAACTCGGAGCATCCGAAGATGTCTTGACATTTGAAGTTTTGACATTTTCTTTAAGATGTTGATATTTTAGTTGTAAATTAAAATGTTCAACTTCTAGTTTAGAAAATGTTTAACGAAATTGTCGTGATCATCCGATTCAATTTTCTCGTTTAGTTTAGAATTAGTTTGTTCAAGCTCAATGACACGATCATGGGAGACTTTCGAGGCCACAGATAGTTCATGAAATTTGGAAGCATTAATAGAGCAATTTGAGCGTTGAAAACACATCTTGAGCAACACATTCAAGAATAAGATTCTCATTCAATGTATGGTGTTCTTCCTCTCAATCTCATTATATCTTAGTGCGCTCATAGTCACTAATTTCAACTATTATTGCATCAAATTCCTTTCCATTCCCTTAATATCCGTTTCTATCCCCTTTTAAGACTCTCAAAGTGATCTTTAGAAGTTTAAAGAAAGGCATGACCTCGCTTAAATAACATTCTTTCATTTGTTCAAAACCCTTTCTCCTTGATTATACAATGGGTGTGATCCTTTTCTTGCAAGTTTTCTCAAAATCAACAAATAGTTGAAATATAACGTATTGGCTAATTAATGTCTTGCTTTTAGTGGCAATTGTTCTAGGTACAAGATGCATTGGTGTATTAGGAGGATACACAGTCGCTTCTAGGCATTTTCCGAAGGGAGGGTTTGTTTCTACAATATTTTCACTTTTCGCTTATCTAAATCCATTTTCCGAGAAGACTTGTTCTGGAGTCAACAATGTCGAGTCTTAAACTTGTTCAAGGAAATCAGCTTTTCCTTCTTGTAGTCATGGGGAGTGATAATTACTTTCTTCTCTTTGCATTTAGGATCATTTAGTTTCTTATTCATCTTCTCCCAGTGACTTCATCTAATTTCTTGTCATCCTCGAGGCACTCAATGCAACTAGGTTTTGTCTAGGTTTAAGAATCTCATTGCCATCATAGATAACACTTTGAGTCGCTTTGCTATCTTTCCATACTCGGGGTTGGGTTTATCTATAATGGGAATGCTATGCTTATCGCTTAGAACTCTATGCTTAGTGATCATGTGAAAGCGATCCGAATGGTGTTTCCTTGCATGTACAACTTGTTTTCAAGTTTGTTTTAAAAGTTTTCGATTAGAAAAATCTCTTAAGAGCTTTGATTCCTTTGCATTAAATTCTTGCTTAAGCATTTTCACATTTTCTTGAAGTTCTTGTTTTTGCTTAGCAGCTTTTAGAAAGTTTTTCTTGCAAGGAATTTAATTCTTGTTTCAATACTTCTTCTCTAAAATTACTTTTTCTAATTCTTCAGACGCACTTGGTCATCCATTTCCCGCTCACGAGTGGTCAACTCAAATTTTGCACATTGTTCATAAATAGCAACACGTTCCTTATAGGCATTTAGTTTGAAATTACGGAATCATCGGGAGCACATGCGTTGTATTCATCAAAGACATAGTCATTGTTGATGCAGAAGATGCATCACTTGGTACAACTTCACTTTCACTTTGGTTCACGTATTGATCGTATGGGACAATATTGTTATTACCCATATTTTCAACATTTGATTCAATAGTTTCAGTTGGTTGTACTTTGTCATGCATCTGTTGCACATCAACATCATTGTATAGTTTTAATACCTCCGAGATGAGTTTGTCCTTGGATGGGCCACTTGTGGTGAAGAAAGAGACCTGGGAGAGACCATTGGAGAAATGCTAGCCATAAAATTGTGTGTGCAGAGGTCCATCATCTACATCAAAGTCGTATGCATCACATCGGTGACTTGAAAGGCATTCGATGATTGTGACCTATCTCCCGAATAAGTTGCTCATCCACATCTCGCATCATAGGTCTTAGCATTGTCCTCGAGAAGAAACAACAATTCCTCTTCATCAAAGCAAAGCACCATTGTCCCGAGCTTGTGCCAAGAACATCTTATCTCTCAAGTAATCGGCGATTCGTGGACGCTTTGGAGATGTGCGTTCCTTGCAATGTGTCCTTCACCCCCCGGTTGTAACATTTGATTGACTTAGCTTGACCTTGGGTACCATTTCTTCCTCGATTCGATTGCCCACATAACCTCTACCAGCACCACCTCTTCCCTAATCATACTGTCTTTCTGAACCGGTTGCACCACGATCCTTCCATCTTTAACAAAGAGCTTGATTGTGTGGGTTAGATCTTCGCTCGAGGTTGTTGTTGGTTTGTGGGAGAATTCATGTTTTGGCTAATCGGAAGAGCTAGTTGATTAATGAAGCTTCCACGTGTGCATCAAAGATCGACTTGTTTGTACATAGGATCGGGAATGAGTTTGTGATTACCATTACCCAAGGGTATGACTTGTGAAGCTTTGGTTGTGATTCGATGTTTGAGTAGAAGGCGGTTGAATCATTAGACGAGCTTGTCTCTCCGGGTTAGTTTTGAACCGATTGAGAATCAATTTTCAAACATAGCATGTCTCTCATTTCGAAGGAGGAAGGCATAGAGTTGCTCATAGTTTGTGTTCTTCAATCCTTTAGTAAGATTCACAGTGGTAACAAACTTGTGCCATTCGGGATTCATGTTGTTCACAAATTTTGAATTCAACCGAATGTTAGGCATAGTCATTCGATGTTCCTCATGTCATTAACTAACTTATGAAATCTCACATAGTACTCATAGACATTCTCATCCGGTTTCATCTTGAAGTGCTCAAATTAGTCATAGAGTTGGGATTCTCATCTTCCATAGTTAATTTCGATCCCGAGAAGCATCTTGACATTATCCCATACCGCCTTTGCATCGGTGTTGTGATTGATCGACTTGTAGATGTCTTTAGGAAGACCTTCAAGAACAATGTTAGAAGCCACGATATCGCATCGAATCTCTTTTTCTCCTTATCATCAAGCTCATCATACATTTTAGGTCCTGTCCATTCCGTAAATAGGAGTTCCATCATCATTAGTATCAAGTATGTCTCTAGTCGTCTCAACTCGATATGGTCCTTCATCAATGGATTTGAGAATGTTGACACCATTTTCCTTTCCAAGGCAATACAATCTTATTCGTTGAGCCCAAGAATCGTAGTCGGATTACATCAAGCATGGGTGGGCGAGTATCTCGAGCCACCGCTTGAACATCCTCATGGCGGTGGAGATGACGGTGAGGAACGTTGGTAGACATGTTAACAGTTATACGGGATTTTATAACTCTATGATTAAACCGGAAATAGATTCTTTCACGGGATTTTACTAAATCAAGAGAAAACCGTAAACAATCACTCAAGTCGCTAGAAGATAATGCACTAAGTCGCTAGAAGATAGTGCACTAAGTCGCTAACTCTTAATTCGCCGAGACGACTAAGTCGCTAGAGTCCCAAGTCGCTAGACAACAAGCAAGTCGCTAAGTAGTAACTCGCTAACCCTCAAGTCGCTAGCAAAATTTTGGCGAGAATTGCTACACAAGTCGCTAGAGATACAAGTCGCTAAAGAGCAACTCACATGCACCAAGTCGCTACCACCAAGTCGCTACTCGTAGTGGAGAGTCCACTACTTGTACTTTAACTCGCTAGATCTAACTCGCTAGGTTTAACACTGTAACTCGCTACAATTTTGTGAAGCAAGTCGCTACGAAGAAAATTATCCGTGAGCTAAGTCGCTAGCTTGAAAAACCATATAAACATCACTTTTCAATCCAAAAACAACCCAACCAAGATGATTCAAGCTTACCAAATGAAAACCTAAACACTTGTGATGATTCTAAACATAAAAGTACTAACAAAATTCAAACTTTAACACAAGAAATCAACCAAATGATGCAAAACCACTAAACTTTTTCAAACTCAAAACCACCTAAAACCACTAGAAATCCAAAGATGTGCAAGATATGATCCAACACGGCTCGATACCAATTGTAAGATATAACTTTTCACATACACATCAAACCATAACACAAAGTAGCATATAGATGGAATTCTAGAGAGAAAGTTAGAGGTTTAGGGAACTTAGTGAGAGAAAGTGAAAGATATTATTATGAGCTCCAACTCTACCTTGGAAGGTAGAGAGTATTTATAGTCTTACATAAATCGCCACACATCGGGTCGTGGATCGAGGCATCTGGTGGGTAAAGACCCGTCCAGTCCTCCACGGTGTTACTTAACTAAATACTACTTAACTTAAAATAACTACGACTACGAGCTTTCTAACGATTACAAATACTTGAGGTGACCGACTCTTTAATACCTGGAATTTCTAATTCCTAACATTCTCCAACTAGTTCTCCACTAGTTCTCCACTAGTTCTCCAACTAGTTCTCCAACTATTTTAACCACTTTACAAACACTTAACCATATACATTGTTTTTCCAAACATTCTTAACCCGTTTGACCCAAAATGGGTTAAAAAGGACCTTGTCCCAAACACCCCTTTTTTTGCATCACATCATAATCGGTTTACTTACCTTGATTCCAAGATAGTGATATCGATTAGAATCATCATCATCAATACCATCATTAGCCTCTTCTTCACATCCTAGGTCAATTATCATAACACTTAATAATCATAATTAAATAATTATGACAATGGTTTATATAACCATATCCCATTTCTTACACCTCTAATCATCATATAATCATATCTTGATTATATGATGATCAATCCATAAATTACTAACTTAATAAAACTTAACCCATAATCATCATAACATCTTTAATTATCTTAAAAACATCATTTACCCAATTTCCTCAAATTAGGTATATGAACCATAACTTTTAATTCTCTAATTAACCTCAATTAAGGGTTACTTACTTGCATATGGACATGGTTAGTGATAGATCACATGAGCTAAAGATTTAATTATTCATCAATTGATCACCAAAACCATCCTGTCTTTTCCCTCATTTTCTTTTTCATGTCACACACAACACTCCCACTCATTCCTGGAAATCTAATGATACTAGTAGAAGTATCCTGATAATTGTAGGAGGAAAGTTTGCCTAATTGGCACATTACATCCGTTAGGTTCCTTTCTTTCTATTTTGGCCACAACAACTTAATAATACATTTAGCACTTGGCAGATCCCTTAAGTACATTTCTCTTGTATTTATGACATGTCTTATTTCCTATAACCATTTACATAATGTTTAATACTTATAGTTTGACTACCGGGTTTGACCAACCAATCCCGTGACTCCTTAAAACTTGTAAAAGTCATAGTCAACTTAGTCAAATTGCATTCTTGTAATAAAAGGTTTAGGCCCGATTTCAGGGTGTTATAATAAGCGTTACAATCTTTTAAATGAGAACAATTGAGATAGACAATAAATGTGAAAGCAAACAATAAATGAGAAAGTCAATAAATGTGACGAGGAGATCAAACAATAAATAATGAAGTCCATAAATATCACAAATGTTAAATGAGAATAAATGAGAAATTCAATAAATGAGAGAGACAATATGCATCTCGAATGCTAAATGAGAAGAAATGAGAACGGACAATAAATGAGAAAGACAACAAACAACACGAATGCTAGCCGAGAGTAAACAATTAGTGAGAAAGGCAATAAGTGACAAAGACAATAAGCATTGTGAATGCTAATTGAGAATGAATGGGGACCAACAATAAAAGAGAAAACATTACGTTGTGAGCATGCACGTTAAATGAGAACAACATAAGATGAGAAATACATTGAGTATTACAAGAGTGGATTGAGGATAAATGAGAACAAATAATAAATGGTAAAGTCAATAAATATAACAAATGTTGATTGAGTAAGATCTGTACTTGGCTCCTCAGGCTTCACTCTACTCCAACGAGACTGTAGGTTGGCCATCATATATTGTTTCTACTGACGTGTAATATCTCTCATAATGTGCCATGTGTGTCAGCAATGGGATGGTGCGTTGGATGGGCTCTCTGGTGATAGACTCTAGTCGGGTGGGAGGAGTAGGTGTAGTAGTGGTTATCATCCTCATCTTTCGAGGGGCTCTTTTTCGGGTGAGTGATCTTATCGTTTTGGGTTCACACTCCATAGCCTCATCCTCGAAAGGCTCCTTCTCACAATCAGATATTTGCATGCAGGTTGGTGAAGTGTGTCAAAATGATGGCCGACAAATTCTCCAATTTGTCCTCAGAATCGAAAGATAGTATTAAGTCAGGGTAAACATTGTGGTCAAGCTCCAGAGTTACCTTCCTGGTGACGCGATTTTTCAAAACACAAGGATTGAAAAAGAATGAGACGTTATAAAGCGTGTTCCAAAAGTAGATGTTCCAAGGCGGCACGTTAAAGTCATGTTCTAATCAATTGGCGTGTCTTTAGGCGATGGTTTACGAGGCGATGTAGGTGCATCAAAAGTATAAGACGAATGTTCAAACTCGCCTTTCAAGAAGGATAGTATAACAACCCGTAAAATTTTTGGATTATTATAATAATATTTATTAAGTCAGAAAATTCAAATCGGTTATTTTCTGACAGTTGTCAATATTTAAATTTAAAAACGAGAGGCCATCTCGTTTCTTTAGAAATAAGACACTGCACACACGATACTTGTCCACTAAGTATATGTATAATAAATGTGAAATTTATTATTGTCCAAGTTAAAATTTAAGCATACATAAGCTTAATCCATTGTCTCGAGAAGTTATTCCGCATACTGCAGCGCAGTAGCATACAAGATTAAAAATAAATAATGAGATAAGTGAAATATACACATTTTATCATTCAAGGATAATTTACGGAAGAAAACGAGAGGTTATCTCATGAATTTAGAAAGTCACGGCACCGCACGCATACCGACACCAAATTAATAACGGCAAACATTTATAATCAAATTTCAACGTAATAAGAATGTCATATTATTACGTTTAAGAAATAATTTCCAAAAATATAATTTCTACATTTTTCGGGTACCGGGAAGGTATGTTTACTCGAGGATTCGACAAAGCACAGGGTACATTTAATACCGTAAGGAATAATAAAACAAAATAAAAATATTATCCTCCTACCCTACTCCACGCCTCCCTACTGTCTCCCCTCCCTCCTCTTTTGTCGACATATACAGGGAAACCAAAACACAAAAATGGGTTCTTCTTCTCCTTTTCTTTAAGTCAACTTCATTCCATCTCTACCATTATCGCTAAATAAAAACACTACCCTCCTAGACATCACATGAGGCTCTAGAACGTGGCCGGGAGAAAGGGACGAGTGCCAAGAAGGGTGGACATCTATCAAACGAGGTCAAGAATCATACGGAATCCATCTCCATGTTTCCATCCACAAAAGGGATTGATTTCAGAAGAGTATCACCACTTTCACTTCAAATTCGAAATTAGGGTTTCTTCATATCAAAGGGGTTTTCAAAATTAGTTTAGGGGTTTTGTAATTAAGTGCATAAGGAAGCTTTCCCAAGTGGTTAATTGCTCCAATTCATCTCGAGTCTCTTCAATTTGAGCTAATTGGTGTACGGTTTTCATACCCTTCGACCCACCAATTGATTGATTGTAAGAACATGTTCGTTATTATTTTTGAATCTATTGAACTTGTAATTTAAACTTACTATATTCGAATTTATAAAATTTTCTTTATATACATATATCGATTCATGAAATATTATTGGATGTTGTTGTTGTTCTAAAATGTGGAGAATTAATAATATTACAAGCTAAAAACTAAGATTGGCTCATATTGGAAGTGCTTATTGCTAGTTGCTTATTACTATGCTTGTTGACATATTTGGTTAAGGATTTGATTTAGTTAAGCTTATTTTCATTTTTGGTTTTGCTGTCAAAATTTAAACCAGAGGATTTGGGCAACTTAAAGATGTTTTGACAAGCTAAAAGATTGATTTTTGGATAGCTTATTTCGTATAGATGAATTTTTATGTAAAGAACTTTGAAAACGGACTTAAAACGAAGAAATTATGACCAATTAAAGTTTAACTAGAGAAACTTATAATTTTTAACAGCATTTTGTAAAATATACATGCTGATATGATTTTAAATCGAGGTTTTGACCCTTTTCGGTCCGAATCGCTTAAGTTTAAAACACGAAAGTTGTCCATTGTTATTACATACCCTAGTTGAGTGATGTTTTACTAATTACTTAAAGCGAAGAAATTATGAGATTTTTAAGCTTAAAAGTGTAAAGCGAGAGATTTAAGCATGGTCAAAGACGGACACTTTTTCTGAAAAAGTCAAAGTACCCATAGCTGATTGGAAATAAAATTGGTGTTTTTAAGCGTTTTCGAGTCCGTTTGATCTTTGAAAACCTTACCAAATGCTATTGTATCACCTATAAATTATTAGGGAACGTTAGAAACCTTATAAAAAACGATATTTTATAAGCGCGAGGGTTTATTAAAAATATAATGGAGTGTTTGGATTGCTTACTTAAATTACTTATTTTAGAGTCCATAAAAGAGCGTTTGGATCGGTGTTGTTTTAGCACACGAGACTAGTCCAATGGATAGCTTGGTGTGGCTTAACGAACCGGATTAATATTTTTGAACGTGTAATTGTAATTGGGATAAATTGTGGCTTTCGGTTATGATGAGCCGAGCCGTAGGCTAACGGCTTTGAACTTATTGTTTAACAAATGTAATCGTTTATTTCGTAACAAGTGGAATTAATACGCAGTAGTTATGACGAGCCGCGATCTTAGTTGCCAATGGCTCCGAACTAGATAAGCGGTTATTTTTCCGAGATTTTTTTTTGAGGTTTCCGGAAACATGTCAGATTCTATTGTTTTATTATTTATTCTTTTTCTTGATTTCTTTCTTATATAATACGTGACGTATTATATACCATGATTTCTTATATTTACTCATTCTTTTTATATAATACATGCCATGTATTATATTTTCACTTAATTTTTCATTGGTAATAAATAAGGCATCTATAATACATACTATTACTTTTCGTACCTTGTCTTTCGAATACATGTGAAACGAATACTATTTCGTCATGTATACTGTATACTTATGTACATATGTAGTTATGCACTTCCAAGAGCCAATACTTGCAAATATTTAGAAAACTGTTTTAAACTTAAATGTTGCCACACAAGTAACAACAACAACAACCACTTGAAAACTTTTCTTAAAACTTTATCGAGTCTTAAACATGAGTAAAGACTAAATTGCGGTAATAAATTAGGTTGCGTATCGGAGCCGTGCACCATCACCTCTTGATCTAATTCCCTTCGGACTACTAATTGCCAAGGTGAGTTTCATAGCCCCTGCTTTTACTTGTTTTCATAACTGTTTTGGGGGAGAATACATGCTCGTTGTTACTTAAACTAAATGATGATTTTACCTGAACAAGTGAATTGTTTACTAAAACTATGCTGAATGACTGAATGCATTATGTGCTTACTTGCCTATTACTTGATTTCTTAGATGGATTCTAGTGTAAAGTTAATGCATGCCTTTACATATGGACACAAGTATTTAAAACTGTTATGCCTGCTTGACCGAGTGAACTGGTCACATGACCGATTGTACTGGTTGCATTTGCTATGTATATACATGACCGAATGAATGGGTCACATTGCCGAGTGAACTGATAACCTGACCGAGTGAACTGGTCACATAATGAAATGAATACTAAATCTTGTGGTCTATAAAACTTTTACAACTAAAATCTATGAACTCACCAACCTCGTGTTGACACTTTTAGCATGTATTCTCAGGTATTGAGGCGATTGTTTACCTTTGGAGGCGCTTGGGCAATGGCATGGCATGGTCATAGACGAATCTGATATTTGTACTTGGGGACCGCTTATTTATTATGGGCCTGTTTTCACATCAAACATTATTGTAAACTTTGAATTATTTTGAATAAATGAGTTTTCTTAATATAAACCCGTTATTCTATACTTGTGTTGTGATATCAATTTAGTAGCACCTCAATACTTGTATACTTCCGCTGAGCCATTTTGGGGGTGTTACAGATAGTAAGAGAATCGAGGTAAATCGATAGACCGTAACGGGTTTTGTGTAAAACGATGTTAAAAAAGGTCATGAAAAAGTTTTAGCTAATCATGGAATTACTTGCATTGTTTTGAAATTAATTGAGACCATTGATTCACTCACAAAGTCTTGAAAAAACAAATGATACCATTGTGTCGTCCACGGTGTCTTGGGAAAGTTTTAAAGATTACAAAAATGTAAATGTGGGTATGTGATCAGGGGAGGCAGGGAGTGACATAAATGCCTAAAAGGCATATACAGTCAGTAAATATAGAATATGTATATAAATAATCATTTATATAATAGCAAAGCCCAGGTAAAAAAGTATAAACGCATGTAAGACATATAAGGCGATACGGGAAGTTTGAGTGTCGAAAATAGTTATAGTCTAGGTAATGAACGCAACCTAATTCTCTATAACTTAGGCTCTGGTACCAATCTATAACGGATTAGCAGCGGAATAAAAATTTGGGGTATTAACTACTATTTCACCATCCAAGTCATAGAAAACGAACTCTAAGATGAGACGTTTTTGAAAATGACACCATTCGATAAATAAAAGTGAAATCAGAGTTTTACAACATAAAGAGGTCCCAAGAATCAGTTTACATAATATAAGTAATTCAAAAGTTTATTGAATGGTTTTGAGATAATATGAGTCTTCAAATATGCAAAAGACTCGAAATGCTTCCCAACCTTTTATCGCCTTATGGACCTGAGATAAAACATGTTAAAAAGTCAACACAAAGGTTGAGTGAATTCATAGGTTTATAAGTAAAACAGTTGATCACAAGATTTCAAGTTTAAGAGACAATGGGCTACGTTATTATACACTCATGATTGAAAGTACTCATTATTTCCCTAAGCTCATGACACCGAACATTAACGTCATTTTCTGTCATCATAAAATAAATTTTCCCTTCGACAATACGTAATAGCCAATTTACCTAACATTATACAAATACAATGCACATGATAGCCCAACGGGCGAGTTCAACATGAGGGCGGTCAGGCCTAATAGATCTATTCACGATATTCGCGTTTACACGCGTGTAATTAACGGTTCATGAAAAAATGGAATTTCAGGCTATAGGAACACTTAGGCAATAATAGTATTAGCAAGCAATGACATTTTCAATCCAGAATATAGTTTTCAAGCAATTGGGATCATAGTAAAAGTAAGTAGCAAGCAATTGGGATCATAGTAAAAGTAAGTAGCATATATCTTCCCACGGAGTTTGTAAATGATTAAACGAGTAAAGGTGGGGCTATGAACTCACCGAAATGGAGTAGTAGTGGTACGGAAAACGAGTAAGCCGAGAAAACAACAAAAGTCACAAAGGACCTATACAAAAATACAACACGTCTTAGGCTTGGGGAAATGATAAGTAGCACTTATACTCAGGTTTTATATAGTCTCTTATGATTAAATAGTCATAACACAAGTTTCTTGTAAGGTTTATAACAAGTCATGGGTTAAAATGGTGTTCATATGTGCTTATATAAGTTATAATACAATGTTGATGGAATTTTGATAAAAATACCGCACTAATCGGGTCGACATTTCTAAAACGTAAAGGATAAAATTATGTTCTATACATTGTTGGAAAGCTCTAAGCTTTTCAAAAATGTGGGTATTATTGTGCTGAGAGCTTGATAACTAATGTCAAATGACCAAAATATCCATGGGAGTCAAAACAGGAAGTTTTCAGGTTATAAATGTCTCACCAAAATGACCATTACTTTTTCTATATAGACTGTATTGACCTCAAACCAAAGCCAAAATTTAATTATATGTCTTTTCTAAATTTCATTCAACTGGAGCAACTGAAAAGGATGAACATAACTATGAGCTTTTGGCCTTAGAAAACTGACATGCATTTCTGGACAACCTTTAGCAAAACATTTATAGAAAAATCATCGTGAGGTTTTTTAACGCGGGGATTTTTGAAAAATGATCCAGAAATATAGGGATATATCATGATATTTTTATTTTAGCACAAAGCTCACTGAGAATAAAATGGCATGGTCGCTTTTGTCTCTTGAAAAACTAGACAGATTTGGAGCAATCACAAAGGTTTATTTTATGCCTATTAAATAAGTTTTTGTGGGAAACATGCAAGAACAATCATTATAAACCTTCTTATGGTTTTAAATAATCAAAATGACCAGAGGTTTATTTTTTTTAATAAAAATCAAATCTAATTTTTATGAGTAAAACAATATGAAATCAATAATAACAAATCTTATATAAACCAACTCTTGTATTCACTAATAAGATCAATCCTAAATTCCTATTAAACATCCTATTTTTCCTATGAAAACTTGATTCAGGATCACCCAAATCACACATGCAAGAGTGGTTTATATAGCCTAGGAAAAACCTCTAAAAATCAGAAGAAAGAAACATAATGAAGTGAAAATGATTATGGAAAACATACTAGGACTTGAAACTAGAAGAGATACACTAGATTTTGATGCAAGAAAATTTGATGATGGGATTGTGTTGGTGTTGATGGTACGGCAACAAGGGGAGCATAAGAGAGGAGGGAAAACTCTTTTTGTACGTGTGAAATTATGGAAGAAAATGAGGTTATGTGTTGGTGTGTATAAGAATATTTAGGCCTTGAAAAGACACCAAATGCATGGATTTTTAGAATCTTATGAGGGATGCCGGTTTTTTGGGGTGGGGAGGCTATATTTATTCTAAATTTTTTTTTATAAAATGTATTTTGTATTATTTGTATAAGTATAAGTTAAGTTATGGTACTTAACACGTAAGGGTTAAACGCGTAAATGTAATTACCCGGTGACGTATAAAGTGATAACTTTATAAAATGTGGAAAGAGTTTATTTTCAAATTATATAAACTCTTAGTAGCTTAAATAGTAGGCGTATGTGAGTGTTAGTCTTTAAAAAAAATACAAAACATACGTTTTACGCGATTTTTGGGTTTATCGGGTAACGTAGAAGAACTTACAACATGTCATAGAAGTAATATTTTTATAAAAATATTACATTTTGATTTTAAATGACTAAATTTGTTGTTTATGTATTTCCCGATCCTTCTGGAGTGTTATAATGTTGTTAAAGCTTAAAATGTGATTCGAAAACGTGTAAAACGTAAAATGTGTAAGCTTTGCGTAGAAATGGAAAATTAAAATGTTCCATATGAAAATAAGTATGCGGGGGAAAAATAAATCATATAAACAGGTTAAGTGTACGTGTTACAACGTACGCGGGTAACTTTTCCGGCAAAAGTTAATTTACTTAAAATAGAATAATAAGTAATTAAAAAAAAAGTAAAACTAATTACCTGAAAATTTCACGGTTGTTACACTTTTAAATAAATGGCAAGATGGTACATGTGACTTCAATGATTATAATGATGATTACTTTGATGATTATGGTCTATCTGCGGCCCAATTAAAGTTTGATGCCATCCATGAAATTAGACTTGGATAGGCTATTTTCTCCTTCGGTTAGCATACAGGTTGATATGTCTTAGTTTATGCTTGGTTTTGTTTTGATTTTCTAGTTGTGTGTAGCTAGTTGGATCATTTATGGCCAGTCATGAATTATATAGTGGTTATTAGCCGATATAATAGATTAGAGTGGCCCAAGCCCGGCTTGTGGGTTTTGGTCCATTCGGGTTTATTGGTAGGTTTGATCTCTCCTATGTACTCTATAAATATTGGTGATTAATAAAGCTAAAGACACACAGTTTCAATGTAAACATATAGTCTAACATGGTATCAGAGGGTTTACCGGTCCTCTAAACCCTAACTAAAATACGATCCATGCTTCCCTCATCCAATACCTAAACCCTAAATTCCACCCCAATCTCTCATAAAAAAGAGCACCTCATAAACTAACTTTTTAATCTGTCAGCATTTGTTCACGTCAAATATCACAACCTTCATGCAAAAATCCTTATTATAATACTAATATAATGTGGATTTGCTAAATTAATCCAACTGTTTAAGATTTATTAGTTTGAGATTTGATATAATAGTTTATTTGTCGACCATCTTCGCTGCCGAACTCATACACGTCAATACATCTTTTCTATCTTCTGTTGATTTCATTTTAAAGTCAAGAATGGTGGCTGATGTACTTGTTTGATTTTGATATTCGATAACTAGCTCTAAAAAAATAATAAAAAATAATAAAAAAATAATCAATTAATCAGTCAACTCTAAAGCTTTTATGTTGCTCTGTTGCTCATCGTATCCTTAACCCCACCAAAACCTTTGCACACCTGCGGCTTGCTTGCTTCCCTAACTCACGAAGCATGTTCAACTTTTATTGTTTGTTTCATGTTTTTCTTTTCACTTAAAGTCGACTAAAGCTCGGTCTGTCTTCATCTAAAGTCGACTAAAGCTCGATCAATGGTGTTACTTCATTAAATAAGACACATGAGGTTACTTCTTCAAGAATCAATGTGCAACCTTTTGATGTCCTAATGCACATCATTGGTGAATCTACAAGTTCTTCGACAAGTACTGTTTTCTTTGTTTGCTTTGCTTTCGCTTGCTGTGGATGTCTTCGTCAACAATAGTTATAGCTTTATTGTTTTAAGTATCTCCAGTCCGATATTTCGCGATTTCGCCGCTCGGACTGCGGGGGAGTATTAGCCGATATAATAGATTAGAGTGGCCCAAGCCCGGCTTGTGGGTTTTGGTCCATTCGGGTTTATTGGTAGTTTTGATCTCTCTTATGTACTCTATAAATATTGGTGATTAATAAAGCTAAAGACACACAGTTTCAATGTAAGCATATAGTCTAACAGTGGTTCTTCCAACGGTTGCTTAAGTTTAATGTGGTATTTCAACCACATTCTATTGTACTTAACTATTTTTTTAATAATATATTTTATCGGGTGGAAGCCCTTTACCCAAAAAAAAGAGTGTTTATAAATGCAATAAAAGCTCTACGTTCAGCAAATAATTTCGAAATGACTAACATAATATATTAATATTATATTTATTTATATCATAGATTTAGCACTTTGCACATTTACATCATTTTTCATTAATAAATTCGTGTAAACATATTTTCATAAAAAATAGTTTTTTTATTTTTGTGAATTAATTTGATGCAAATTTCAGGGGATGTTGTAGTTGGTGATGGAGGGAATAACAAATTATAAGTCATCAGATAAGTTAAAGTTTAATAACACATTAACTAGAAGTTATATTTAATAACAATATTATGTCAGTTATTATGAGTAAATTCAGTTAATTGTATCAAATTATTCTATGTTACTAAATTTTAAAACTAAAATACACAAATAAAAAATGTGTAAACTTAATTTTTTTAAGACTTCTTTTAATACAAAAGCCTAAATGATCTATAGTAGTAAAGATAACATCGATTAAGACCCTTAAACTACCGCCTAATTAGTATGCATAATGATACTAACATACACCAAGGGAAGGGTGTTCATAACATTTAAGCTTCTTAAATTGTTTTTAGCTAAACTTTCAAAATGTTTGACTAGCCTATACTTTATATAAGAGGGGTCTTTTTTAGCACAATCTAACACAATTAATAATAGTAAAAAAAAAGGTATGCATTGAAAATTAAATGACCCTCTATTGAGAAGTAAGGTCAACCTTTAAGTCAACACAAGTTAAGGGATTAGTTATGTCAAGTTCTATAGTTGTTTAGCTGCTTAAAGACTTTGAGAGCTAAGGGAACAAGTTAAGGAAGCTCAAGGATTGAAGAGTAAATATAGTCTATATAATCTCTTTTCAAGATCTAGGGTTTCATAATTCATTTACATCTTTCACACACGGTCTTTATTTTATCTCTAGTATTTTTTAAGTCTTTTAGTCTTGTTGATATCATCTTTGATATCATTTTGTCTGTATTACTGAAGAATCAATCTCTTTATTTGATTATTCACATTTGAGTGTTTGTAATGAGGATTGCTAGTGTCCTTCTAAAGGGGATCAGTTTTGCCTTTGTATTGTTGAACTAACTCGTTTGACGAGGTTCTTGATTGTTATTAATAAGATCATTAAAGGGGAGGTTTGTTGGGTGATCGTTAGAGGTGGCAAAATGTGCCCAAAAGCAAAAAGATGGGCTAAATGGGTAAATTTTTAAAAGATTTGGGCACATTTAGCCCCCTCTTTTTTTGAAATGAGCACATATAGCCCATTGAAAACTTAAATGGGCACTAATGGGCACATTGTTTTTTCTCAATTGTAAAGCATTACAATCGTTTTTAGAAAATATTTTTTTATATAATATATTTAAGTTTTTTTAATATAAATAAGATATTACGTTTAAGGAATTTATTTCGTCGTTTTAGGTTTTTTATTAAGCGATTTGTATAGCATGTGCCCGTTTGGCCCGTACTCATTTAGCCCATGCCCATTCAAGCCCGTACCCATTCTAGCCGGTGCCCGTTTAGCCCGTACCCATGCCCGTCCATCCCGCCCATTTTGCCACCTCTAGTGATCATATATGTGTTCTTTACCATTTTTACACCCTCACTTTAGCTATTTAATATGTATGCATGCACAAGTTCTAAAATACATATGTTTTCTAGAACCAAGAAAAATCATAAAACAAAAGAAAAATTTTTTTTTTTTTTTAAATGAACAATTTTGTTATTGCCTTGGCCTCTTTTGCTTGGCTCTGAAGCTAATATGCATGCTAATGACCTCATATTCAACATTTTTTTTGTAAAATACATTTATATGTAATTAAGACGAAGTTAAAAAATAAAGCATTTTCATGTTCGAATTTCGTTCTTTTAAACAAATATAAACTTCCCTACACTTATCTTTTTGTAAAATACCTTTATATGAAATTAAGACGAAGTAAAAAACAAAATAAAGCATTTTCACAAAATTATTCGAAACATGAAAATTAAACAATTATAACTAGACATATATGACATAAACAAACAAAAAAAATAAAAACATCAGATAATTAAAAACATGGGTTGCCTCCCAAGAAGCAGTTTTCTTTATTCATGAGTCTTTTAGTTAGAATCAAAGTCACGCCCTATTAAGCACTATGGATAAGATCCACATCAAGGATATCGTTAGGATCAAATTTCTTTTGTAGTTTTCTCTTAGTAGGTACTATTTGGTATGACCTCTCAAACTTTTCTCCATCAAGATCTATTAATTCATCTTAATATGCCACAATCCATCTCCTTCCTTTAGTGGCTTATCCCAACTCCATTTTCTTTCAGAATCCTCTATATCCCATATGTTCCCTCTAAGATTAACTGGTATAGTTCCTAGTAATTTGATCATCTTCCAAAATACTAAAGGATCTTTAAATGGATTGATCTCCGTTTCTCTAGCCAATTCTTATTCCATATAAGGTGTGTTTTCACAAATTTATTTTCCAAGAAAAAGGGACGTTGAGGTCCTATTAAGTCCTTATTAATTTGGGGCCCATATCTTGATGGTCTTCTATCCTTTTCTAGCCATTGGGATTCTTCCTCATTATCATCATAACTATGCTCTTTGACATCATAAATTGACCTAGTGTATCCCTCACCAACCACTATCTTAAGCTTCTTACAATCTAATATTGCACTTTTGATGGCTGAAAATCCTCTACCAACATGAAATGGGGCACTTAGGGTCGCTTAAAACATCTAGGACGTGAAAGTCCGCCAAAAGAGTCAATCTCCCTATGTGTATCACTAGGTCTTTTAGTATCCCAACCGGATAAGTCAAACTTCCATCCGCTAATCCAACAACCATTTTCGTTTCTTCAAGTCTTCCTAAGTTGAGATTTCAATAAAGGGATAAGGAAAGTATGTTGATGCATGACCGCTAAGGTGTCAAAAGTTCGGAGTTCCCATTACTACAATATAGAACATATATGCTCGGATCATCTAATTTTTCGGGTAACTTGTTTTGAACAAAGGCGGATCCATTCTTACCCAACTTAACTCCTTCTACACACTTATCCAAAATAGCGTTATAATATGGAGCATGTGTTAAAACATCAAGAACCGGTCCTTTGAGGTAAAGGTCTTTAAATTCATCGTTAATATTAGGTTTTAGTTCTTGTTTGGTTGGTGTTTCAATAACTTGTTTGACCGACACTTTGCTTGGTGTATTATCTTTGTGCTTTTGGTCTTTTGAAAAGTTTTAAGTTTGTTTGAAACACGTTTTAATTGTATTGACCGAGTGAAGATGACGTGAAGGGTATGGATATGCACTTTCCTTTTGAGTGCAAGAACGAGTAGACAAAACCGATGACATAGAATTAATGCTTAGTTTCGAGTTCTTGACGGTGTCACTTAGGAGTGCTCCCATTACTCGGTCATTAAGAACCTTTAAAAGTGTATCAATTTTATTTGTCATCTCGCTTTGTAGTTGTTTGAAATCAGCTTCAAACTTGGATAAACGAGAGATACCAATCCTTCAAGATTATTAGAATTTTGAAAATGGAAGGATTATTGTTTAAGGGTGATTCAAGGTCGAACCACATGATTGAAAACAATTAGGTGAGTTTGAAAAGTTGTTTCGAGACAATTTTGATTTTTTCTCCACCTAAAGTTGGGTGATTTTTCCAAGAGGGTTGTATGAATCACCAAGATTATTTTTCTCAGGTTTGGATATGAAGCACTTCTCTCAAGGCTCGCTTGCACGCGAGGACGCATAATCCGCAAAATCTTGTTCGAAGATTTCCATGCAATCACGAGTGTCATGAGGACCACTACATAATTCACACGAGGAAGTGATCTTGTTCACTTGTCATGAAGGTTTAGGAGCTTCGTAGGAACTAATCAAGAATTTAACTTGATCTTGAAGTTTGATGATCATATGGTCGGGAATGCTTTAGACATTAGAAGGCAAGGATATTGCCTTGACCGTTTTGCTCACCTCACGAGGGTCATTCCAACATTCATTATCATAGAGGGCGAGATCCTCTATAATTGAAACGCCCCTTTCTCGATTTGACTAAAAATTAAAACTTTTTGCGAAAAAGACATGACACAAAACTGACCTCCTGTTACTCTTTTATGAGCTGACAACAATATTGTTAGGATTTAGTAAATCCAGTCATTAAAGTGTCGGTCACCTTAAGTATATGTAATCGTTAGAAAGCTCGTAGTCGTAGTTATTTAATGTTAGGAAGTATTTAGTTAAGTAACACCGTGGAGGACGGACGGGTCTTTACCCACTGTATGCTTGATCCACAGCCCGTAGGTGGCGTTTATGTAAGAAACTATAAATACCCTCTACCTCCCAAGGTAGAGGGTTGGAGCTCATAATAATACTTTTACTTTCTCTCACTAAGTTCCCAAACCTCTAACTCTTTCTCTCTAAAACCTTATAGTATACGCCTACTTTTGCTCATGGTTTGATGTGTTTGTGAAATCCAATATGTTACAAATGGTATCGAGAGCCATGGTTTGATCATCTCTTACATGTCCTTGGATTTCTAGTGGTTTTATATGGTTTTGGGTTTGAAAAGTTTAGTGGTTTTGCATCATTGGATCATTTCTTGTGTTAAAGTTTGAATTTTGATTGTACTTTTGTGTTTGGAATCATTGTAAGTGCTTGGGTTTTGATTTGGAAAGCTTGAATCACTGTGGTTGGGCTTGTTTTGGATTGAAAAGGGTTGTGTTTAAGTTTTTCTTGCTAGCGACTTGACTCTCGGATAAGTTTTCTTCGTAGCGACTTGCTTCGTTAGCTTGCAGCGACTTGTAGTTGAAGTGGTAGCGACTTGAGCTCTAGCGACTTGTTTATTGAGACAAGGCGACAAATAGTACAAAGTATTGGAGGTACCACTCCGGCTAGCGACTTGTTCAACGTAGCGACGTGTCTTTATTATTTTCAGCGACTTGACTTTGTTGTGACTAGCGAGTTGCTCTTTAGCGACTTGGCCTTTTAGCGAGTTGTTCCTTAGCGACTTGCCCACTTAGCGAGTTGCTCTTTAGCGACTTGTCAGCTTAGCGATTTGTTGCTTTAGCGACTTGTGTTTAGCGACTTGGTTCATTGCGACTTGAGCCTATTAGCGAGTTGTTACTTAGAAACTTGGTGATTTAGCGACTTGTCTTCAAGGGTTATAGCGACTTGATTGATTATTGTTTCTAATACGGTTTCTCTTGATTTAGTAAAATCCGTGAAAGAATCTATTTCCGGTTTAATCATAGAGTTATAAAATCCGTGATATATGTAAACATGTCTACCAACATGCCTACAATCATCTCTTACAGAGGCGAGGACGTTCAAGCGTTGGATCGATACTGCCCACCCATGCTTGACATAACCGACTATGACTCATGGGCTCAACGAATTAGGTTGTATTGTCCGGGAAAGGAAAATGGGGTAAACATTCTCAAGTCAATTGATGAAGGACCTTATCAAATTGAGACTACCGAGATGTTCTTGAAACCACTGCGGATGGTACGGTGATCTTAGGTTTGGACGCACCAAAGACGTATGATGAGCTCGATTATAAGGAGAAAAGAGATACGATGTTGATATCGGGCTTCAAACATTATACTTGTGGTCTTCCAAAAGATATCTACAAGCTTATCAATCACAACACCGAAGCCAAGGTTGTTTGGGATAATGTCAAGATGCTTCTCTCGGGTTCGAATTAACTAAGGAAGACAGAGAATCACAATCGTATGATGAATTTGAGCACTTTAAGATGAAACTAGAAGAAAGTTTCTATGAATATTACGTGAGATTCCACAAGCTTGTGAATGACATGAGGAATATCAAATGACCATGCCAAATATTCATTTGAACTCAAAGTTTGTGAACAACATGAATCCCGAATGGCACAAATTTGTCACCTCTGAAACTAAAAAAGGATTAAAGGACACCAACTATGAGCAATTGTATGCCTTCCTTCTTCGAATAAGAGACATGCTATGTTTGAACGAAGGATTCTTTAACAGTTCAAATCTAAGCAGGAGAAACAAGTTTGTCAAATGATTCAATGACCTTTTACACCAATGTTGGAATTACCACCAAAGCTTCTCAAGTCATACCTATGGGTAATGGTAATTACAAGCTCATTCCCGATCCAAGATATAAGCCTCCGACTCAAACACACTCATGGAAAACTTCATAAATCAACTGATCTCATGGTTAGTCAAAATATGAATTCCACTCACACAACAACAATAACCTCATAACATCATCCAATCCACACAATCAAGCTACTATCGAGATGGTAAGGTAGTGGTGCGAGAATGTGCAAGGAAGACGGTATGAACAAGGAATGATTGGAGCAGTTATGGTAATAATGGAGTAGGTGGAGGATATGTGGCTAATCGTAATCGTGGAAGAAATGCCAATCAAGGGCAAGCAAAGCCAATCAAATGCTACAACCGTGGTAGTGAGGACATATTGCGAGGAACCGCACATCTCCAAAACGTCCACGAATCGCGAATACTTGAGACAAGATGTTGCTTGTGCAAGCTCGTGATAATGGAGCAACTTTGGATGAAGAGGAGTTGTTGTTTCTTGCGAAGGAATGCTAAGACATATGATGCTAATGTGGATGAGCACCAATTCAGAAATAGGTCACAATCATCAAAATGCCTTTCAAGTTGCGATCGTGATGCATTTGACTCGATGTAGATGATGAACCCATCGCCCAAACAATCTTCATGGCTAGCATCTCACCTATGGTCTCTCCAAAGGTCTCATCACCACAAAAGGCTGGTCCATCCAAATAATCAATCAAATCAGAGGTATTAAAACTATACAATGAGGTGGATGAGCAAAAGATACATAACGAAGTGCAATCTCTTGAAACTTATGAATCGGATATTTATAATGAGGGTAATAGTAATATTGTCCCATATGATCAATATGTGACACAAAGTGAAAGTGAGATTGTACCAAGTGATGTATCTTCCGCATCAATGATGACTATGTTTTGATGAATACACCGCATGTGCCCCGATGATTACATCATCTCGAATCGAATGCCTATAAAGAACAAGTTGCTATTTATGAACAACGTGCTAAGTTTGAGTTAACTACCCGTGAGCGGGAAATGGATGACCAAATGCGTAAATTATTTGAAAAAGTAATTTTAGAGAAGAAGTGTTAAAACAAGAGTTAAACTCCTTACAAGAAAAGCTTTCTAAAACTGTTAAGCAAAAGCAAGAGCTTCAAGATAATGTTAAAGTGCTTAAACAAGAATTTAATGCTAAGGAATCAAAACTTTTGAATGACTTTTCTAATCTAAACACTTTGAAAACAAGTTTCAAAACAAGTTGTACGTATAAGGAAACACCATTCGATCGCTCACATGATCACTAAGCATAGAGTCTTAAGAGATAAGCATAGTATTCCCTAGTAGAGGAACCAAATCTCTAGTATTGTAAAAGAGCTAAAGCTTTCCATAAGATTGTATATGATGGTAATGAGATCCTTAAGCCTAGGCAAACACCTTCATGTATTGGAAGCACGGAAGAGGATAGAAAATTAGAAGATACCTCTAGGTAGAAAATGGATAAGAAGCTAGAAGATCCTAAGTGCAAAAGAATAACATAACAATCAAACCCCATGATTACACAAAAGAAAATTGGATCTCCCCGAATGGGTTTAAGCCTCAAACTCAATTAACCACGAACAAATTTTTGGAAGAAAGATATGGATAAGCAAAAGCTAAATAACTTGTTGAAACAAACACTCCCCTTAGGAAAGTGCTCAGACATCTGTGTATCCTCCGAATACACCAATGCATTTAGTTCCTAGAACTATTTCCACTAATAGTAAGACCTTAATCACCAGTATGTTGTGTATCAACTATTCGTTGAGTTTGAGAAGACATGTAAGAAGAGAATCACACCTGCTGTGGATAACTAAAGGGAAAGGGGTTTGAGCAAACTAAAGAATGTTATTTAACCGAGTTCATGCCTTTCTTTAAACAATTAAAAGGTCAATTTGAGAGTCTTCAAAAGGGATTAACTCGGATATCAAAGAAATGGAAAAGGAATTTGATGCAATGATAGTTGAGGTAAATGATTATGAACGGAACTCAAATATAATGAAATTGAAAGGAAGAATCGCATATCTTAAATGAGAACTTAGTATTAAGTTGTGTGGCTTAAGATGTGTTTTATCTTGTTACTAAGCATTCTATTATCGCTTCTCAATTTCATGAATTAACTATTGCCTTGAAAGTTTCCCATGATCGTGTCATTGAGCTTGAAAACAAAACTCGAACTAAATGAGAAAATTGATCGGGATGATCACGATAATTTGGTAAAACATTTTTCTAAGCTAGAAGTTGAACATTTTGATTTGCAAATAAAATATCAACATCTCAATGAAAATGTCAAAACCTCAAACATCAAGACATCCTCAAATGTTCCGAGTTTGATGCACTTTTGAAATAAACAAACGTGTGAACCGATTCAAGCTCATTGTAACACGATCGGAAAGTTGAAAGCCCAAATTTCACAATTAAAGGGTGAAAAGAACAATGTGACTGGCTCCCAAATGCCTCCTCCTTTAGATTCTCAGTGTTCTCAAACTTTTCATCTTCAAAACCTTGTTAATGTTTTACAAAAGAAAAATGAGAGTTTTCTAGAAGAAAATGAAAAGGTTAAATGACACTTTAAAGAGTTATATGATTCAATGAAAGTCACTCGTGACAAGAACAACGAAAAAATAACGTCTTTACAAAAGAAAATTAAGAATCTGAAGAGTCAAGAAAAAGAGAAAATGCCACTTGTCTTTAATGAGAATGTTGCATCAAAGTCATCTGCAGACTCCAAATATATTGTGACTATTAAATACATTCTTCCTCATCTTAGAAATAATGAACTTGTGTTTCACAACTATTTCGCTCACCTTAAGGATAGTCTAGAATGTCTCCGTGAGATTGTAGAAGAGGATTTCATAAATAAGCCACTTGATAGAGAAATTAGGTTTGCTTGCATTCAGGCCAAACGATCTCAGGAGCTGTTAGAATGTTTAATAGCAACATGTCCTAAATCCTTAGGTGCGAAAGAAAAAGTTGTGATGCCTTGTTCTATGCCTAGTGCCAAGTATGCAACCCATTCTATGCCCAAGATAAGAAAGTGAACTCTAAAGTGCCTTCAAGTAGTTCGGATCCCAAGACTTCTAGTTCAGAATGCAAAAGTAGCCCAACCAACTAATGTTCCCATAATTCCTCTACAGAGTAATCGGTGACATAAAAGCAAGCGGGTCAAAGCCTCCAGGAAATACAAAGCAAGATAGGACCTCGCAAGCTAAGAATGTGCATTGGAAGAGAGTAGAAGACCACCCTAGGAACACTAAGTTTGAGTTGAATAAAACGAATCGTGTTGATTCTAGTATTAGCTATAAGAGTACTGTAATTAATTCGAATTCTGCTACTATCTGCAAACCATGTAATGATGATTGCTTGATTTCTGTTACTAATCATGAATGTGGTGTGAATGGTTTAATTAATGCTGATAAATGCCCAGTCAATATTGTTAATGTCAAAAATCAAGCTAAAAAGGCTAAAAGGCAAAGGCAAAAGAAAGCTAGAAAACATTGGAAACCCACAGGAAGAAAATTTAGTAACATAGGTTATCAATGGATACCTACTGGCTGTGAGTTTAATCTTAATGAGTTGTGCCCTAAATTTGCTAAGTCAATGCCCATTAGAAAATGGATGCCCTCTTGGTAGAACTATTCCTTTAAGTGAACATACTTTGAATAGGTTAAATACGGACACTAGTATCGCATCTATTCCGATGATTCCATTGTTCCTACTTCCGATGTGGGTGTTCCAATCAACATTATTAACCAAATGGAACCCATTCTTGCATGGGGATACCAATTATCCGATTATCCATTTTGTTCGTGTTCAACCGCGGATCGTTGAAATCGTTCGTGGTACGGACTCGAGTTGTTCCAAGCATATGTTGGAGATTGCTCATGCTCATGAACTTCGTGAGTAAATTCATCGGGACTGTTAGATTCGGGAACGACCATTTTGGTGCAATTATGGGTTATAGAGACTATGTTGTTGGCGATAGTGTAATCTCCAGGGTATATTATGTTGAAGGTCTTGGTCATAACTTGTTTTCTGTTGGTCAATTTTGTGATTCCGATCTAGAAGTGGCATTTAGAAAACATACTTGTTTCGTTAGAGATCTTGATGGTGTGGAATTGTTAAGAGGAACTCGTGGTTCAAATCTATACACCATCTCTATCGAAGACATGATGAAGTCTTCTCCAATCTGCTTGTTGTCAAAGGCTTCTAAAACAAAATCATGGTTATGGCATCGTCGTCTCAATCACTTGAACTTGGCACCATTAACAATATTTCCGAAAGGATCTTGTAAGAGGCTTACCCAGATTAAAGTATGAAAAAGATCACTATGTTCAAGATGTCAATTAGGAAAAGCAAGAAATATGCCCACAAACCCAAACCCACAAACTCAAGAATGGAAGTTCGCATACCCTTCATATGGATTTGTGCGGACCAATGAGTTAGAATTTTTCAAACAGCAATGGCAAACGATAAATGGTAAGAAATATATTTTAGTCGTTGTTGATGACTACTCTCGATTTACTTGGGTAAAGTTTATTGAGGACAAAGGATGAAACTCGGTGGTCCTACTCTTTTGTATCTATTCGATTGATAGATGTCATCATCAAACTTATCAAGTACAGTGTTTTGTTGGTATTGGCTTCTTGTTCACGTGGTTCGACTTAACATGATATGAATATCTGGAAGGTGATCCAAAATGGCAACAATTGAAAAGAACTGAATGGATCGTGATGGAAAAGCTTTATTCATCCTCCAACGATCAGCGGATGAACATCTTTGTACAAAAGAGTCAAAGGCCGTAACTACCTTGCTTAAATCTATTCCTGCTGATTAGAAGTGTTCATTAGAAAGACAAAAATGTGGTTTCAAAAGAATCGGTTGGCTTATGATGAAAAAATAAGGGTGTTACAAAGTGATCTAGACGAAAACCTAGACCTTTCCTCTCAATGACTTTGATGGATCACAATGGCGACTACTGTGATTCAAGTGGAAGTCCGACTCACCTAAGCACACACCCAAGACCACACCCGAGTCCAAAGTACGATGATGCTACTTATTATGTGAAACACAATTTTGCTTCTAGTAAACTCCATCTTATTAAAGACTGTGATTATCATGAGAAAAGGATGGGTGTTTCCTATGACCAATGAGACCTTTAGACCCACATGGACTAATGTTGCTAGTATTCCTCCATTTGTTCCCAAAGTCGCACATGTGAAAGCGTGTAAACCAGATTCTCTTGGTAAGCCAAGGTGTATGCATATGTTTTTCACGGCGAGCTTAATAGGCCTTTTCCGGTTCCTCTAGTGGAGGATATTCTTCACCGATTACTCTTGGTTGGTGGAACAAGAATGCTAGACTTATGCCCTATACACCTACTAGTTCTTATTTTCACCATATACACCTTATGTCTTCTTTGGTTTATCTTTGTTGCTAGATGGTATATTTTACATGTTTTGTTTATTTTATTCTTTCTTTATTTTCTATTTATAGTTAAAAAATCGTTAACAAAGACTTAAGTCACCATGGTTGTTGCCCTATTGGGTAACCAAAGGATTTATAAAAGTGTTGGTTATATAGTTGTTGATTTGCTAATCGATGGTTATCGTGTACCATAAAGATGGTTAAAGAGACATCAAATCCATTATTTTAATGAACATGAGTTCCTAGATGTGATGAGAATAGTCCGAAACTAATATGTTTTGATGTATCTTTTGTCAAGCGCAAAGATATGGAGTTTCAAAGTTTTGTAGAGATGTAATTGTTAAGATGTTGAGATCTATCGAAGTCAAATTCTTGTGGAATTCGCCGTCTTTGATGGAACAATGCTAATTTATTAAAACCGTAGAAGGTTTCCGATTCTATAGTATTTTCGATATAGTCAATCAAGATTAGTTTGTTAGGATATGCATGACCTATTTTAGGTAGTGATATGCATTTATTTTAGATTATTGTCTATTTAGGTTCCTTACATATAAAAGGAACTAAGGACTTTGTATTTAAAAACTTGAGAAAAACATTCCGGAAAACATCTTTAGAAAGAGTGATAAAGATCCATAGAGGATCATTGTTTTATAAGAAAAACCTTGTTGGTAACTTTGATCTTTCACGTGCATATTCAATCATTGGTATTGATACTAGTCGAGTCGGGATCTTGGATTCGACATTAAGTCAATTTTATGAAAGTGTTGAATCGGTCATCAAAACTCCATATCGAACTTGTAAGAACAATGCTAATTTATTTAAAAATGTTTCTCCGGGTCAAGCAATTGCCATCGCTTGCTACACCCAAAAAACTTGTCCATAAACGAAAACCGATCTCTCCTACCTTCGTGTGTTTGGTGCTTTGTGTTATCCAACAAATGACGGTCAAGATTTAGGTAAATTAAGAGCTAAGGCGGACATTGGAGTTTTTGTAGGTTATGCATCAAACAAGAAGGGTTACCGAATCTACAACAAAAGAACTCGAGATATCATGGAAACTATTCACGTCACATTCAATGAGCTGTCCGGGAAAATGGCTCCAGGACAATCGACCCGCATCTCAACCTTCATCAAGTAGTCCCATCAGTTCTACTCATGTACTTAATCCTTCACCAACAACTCCTTATGTACCTCCTTCAGAAGATAACTTGAAGAAATTGTTTGATCCAATGTTTGATGAACACTATGAGCCAATTGCTAATGATCATCAAATCCATCAACAGAGGTTGCTCCTATCCCTATCAATGAAGTTAACCTTCGGTTTCTATGTCATTAAGTCAAGAAGTGTCTGCTGCACGATCACTCTATCTCATCAACAAATCCTCGATCATCGAGTGTACATCATGGAATTGTTTACGGCACCTATGATGGAGATAATCCTTTGCTACTCCGAAGATGCCCCTTTGAGAACATATTTGCTCACGAACCATCATCGAGCCATCTTCATCGGGAGAAAACGACTCTGCTACTTGGGTTCCTCAACAACAACCACATGAACACCTTAGAAAATGGTCACATGACCATCCATTGGACAACATCATTGGAAAACCCTCTCGTCTGTATCCACTCGTAAACAACTTGCAACTAATGCCTTATGGTGCTTCTTCAACTCCGTCTTGTCTAAGATCGAACCAAAAGGCGTTAAAACCGCCATGAATGAAGACAATTTGGTTCAATGCCATGCAAGAAGAAATTTGTGAGTTTGATCGACTAGATGTATGGGAATTAGTACCGCCCCGATCGTGCTATGATCATTGCTCTAAAGTGGATATTCAAAGTAAAACTTGATGAGCATGGTGATGTATTAAAGAACAAGGCTCGATTGGTTGCAAAAGGATACCGTCAAGAGGAGGTTATTGACTTTGAGGAATCATTTGCTCCAGTTGCATGCATCGAGGCAATCGAATCTTCCCGGCTAATCTTGAAATTAAGAACATGGTAGTCTATCAAATGGATGTAAAGACGGCTTTTCTTAACGGAGATCTTAAAGAAGTCGTATCGCCGACCAACCTAAAGGTTTTGTGAATTGAGCATCCTACTCATGTCTATCGCTTGAAGAAGGATCTTTACGGTTTGAAGCAAGCTCCGAGGGCATGGTATGATCGCTATCAAAGTTTCTTCTATCTACCGGAATCGAGAAAGGAGTAGTTGATCCGACATTGTTCACTAGAAAGTCGTGCAAACATTTAATTCACGTTCAAATTTATGTTGATGATATTATTTTGCCTCGACCGACCCCAATGAATGTGACCGTTTTCTAAGGAGATGGGCTCCAAATTTCAAATGTCAATGATGGGACAAATGTTATTTTTCTTGGGATTACAAATTTCACAAAGTCCTTGAGGCATTTTTACAAATCAATCTAAATATGTTAATGAGATTTTAAAGAAACTTGAATTTGATTCTTGTGACCCTGTTGACACTCCCATGATAGAACGTACTAAACTGGATGAGGACCACTCAGGGATCATGGTAGATCAAACGAAATATCGTAGTATGATTGGATCTCGATGTACCTCACGGCCGATGAGACACGATATTACATTCGTTGTATGCATGTGTGCTAGATACCAGGCTAAGCCTACCAAAAGCACCTTGAAGCGGTTAAGCGGGTCTTCGGTATCTCAAGGAACCATCAATATGGGACTTTGGTACCGAAGGACACCGGTATGTCACTAACGACCTATGCAGATCTTCGACCATGCGGGATGTCAAGATACACGTCGAAACGCCCGGAGGTGCTCGGTTTTGGGTGATAAGCTTGTGAGTTGGTCTTCTAAGAAACAAATGAGTACTTCTATATCCTCTACAGAGGTGAATACATAGCCATGTCATCTTGTTGTGCTCAAATCCTATGGATGAGATCTAATTATCGACTATGGCTTTGAATTCAACAAAATCCTCTCGTATTGTGATAACAAAGTGACATTGCTCTTTCATGCAACAACGTTCAACATTCAAGAGCAAAGCACATCGACATTCGACATCATTTCATCGGGAGCAAGTAGAGAACGGTTTGGTGGAACTCTATTTTGTGAGGATTGAATACCGTTAGCGACATCTTCACCAAAGCTCTTCCTAGAGAACGTTTTGAGTTTATCCTCCACGGCTTGGTCTAAAGAGTCTACAACCGAAACACTTAAGCGTCTTCAAGAGGAAGATGAGGAGTAAAAGGTTTTTCTTCATCCATCTCTTGTATATATTTATTAAAAAAAAAGTGAAATACAAAATTACAAAACCAACAAAAAGCAAATAGAAAAATAGAAAACTTTCAAAAAATCCATAAAAATCTGAAAATCTCGAAAAATTTCAAAAAATATTCTCATTTTTGTCATGTTTTTCTTGATTCGATGATATCTAGGGTCTTTGTGTTGTCATTCAAAGAGTGACACGGGTCTTTAGATGTTGTTCGAATGTACGAAAAAAAAATGAGAGAAAGAAAAACAAAGGCTTATAGTCATTTCAGTCTATAACCCGTTTTTAAAGAAAGAACATAGCCATGCTTTATCTTATTTTTCAAATCTCATGCTTTGATTCTGTTAACAAATGTTTGTCACTAAAACGACAAATGTTTCCTTCACAAGTATTTTTCCTTCTACAAATTCTTCTAAAAAATATTTGTTACTTTAATTGAAAACTAACAAAAATAACTCTGTCTCAATTTTTGAATATCATCTGGACTTGACATTTGTCAAAATCTCTATCTCTCAATCAACAACTTATGTCATTGATTGTGGGGTAGAATGATTTCATTTAAATCAAAAGGTTATTTTGTCATACAATTGGTTCAGACCAAGGTTTATGTCATGTTTTCAAAAGATATTTAAGCATGTTTAATCTTTGGAGTGTAAAGTCTCAGATTTGATCCATATCGGTTAAATGTTTTCATAAGCAAGTCACAATTCTCCTCAAAAGCTTTCAAAATCAATTTAAATCTACAGAGATCACAAATCTCAAATGATTTGAAAATTGTGATCGGAGGAGAATTTGTGATTTAAATTGGATTTTAACTTATAATTCGATAAATGGTTTTATAGTGATTTACAAGCTCTCCTCCCCACATGTGCCAAACGATTTCAAATTTTCCATGCACATGTTGAGGGGGAGCATCTATTTCAAACCAAAAAGGATTGAAACGTGATTGATTTGTTTCAATGTGCAGGTTTTCCTAATATGTGCAAAACACTCTCAAATCTCTATGCACATATTGAGGGGAGAAACTTTGAAAACCACATCCTTTCCAAAATACCCTTAACAAAGTATGAAAGATACTAATTTTGATCGGGAAAGTGATGTTGATATCTTTTAGAAAATGGTAATCAAAGAAGTGAATCCTTCCTCTTGCCTCCGTGTGCCAAAGCGATTTCAAATACATAATGCACATGTTGAGGGGGAGCTCGTTTTCTAAATATATCAAAAACAATTCAGCTACAAAATGCTTTGATAATATATCACAAGTATCTGGATTGATTTTTAAATGGTTTTCAATTGGTTCCAATGGCGGATGAACAATACCAAATAGACCGACTAAATTTACTTTATGTATGGTGATATAAAGATGGTTAGGTTAGGTATTCGTTCCCACGATCCCCTTGAGCGGAGGATCTACCGCTAGGACAATCCACTAGATAGTGTAGATGTCCTTAGGCATGATGAAAAAGGAGAAAAGTGAGAAATGGGAATAATGCGGATGAGACCGAGCTAGTAATCGAATAAACCCAACAAGGTTCTAGTTATGAAGTCTCGGTAAGCACCGAAGGGTTGAAGAATGAAAAGAATTGAATGAGAAAAGGGTGAAAATAAATAGCCCTCCAATAATTCAACCTTAGAGCGTAAACAGGGTTCAATACATATGCTCTTGGTTGTTACTAAGGTAATACGGTATTGAAGACAAGGCGTCATGGACCCGGTGACGCCGCACTAAACTTCCCAAGCTACTCAAGTTCCTCTTAAAAGGACTTGTTTCATTCTCACAGGGAACCTACATTAACTATCGACTTTCTCTTAGAGATTGTTGATATTGAAGAAGGAGACCCTCTCCCTAGTCTCCGGCATAGGAAACCAAAAATGCACGATTGAGTCTAGAGCCAAGAGATCATCCACAATAAATCTCATTAGGACACTGTCAATGAAGACTCTCTGTTTCACACTATGTGGAAAAAGAGATTATATCTTAAGAGTCCTAGGCATTATCCTTGTGGTATTGCCAAAACATCTGAGTGATATGCAAACATAGTCACATTGAAGATGGAAGCCTTCTAGAGCCAACATCATACAAGCTCTTGGTAGGTGGTATGTGAGATCTATCCAATAGATCAACCATGTGACAACCGAGCGAAACAATGGGGCGATTCAAACTTATGAATCAATCTGGTTCGAGTTATGGATTGATGGATACCTTGAAAACCGGTCGTTGTGCTTAAAAATTCTTTTTTAGCACATCGATCGTGTATTAATATTTCAAAATTAAAGGTGTTTATGATTGATAAGCGATTTTCTTTAAAACCTTCGTTGTATTGCAAAAACATTTTATTGAGCAATACCGATTGTCTTTCAAATATCTTTTCATTAATCGGTGAATCTCAAATTCTTTGGTTCACTCACTCCGTGTTGTCTTCTTTGAGATGTTCCGTTTGAGAACAAATTAGAGCATTGTGAAACCACTGTCAAGGAGATTCTTCAAATTATACCGATCACAGCGGTGCTTGTACCGATCAACGGGAACCAGTGGGTCGTGTACCTCAATTCAACGAAAGTGATCAAAGACACTTTCGTGCGCTTTATTGCTAAGCGTTTTATGTAGTGCGCCCGACGTTTGTAGGTGATCAAAATGGAGGTCAATCCATAGCCGCATGCTCACTCAACACATTCATTTCTAAAGAAATCATGATAAGTGCATCAACGACTCGATATTTTCACTCCATGCTTACCTTACTGCCGCAAATATCATGAATCAACTAAAGCTTCCGCTACTCGGATGAAAAGATTTCATGATCCTGAATGTGAGCATGTCGGTCCAAATGTCACAACATCACATAATGACAACACCACAAAGGAAGAGTCAAAGATTTATGGTAGCTGATGATCTCAAAGCTGGCTCAAAACTCATTATCACGTGGATCAGTTAAAGACCTCCATTGAACTAACCAAACATGCAAAACATGAAGAATCAAAGACTACAGGCTACTGAGCAAAGAACTTTAACAAGAATCCAAGAACAATCTTAATGTAACAACTGTTTGTATTCAATGTATTTTGAGGTGACCTCCCTTAGGTGGAGATTGTTAGGATTTAGTAAATCCAGTCATTAAATTGTCGGTCTTCTCAAGTATATGTAATCGTTAGAAAGCTTGTATTCGTAGTTATTTAATGTTATGTAGTATTTAGTTAAGTAACACCGTGGAGGACGGACGGGTCTTTACCCACTGTATGCCTGATCCACAGCTTGTAGGTGGCGTTTATGTAAGAAACTATAAATACCCTCTACCTCCCAAGGTAGAGGGTTGGAGCCCATAATAATACTTTAACTTTCTCTCACTAAGTTCCCAAACCTCTAACTCTTTCTCTCTCTAAAACCATATAGTATACGCCTACTTTTGATCATGGTTTGATGTGTTTGTGAAATCCAATATGTTACAAATATGATAGAAACCAGCCCTTAAGGCTCTTTATAAATGAAACTATACTCAATTACTTTTAAAACGACAAGTGACATGAGTTTCTGTTAGGATCATATATTTTATGTTGTTTGATGATTCGGGTGGTCTAGGATTATGATGATACAAGAGTGCCATGTTTAGAGAGATGAAGAGAGTAGAGAGGGTGATTCAAGAGAGATAAAAAAAAGAGAAAGGTTAGATTGAATGAGGCACCACCCCTTTCAAGGATGGAAGGGTATTTATAGTTACAAGCTAAACGCCCTCACGCCGAGGTGTGGATCGGGCATACGGTGGTAAAGACCCGTCCGTCTCCACGGTGTTGCACTAAGCTAATCTATGCTAATAACTAACTAACTAACTACTAAGTAATGTAAATAATGATATGTCTACGAGCTAACATATGCTAGACTATAATTGGGGTGACCGACACTTCCTTATGGAATTTCCAATTCCTAACAATCTCCCCCTATGGGATGTCACCCCATGATTTACATTTTGAATCCTATCATTCTATTTTGACTTCTATTCTGAGCTCGTAGACTTTAATTCTTCAACTTCCGCATCTTTGTGCTTTAGCAGTGATTCTTCAAAGTCCGGCTGCTTTGTACTTTTAGTGGAGGTCTTTGAACTGGTCCACATCTTGATGATCTTCGAGCTTTCTTTGAGATCATAAGCCACAGTAAATCTCTGGATCACACTTTTTTGTGTTGCCTTCATGTGATGTTGTGACTTAAGGACCGACATGCTCACACTTTACGGATCATGACATCTTTTCATCGAGTAGCGGAAGCTTTCTTGGTTCATGATATTTGCAACTATCGAGCCGAGTTATGTAGATAAGCACTTGTCATGATTTCTTTAATTAAGTGTGGATGTTGTGAGCATGCGGCTTTGGATTGACTCCTCAATTACGATCACCGCAACCATCCAAATGTACCGCAAACAACAGATAGCAATAAAACACACGTAAGTGTCTTTGATCACTTTCGTTGAATTGAGGTACACGCCCACGGTTCCTCGTTGATCGATACAATCTTACTGTGATCGGTATAATTCCAAAGAATCTCCTTGACGGGGTTTCGATTTGTTCTAGCCGTTCTCAAACCGAACGTCTCAAAGAAGACAACACGGAGTGAGTGAACCAATAATTGAGATTCACCGATTGATGAAAATAGATTTGAAAACAATCGCATATTGCTTGAAGAAAGAGTTTTGCAATATGACGAAGGTTTTTGAGAAAGATCAATTTTCAATCGAAATACTTTTGTATTTGAAAGAGTACACATTCGATGTGCTAGAGAAAAGAAGAGATTCGCACATCGAACGTTTTTTCCAAAAGTATTTTTTTTCAATCAGAGATACTTTTTGAATTTGAAAATGAATACACATTCGATGTGCTAGAGAAAACAAGATTTGCACATCGAACAGTTTTTCCAAAAGTATTCGTCAGTTCATTTCATGGACCAAGGTTGATTCAAAAATGTATCGCCCCATTGTTTCTATCCAGTTATCACAAGCTTGATCTTTAGAAAATATCTCGCATGTCACCCACCAAGAGCTTGTTTGATGTTGGCTCTAGAAGGATTTCCATCTTCATCGTGAATACTTTACATATCACTCAGATGTTCTGGCAATACCACAAGGATAATGCGTAGGACTCTCAGTATACACTTACTTTCCACATTGTATGAAACAACAAGTCTTCATTAATTTTGTGTCCTAATGAGATATTGTGGATGATCTCTTGACTCTAGACTCAATATTATACTTTGATTTCCTATGTCGGAGACTAAGGAGAGGGTCTCCTTCTTCAATATCAACAATCTCTAAGAGAAAGTCGATAGATTATGTAGGTTCCCCATGAGAATCAAACAATTCCTTTTAAGAGGAACTTGAGTAGCTTGGGAAGTTAGGTGCGATCGTCCATCGGTCCCATGACGCCTTGTCTTCAATACGTGTTACCTTGGTATGACCGAGAGTATATGAATTGAACCCGGTTTACGCCCTAAGGTTGAATTATTGAGGGCTATTTCTTTTCACCCTTTTCTCATTTCATTTCTTTTTCATTCTTCAACCCCTTTAGTGTTTACCAAGACTTTATTACTAGAACCTTGGTGGGTTTGTTCCAGTACTAGCTCTGTCTCAGTCGACACTCTTCCCATATTCTCATTTTTCTCCTTTTTCAATATACCTAAGGACTCTACACTATCTAGTGGATTGTCCCTGGGTAGATCCCTTCGGTTCTGGGTGGATCGTGGGAACTAATACTTAACCTAACCATCCTTATAACACCATGCATAAAGTAAAATGGTCAGTCTTATGGTACAGTTCATTCCTTCTCGAAACCAATTGAAAAATCATTTGGAAAATCAATCAAGGTACTTGTGATATAATATCAAAAGCATTTTGTACCTTAAATGTTTTGATCATGTAGAATTGCTCCCCCTCAACATGTGCGTATGATTTTGAAATTGATTAGCACATGGAGGCAAGAGGACTTTGAAATAATTTCTTGATCACAATTTCCTTAGAAAAAGCCATTTGAATTTCTTTGGTAAATTCTCCCCAAAATATATGCGTAGGATATTTGAAATAATTTTATCACATAGAGGAAGGAGTTCTTTTGAAGTACATCCACGATCACAAAGGCCATTAAGAAACCATTTAGAAAATCAATCAAGGTACTTTATGTTAAAGCATAAAAGCATTTGTACCTTGATAGTTTATTTTCTTTTGAAATGCTCCCCCTCAATATGTGCTTCGAGATTCGAAAGTGTTTAGCACATATGGGAGATCAGTCTGCACTTTTGAATCAAATCGATCATCATTTGTCAGATTTCATAATTAAATCACAAATTCTCCCCCGGTCAAAAATATCAAACCCTTTGAGATTTTGGATCCCAAGTGATTTAATAAGGTTTAGAAAACATGGGAGAAAATGTGCCTGATTTAAAAAGCTCTTCTGGTTTATGGTTAAATACTCCTCCACAATCATGTGCATTATGTATTTGAAATCGTTTCGCACATGAAGGAAGGAGTGCTTTTGAAACAATCACCCTTTAAAAGCGATTTGAGATTTAAATCACGATCTCTTCCCGATCAAAATTTCAAACCAATTGAGATTTGTGATCCCAATTGATTTAAATCGTTTAGAAAATTGGGGAAAGACGGGGAAAATGCGATATAGACCAATTATAAATATTAAAGATTTAATTTTGAAAAATGACTTATATAGACCAATTATAAATGTTTAAGATTGTTAGTGTCATGTATGATAGTTTTAAGAGATCTTTGAGTTAAAATAAAACAATTTCATAATCAAACAAGAACAGAAAAAATTTCATTTTGAAAGATCTTGATTCAAAAGAAAAATCATACCATGACATAACATTAAATTTTTAGGTCACCACTTATTTTGTACAAACGGACTTGATAGATGAAATATCGATTGAAAATATTTTATTTTAAATCACTCTCCCCTCAATCGATGACCGAAGTCGTTGATTGAATGACTTAAGTTTTGATAAAATGAAGTCCAGTGATTTCCAAAATTAAGTCCAATTTATTTTCAAAACAATATTTTTCCATTTTCAAAACAACATTTTCAAAATTGTTTTAATAAAAATGGTATCATCCACTACTTTTTCTTGCACAAAGATATGTTAAGTGGTTGAGCTGCTTATGTTGTTTTTGTAAGGCTTGAAGATAAACCATCTGCTGATGCAGTGAGACCTCTGAAGTTGCATCTATCGTGCCAACTATCCATAGAGAGATCTAATTAAGTCTCGTTTCTTCTTTTGTCGACCCAAGAAATAGTTTCCCTTTCCTTTCGGCATCCAATCATCAACTTTTGTGGGATCCGATCGGAACATTCTTATAATCCATAATATACGCATACGTTAGTAGACATACAAGCAGATATATGGTGGTCGACAACCTTTGTTGGAAACAGTATTGGACCTTGATAGATCTTGAGCTCGTGGATCGTTATATATGCCTATGTAATCACAAGCACAATAAAAGACAATCTCTACTACTTATATTTATCAATGGAATATAAACACAAGTAACACAAATAACTAAGAACTACATGATCCTCTATGGATCGTTATATTGACTAAAACTTTGTTTTCCAATCGGTACATAACTCATTCTATTGTGTTCCTTTTATGATAAGGAACCCTAAACAAAACCTAAACCGTTTCCCAAGAAGCGTATAATCATAAGACTAAATAAGATATACACAATCACTTCCTAATAAAGCTCATGTATATCCAAACTAAATATACTAAACACGAAATAAACACTTCATGAAACAAACTAATAACTATTAAACTTCAAAGAGATTATGTCTTGACGAGAATCCACTCTACTTGAGTAGAATCCTTGGCATTAATTTCAAGCATAATCCAAACTTCACATAATTCCAACAATCCTCCCTAGCTGGAATTTGACTTGGTTAAGTTCGGTTTCGATAGATCTTTAACTAGACAAAGACCAGAGGATTGTCCACGAACAATAGCGTAAAGAATACAAATTAGAACATCTCTTTGATGAAGAAACTACGAAACTCCATATCTTTGCGGCAACAAATGACAACGGTACATCAAAACATATTAGTTTCATACTATTCTCATCACATCCGGAGTGATAACTCCGTGAGAGTGAATCATTGAAAATAATGGATTTGATGTCTCTTTACCAATAGCCATCACTCTTTGGAGTAGCCAAATGTTTTAGTTAGAAAACCATGGTACATCGATAACCATCGATTTATTAGCAATCGCAACCATGAACGGTTTGATATGTCTTAACACGTAGTCGTTTGCTCGGGACTAGTCAATTCTTAGAATTGGTGAATTGAGAACCAAATATGGTATTCCTTTGCCTTTACCACAAGCCATATACATGTGGGCTAGTCAATTCTTGGATTCCAAATAGGAATAAATCATGGTGAATTGAAACCATACAACACTCAAACAATTAAGCATGGGTGGTTGCATTCCTATGATTTTGAGCAAATCATTACTGACTATCAACAGATTTGATGTGTCTTTACCAAAGTCGCACCCTTGGACTAGCTAACTCTTTGACATACACAAGGTATATCGGTGAGTCAATAACCATCAAAAGTATACAACAAACCTGCAATAAAAGTTAGACAAACAAAAATATTTTTTTTTTTTATTTATTTTTTTTTTAACTAAGAAATAAAAAGAACAAAAATTACAAAAGAAACAAACTATTACAATCAAGATGAACCTTTATGTTGCAGAAGCTGAGTTTTAATCAAACCAACACATTGAAAAGCATGAAGCTCATCATTGCCAACTGGATTAGGAGATACTTCCAACTTCTGTCTTAGCATTCTTTCCATGAATTCAACAGACAAAGGATAAATCTTATCCGAGAACATACACAAAATCATACCACATTGTGTCTCGAACCACATGAATACATGGTGAGCATAGAACCTCAACCTCAATCTCCCACTTATGTGAATTCTTCCAAATAGAATACCCTTTACCTACGGAGAATGAGAATTAAACAAGACTTGAAGATCACCCAATAAATATAAACCAGAACCCGTTGGTGAATGAATATTATAATCTTGGTGACATGTTCATCTGACATCTTCAAATCATGTCTATTTACCAAATGAAAGATGTCTTTCAAGAAGTTGAAGTGAATAACAGTATTATCCAGTCGATAAACAGTGTTAAGCTTTCCAGCTTTCCAATTGATTAATACCACATGTGTACCTTCAGGGAAAGCCTCAACAGGTCCAACTGTTATAAAAGTTGACTCAACAGCCGTGAGATCTAAAGAAACACTCTTGGAAAGATGTTGCCTAGCCAGTCTGACAGAACTCCTTAAGGAATTAAGTTTCCTTTTAACCACACTTTTCTTCCTCCTACCAGCTATTGTATATGTATCAATTTGTATATCATCTTTCTTACTCAATGGATCACCCAAATCCACACTTGACACTGCTTCAGAAGAAACACAAGAAGATTCAGCAGAAACAACCTTATCGAGAGAAGGATTAGCTCAGAGGTTGTTTGAAGTAACTGTGGAGAGATCACCGTGAGGCAAAACGACATCAAAATTATCCACTATATCAACTGTTTTAGGTCTCTTTGCTTTAGGACCATCGACACGAGTATCAATCCTTTCCAATTGAGAAGAAGAAGTAGAACCGATGAAGAAAACTTCATTATCATATTATCTTTGCTCGATCAAAGCATCATCGAGACAAAGCAGATTTGCTTCATTGACATGCGAATTATAAATAGTAGAACTATGATTCTTCACAACTCTCCTCATATGAGCCCTCTTCTGAACAACAGTCATTGGTTTTTCCCTTTTTGCTTTATGTCATTGAGCAATAAGAACTCTCCTCTTTGCAGCCGCTTCTAGCTTCTTTTGATTACCAAGAGCCACCATTTGATCCACAAAATTGTCATCATCAAAGATGCTCTAATATAAGCTTTGCAAGATTTGGATCGATGCACCTTGGTAGTATAGGCATCCCATTGATCATTAGTGATCTTAGGAAGTAATGCATCAAGCTCTAATTTTCTTCAGCAGACAAATTAGAATCGATCGAGCTTGAAGAAATTCAAGAACTACACGACTCTTGCATATTTTCATAATCAAGAAACATCCTAGCTTGAGCTTGATGTTCATCTTGATTACTAGACTGAACCAATCATATCGGCAATCACAACTTCCTTTCCTTTGTCGGAAGATTCCTCAGTGAGAACCAATTTGAGCTTGGAAGGAACATCAAACCATCATCGGAAGAAACATGTTGAGACAAATCCTCAGCGGTGTAGAAAAAACTTAAGAAGAATTCAACTTATAAATTCTCGACCATAAAAATTCATCATCAATTTCTTTGAAGGTGAAGAATTTGGTTGTTCTTGTACAAATGAGGCTTGATCATGATCGAAACAACCTCCTCAACTAGAACATCAGCGGTTGTATCAACAACATTTGGCTCCTCGAAGTTTGATGAGATACCTTATTCGAGATATTGTCTTCTTCTTCTAGTAAATATAATAGGCACCTTTCTCCTTGAAGATTGACAATAGGAGAAGAAACACCGGACGTAAGAGTGCATCGGACCAAGATTCCAAGTGATGCATCTTGAGTCTCTTCTTGCTCCTCTTTGAAGAAACCAAACTCTCTTTTGCCCTTTGAGTCGATAATTCCTCCAAGTTCTCAACTTTGTACGCAACTCCACAATCTTATCACCAAGAGTAGACTTGGTCTCGCAAGCTCCTTCTTGAGATCGGCCACCTCCCTGCATACTTGTTCACTAGCGCATATATTGAGGTAAGTGTAATAGATTCCTCGGCTCCTGGCGATTCCTCGGTGGTAATGGGAGGTTCATTGAACCTTCAGGGACTAGGTGTGGGCAATCTATCGAGATTAACTCGAACCTCATCAAGAGAAACTTGTGTAGGAGATGGAATAGGACAAGGTCTAGGTGAAGGTAAGGATACCTCGAAGTGTGAAGGTCCCTCATCAATAATGGCGAAGGATTAACATCGTGAGTATTGATAGAAGGTAAAGTATCAACATTATCTTCATGGTGGTCTCATTCTCACGAGGCAACATGGTGCTAATAAAGGAAAATGTGTCCCCTCAAATTTAGTTCTCATTGAGCAAATAACTTAGAAGTTAAAACTCCTATGGGATGAAAAGCTTGGGTATGGTAGAAACATCCAATATCATCTGTAAAACCTAGGGTACATCAAAACTTGCCCTTTTCCTAGTTATATTCTCAACCATATTATCGAAAATAAACTTAGAAAATTATAAGTCAAACCACGAGATAGACAAATAATACCACATCCCAAGCGGGTTGGCAGTCCATCCTCCGGTTGTGCTTAAACTTGAAGCAATGTATGAACAAAACCTCACATAGGACAAAGCGGTTTTTAACCACATGTCGATCCTCGTACCTTGATAACCAATTGCTCTAAGCCCTTCAAGTACCAACACGACATTAGAATGATAAACCCATTTTCATCATTCAAGCGAAGTTGTCTTGATCGTTCCTCTGTCACCACATACTGTTCCTTCAACCCTTGCTACAATCTATGTATCACTCCTTTTCGTAGCCGATGCCCAAAATTGAGTAACCAATGATTCATATATAGCATTTGGAGAATGTGTTAGAGCATCTTGAATCTTTGATCTCTGAAGAAATTCAATCATCGGTCTATACAACTCGTCACCATTAGCGGTTCCCGAGCGACCTTATTATGATCATGTTTGAATTGAGCGCCATGAAAGATTTTGAAAGTTAGGGTTACGATTTACACAAATGGAAGTGTTTTGAATGAGAGTAACAAGTAAATCTATTAATATGGGACAATATATGCGAGAGAGAATAAGTAGAAATTTCCCAATTTGGGTCAAAGTTGACCAATCTTGGCGTGGACTTCTACTTTACACACTTTCACTTTCAACTCGGTGAAACATTAGCCATTCTCATGAAGCATACTTATCGGTGAAACGGATCACGATTCAAGAAGCTTGATAAATATCTTTTCTTGTTTCACCGCTTGCATTAAATCTCATTACCACTTGAAACCGTCTATAAAACAATCCCGATGTATACTTACCTCTTCATCAAAACCCCAAATATCATTCCAAACCCTAATTCCATCAATGCTCCAAAATTAACCACAATAAAACATGAACACCAAACACGATATCATAGATCTCACGACATCATCCTCATCATCATCATCATCATCAAGTGAAGATTCAAACCCATGGCTTCATTACTTTCCACAACCATATCCACGACCAAAGAAATCACCCTTTCTCCCTTCTTGGAAGATGATAGTATAGTGACTCCAAGTGAATCTGCGATGATTACGATGACTCTATAAGGAGAGCACATCTTACTCCCAACCTCCGGCACCTCGGCCTCAACGAAGGCCGCGGGCAAAAATCCACCACTCCCTAAAGATAGAGGTGGTTCTCGATCTTCTGCATCGGGTTTTGGTGCATCAACACACATCGTATAGAGGAAATGCTTCAGGATAGTAGATGGGTTGCATTTTAGTTGAAATCAATAGATGAAGCACAAAGGACACATTATTTTCTTCATCATCATGATTTGCATCAATCCATCCTCTATTTTGATCCTTAGCATCCTCATCATAGTAGTTATGCATCTCGACCATCGAGATAGAATGAATGGGTGGTTATGCAAGACTTCATAAATGCATATCCGACATCTAGTGTGAAAGATGTGGCGATCATGCATATCCAACGATCGTTAGATGTTGGAATAGATGATATGTAATAAATTAGGATTAGCGGATCAAGTAGATGCATTTGATGTTGTTTGTACTCTGTAAGCTGTAAGCTGTAAACTGTTTCTTGAATGAATGAATGAACAATTTGCTTCAGTACTTCTTTTGAATGAACCATATAACTTCAGTACTTTATCATCAGAAGAAACAAATAACTCACTTCAGCACTTTGAATTCAGTAGAAACAAGCTTAAGAGGTTTCTTGACCATATTCCAAATGAACAACCAAACTGCAAAACAGAACAAAACAGAGAAACACACAAACCAACAAAGAAACATAAACTAAGATTACATTAGCTGGTTAGAGTTAGATAAAATCAAACAAATATACAAAATTACATAGCAAAATGCAAAGTATACACAAATCCTCCCCTGAGGCATATGCCTCCCACAGACTATGCCTCCCTTAAACTTTGGTTAAGGGTTAAGCATACCGATATGGACCACAAGGTGTTGAAACCTTGGTCCTTCAAAAGCCTTGTTAACAAATCGCCACATTATCATCGGTATGAATTTTGACCACTTTTATCAAATGTTTATCATATGCATCTCTTATAAAGTGGTGCACGATTTCAATATGTTTTGTTCTCTTGTGAAAAGCTGGATTTTAACAATGCATATGGTACTTTGATTATCAATAAAAATTGTTGTGTTCATGAAATTGTACCCATAATCCAACAATTGATTTTGAATCCAAAGAACCTGTCCATGACAATTCTTGCAGACAACGTGCTACCTTGAGTAGATGAGGTAGCCACGATAGTCATTTACGGCATTGCCAAGAAATCAATCTCTTTCAAGGAATTGGCAACCTCCAGTTGGTGGACCTCCTATCGGTTGCACCAAACATATTCACTATCACTATAAGCTTCCAAATTAAAAGGAGACTCTTTGGGTACCAAAGACCTAGTTGAGGTTGGCCTTTGAGGTACTTAAAGATCTTCTTAACATTGAGATGGGAAGTCGGTGGAGTAACTTGATGTCTTGAACAAACACTCGCGACAAAAGTAATATCGGGCCTTGAAGGCATTAAATACATCAAAGAGCCAATCATAGACACGTATAAATGAACATTCACATGTGGATCTTCTTCATTGTTGGTCTTTGACTTTGGAGCTTCATAAGGTGTAGTGGCGATCCTCACACCCTCCATACCAAACTTTTCAAGATGTCCTCACATATTTGTCTCCGTGATAAAGATACCATCGAGTTCTGTTGAACTTGGAGACCCAAAAGAAAGTCATCTCCCATGGCACTCATCTGAAACTCTCCGCCTTCATAAGCTTCTCAAACTCCCACACCAAGCTTCCTTTGTGGATCCAAAAATAATGTCATCCACATACACTTGCACAAGAATAATATCGTGGAATTCTTCTTAAGGGAGTAGTCTTATCAATTGCACCTCTTCTATAACCATGCTTCGGAAGAAATGTAGAAAGCCTAGAATACCGGGCTACGGGTTCTCGATGTAGTCCATAGAGAGCTTTGACTACCTTGTAAACATGATTAGGATGATCGGATCTTGAATCCTTTAGGTTGAGTGACATAAACCTCCTCTTCAATTTCACCATACAAGAAGGCTCCTTTAACATCCATCGATAGACCATAAAACCCATATAGGATGCATAAGCTAAGAAAATCATTATAGCCTCAACTCCGCCACAGTGCAAACACTTCATCATAATCTATCCTCCTCTTGTCTATACCCTGTGCAACTAATCGCTTTGTTTTTAATGACAACACCTCGTGCATCTCTCTTATTCTTCGAATCCATTTAGTCCCAATAGCATACTTTCCATCGGTAGTGGTACCAAGATCCATACCTATTTGATTTTGAAATTGTTGCATCTCATCACCGCATTGCCTCAAGCCAACTTGAATCATCAAGAGCACGAGTAACTTGGTTGGTTCCACTTGTGAGAGAAAACAAGCAAACAAACAATGTTCATAGTACGTGTGATTGTCTCTCTCGATTTGAGACATAAGAGATAAAGCCACTGACCATATTTAGAGCGTGCTCTGATGCCTTGTTCTAACATGTTCATTAGGATCACCAATAATATTAGGCGTGGATGAGCATTGTTGATCCTTGTAGTAGTAGTGGTGTTGACATCAATGGAGGAATCAAGATTAGTCATGATAGGTTCAAAGTCGATATCATAGGAAGGTGTGTTGAAGATTCACCTTTGGGTTGATGATGACCAAGATCCGAAGGTTTTGGAAACCGTGTATAAGGTTCTCCAAGGTGCATTGACACTCTTGTAGAGATAGGAGTAGAATCAACATGTCTTTCGATCGAATGAGAGAGGTAAGGAGAAAGCAGAATCTCTTTCGGTGAATTGATGTTTCCTTTGATTGCTTCACGGCACTCTCCTCAACATTCCTCTCGGCGTCTAAATTGGATGCATACTCTTGTTTCTTGATCCGCAAGGTCCTCGACATAATGGAATTCATCTTCACTCACATCGGTATAATCTTTAGAAGTGTCACCTACAAAATTGTTCGGGAGAAAGAAGGAACTACAATGGGTTGTTCATCATCTTGAGACCATCGTCGAATGAGCATCCATAGTCTCTGCTTTGGTAGTTGGAGATGCTTGAGAATCGCATGTTGGTTAGCCATATGTCTAGAATAGCCCAAGTAATCGGTCAAGTAATCAAGGTCAAATGACCAAACATGACCACGTCCTTGAACATTAGGCTTGTCTTCAGATACCTAAGATTCAATGTCTCCTCAATCTTCTTAGCGTATACATTGTAAACCACTGACGCCTTACTATGAGCGAATACCCACAATGTAACCATCATCGCCTTTCTCATCAAATTTGCCCAATGGATCACTTGTTTTCGAATAGTCACTTGACGTACCAAACGGTTTAAGGTAATGAATAACAGAACTTTCCCAAAAGAAGTTCATATGGTGTTTTGAGATGTGGTCTAGTAATGGACACTCTATTTAGTACATAACAAGTCGTACCCAACAACTGGTCAAAACATGGTTGGAAGCTTAGAGTCCGCCAAAGATTGATCTTGCGACCTCTATTAAGGTCCTATTTTTCCTTCGCCACCCCATTTTGTTGAGGGTTCTTGGAGTGCTATAGTCCGTTTGATTCCTTTTGACCTCTGAGTTCTATAAGTATAGCATTCTTGAACTCGTCCCATTATCACACCCGATTCCTTTCACCTTTTGTTCAACCGATTTTCAATAAGGGTAATGAAGTCTTTCAACACTCCGATGTTTCATCTTTGGTCCTTAGAAAGAATACCCAACAAAATTTGCTAAAACCATCGATGATCACCGAGACAAAAATATTTATGATCAATGCTTCTCACTTGAGTTGGACCAAACAAATCCATATGAAGCGGTGAAGAGGTTCGAAATAAGGCTTCTTGCAGAATGAGAACACCTTTGTATGAGGCTTTGTGCCGCTCCCTTTATTGCATGCAACACGCTTATGATCATTGGTGAACACTTTGGAAGGAAGACCTTGAACAAGGCCCGGTTTAGAGAGTCGGTTTATGGTCTTGAAGTTAACATGGGCCATCCGTCTATGCCATTTGGTGGACTCATCTGATTGCTTTAGCCACCAAACACGTTAAGTCACCTTGGTTTGACATTAGTTAAATTGAATGTATAAAGATTGTGATCATGAGGAACTTTGGTAATTGAAGTTTCTTACGGGAGTTTGAAGTCTTTAGATAGAACAAGACATTCATCCTCGTGAAGAGTACTTTGTTCTTGGTGTCACATATTTGTGAGGCGAAAACAAATTGAAGTGTTGAAGTTCCTTGACATAATATACATTCTCAAAGTCCGGTGAGGTGTTTTGATGGTCCCTTTCGATGCATTCGCCATCACTTCCTCCAAAGGTTACATTGCCTCCTCCTTCAATGGGTACAAAGTTATGCATCATGTCCCTGTTTCCGACATACTTCTTGAACAACCACTATCAACAATGCCAACATCTTTATGCTTAAGGGGATGATCCTACAACAACAAAAATATACGAGATAATTAGTACACTATGGAGGCTAAGTCATTGACTTGAACATTTTATGGATCATGAGTTACATATAAGATCTATTGTTCTTGGGTTTCCATTGAAACTTAGGTTGCATTCCAAGAACAAGATTATGCATATCCGAGTCACTGGAAAAGCTATTTTAAATCTTCATATACGAAACTACTTTATCAAATTTATTTGATCTAAATTGAGCATTTTAGCATGTACATTTCATCTTTTCTTGCATAAAGATTATGCATATCCGAGTAGTCTTATCTAACCGGATTTCTCACAAGAAAGATTTTCTTGTCTTATGAGTCATGCAAGGCGTACCAAAATGAAATAAAAGAAAAGCGAGAAAATAAAACAAGCTAATAAAATCTAAAACTTCGTCATCGTGACAGTTTATTTATAACGCGTCTAGAAAGATAAATATTACAACTTTCCGTTTGAAGTTATACATTTACGGGTAACAATGGAGAATCAAAATACATCTATTATCTAGAAAATACTCAAACAAATAAATATACACTACTTTCTTTTATCTAAAGATTACAAAAGTAAAATAAATAAAAACTTATCCTAACCCCACATATACCCCCCCCCCCCTCTCTTTCTCTTTATCTATTCTGATCTCCTCCTGCTTCTTCTGAAATACGCCCCACAACAAACTGCCTCCTCCATTTTCGTCTCCTCCTCCATCCCTCCCCCCGCCTGCGCCTTTTTCCCAAGGAGGATAACCTCCAAAACATCCTTCCCAACACCTTAAACAACTTCAATCCAAGAATAGCTAACCCTTGGCTTATCCCATGGAAGCAAATCGACAAGATGAGGTCCCCCATTTGATTCCTTGTCCCTAGGAGTTTCGGTTAAAGGCAAGACAAAGAAGAGCCACGTGAAGGCCAAGTATCATTACCCAAGAGAGGTCTTACTTCATCCCCACATTCGATTGACCAAGTCAAGCTACTCTTTTTACTCCTTTAAATACCCCCATCGGTCCACAGTGATACCACAACTCACAACTTAGAAATCAAAAGCTAGAGAGATACAAAGTGCTTGTGGTTTCTTGTGGATTCGATTAGTGGGATTGCTTCTACTCCTTGTTTGTTTACCGTTAGACACTCCTCTTTGTTGTAAGGCCTTTACCGATTTCAAACTTCTATGTTGTTAAATTGTTGTTTTCCATTGAAATCTTGTACTTGTTCATACCTAGAAACCGTTGCATAAATGTTGTGGGTAGATTGGTTTTGAATATTTACATCTTGTGTGATATAAGGAATATGAATCAATTAAAAAGTAAGATGTGTTTATGATGTTAAAACTTGGGTCATGTTGTCGATTGTCACACGGAAGTTTACAAACTTATTTTCTTGTTTTTGGAATCGTTAAAATATTTCGATGAGGCTTTCAAATCCGAATATATTGTTTACATTGGCTCGAAAAATGGAAGCGTTTAGTTTATTTTATGGCTTATTGATTTAGGATTAGTGTTACTCAAATTTGTGTGCTCGAGGAAAAACCTGATATGGCGAATTTGACCTCTTGATTTATTATTTTAGTCTTTCTCGCTATGGGTAGAATGGGTAATCTTTGGACTCAGTTAAAAACTCGGTTTAGGATGAGTTTTGTGCGGTCGTGTAGAAGGGAATTGGTAAGCCGAAAGGCTGCAAGACGCCCCTCCCCTTTCCTACGCAAATGACCTCCATGGAACCATTCAATATAAGCCTTTAGTGGAGTGTTTCGAATCTGATTTCCAGCTCGAGTAGGGGTGATTGTTTGCTGCCTTCCTTTCTTGTTTTCCCAATTGTAGGCGTTTAGTAAATGCCTTTTTATTCACTGTCACGTTTATTTCTTTAAAGTGAACTGCTCTTTTTCTTCTTTCCTACACATCTTGGTGCGTTTGGGTTGGCGGTGGCCCTCGCTGACGTTTAAAAACTAGGCCAAAGCCCACTTTCCTTTGTGCTCTTTCACCCACAACGGGTGTTTGTTTCACTTATTTTCAGCCACCCAAAGGGTGTTTAGTTGTTGCCCATGCAGCCACCCAAAAGGTGTTTAGCTGCTGCAAAACAGCCACCAAAAAGGGTGCGTTTAGTACAGCAATTAGGGTGCGTTTGGTGCAGCAAAAGGGTGCGTTTGGTGCAGCAAAAGGGTGCGTTCTTTGTACCAAGCAGTATGCGTTGTCACGATTTTACGCACCAAAAGGGTGCGTTCTTTGTACCAAACAGGGTACTTGGCTGCTGATTTTCAGCACCATTTAGGTGCGTTTGGTTGCTACAGTTCAGCCCACAACGAGTGCGTTTATCCCACCTATGCGCAGCCACTCGAAGGGCATTTTTCCTCCTTCTCCTACCTGTTTTGATCCAAGTATATAGCTTCTATGTCAAATGTTCTCAAGATATGTTATCCTCTTTTTATTCCTCACAATGGGTGCGTTTGGTTCATTCGTTCACAACTCACAATAAATAATTTTTAAGATATGTTTTTATTCACAATAAATAAGATATGTTTTGGTTCACAATGGGTACGTTTAAGATATGTTTTTATTCGTCCACAATGGGTGCGTTTTTTTAAGGAGTTGGGCCAAAGCCCATTTGATGTTCATTCGTTTCTAAGGAACAGATATGTACTCGAGTTTGCAACTGAAAAATAAGGTTTTATAAAGTGAGACAAACAAATTAAGTTCGTAACGTGGAGTATAACAAAATTGTCATCTTAAACGTGCTACGATTACTTGTCTCTTTTTCTTTCTCACGCTTCGTTCACAACTCACTCGTCTACCCGTGTTGACAAAATTACTTTCAACAATATTTCACGATATCTCATTTTACAAGCATGATATAAACGACTAACGAAGTGCCATTAACTCATAATTTATACTAAACAAATTTTATTTTAAAACAATAATAATTTCCTACATTTCGTCATCAAATATATTTTTGACATATAAACAAGTCATACCCATTTTTCTAAAAGACAATTATAACATATAAAATGGAATTTATTTTATTTTCACCATTTTAATAAAACTATTTTTTCTTATATATACCTATATTTTAAACAACGTCTTTATAATATAAATACGTTACTAATTAGTTATGATATTTTCCGTCGTCATCTTCCGGCACGACAAACCCACGACTCATTCGTTTTAATATTTTTGTGCGTGTCAAAGTACTTCCATGAGGCAAAGTTAATCATAGTCAATAATAAACGATACACATAAATAACTTAAGCTTTTGGTGTATACAAATGTTACCAACTCAAACTACAAGGTATTAATTAAAGTATTGGTACATAAATTATAGGTCGCGTGGCGGTGCTCGGTGCACCACTTACTTGATTTCTTTACTACTCGGATCTTGCTCTACTAAGGTGAGTTCATAGCCTCGCCTTTACTTATTTATTTCAAACCCATGAGGAGATGCATGCTATAAACTAGAACACAAGTCTTTCTTAAAGCAGTATCTTTGCTGATCATTATTATTATAGCCTAAGTTGCCGCCATAAGTCCCTTACATCATGAACCATTAATCACTTACAGTGAGCGAATATTGTGGATAGTACTATGGGAATTAACGACCCGACTCGGTTATCGGAAATAACCGGGCGCACTATATTGGTTAACTATGGAATTGGCAATTCCATCTCGAGGGCAATATTATTACTTACACGATAATTAGGTGTATGCGATTAGTTTGGTGTCATGAGCTTAGTGCATAATAATAATCTATGTTTTCTATGGTGATTGTATTGAAGCAATTATCATCTTTTACTTGTGTTCAACTAATTACTTAAACCTATGAATATCACTCAACATTTTGTTGACCTTTTAAGCATGCTCATCTCGGTACAAATTAGACTTTCATGAAGGCGTGGAGTGGGCGTCATGGGACACTTGAAGTGGTGTCATATTTCAATTAAAGTTATCATTTCGTAACGTTTAAAACTATCTTTGATGTAATTTCAAACATGTGGTATTTTACTTTGTGTTCTCAAAACACTAAATTTTATGAAATGGTAACAACTTTTATTTTAAAACGCCTCTTAGAGTCGTTTTCTATAACTTGTGACTATGATCCTCTAAGTAATACCCCAAATAGTCTTCCATTTGTCACTTTGTGATTTTGGGGTGTTCTGATTAGTATCAAGAGCCTAGGTTATAGAGAACCAACTTGTATTTTCAAAACAAATTGGACTATAACCACGTTTTCAAATGGACCGTTTTACACCACTTCATGTCCTCCGCGCCTACTTCGTTCCGATTGCACGTATGAGATTCGCTTGGCGGATATTACGTAACTACTAAAACTTGCATGATAAAAACTTATAAATGCTAGCTTTCATTTAGTTAGGCATTTAGATTTGCGTGGCGATTATCGCGACTAACTAAAACTTATTTCTTGCATGACTTTATTTACTTATAAGTGCACATTTTCTTTTGGGTTGTTACTGTACCATGTCGACCGCTACTCACCCTATCGACTTGACCTCAAGCGGTGAGATCGAGGATACTATGTCCTCTGCCCTACCCCCTTGGCACCGGCTCTTATCACACCTATGTCTTACGAGATCGAGCCCTTCGAGGAGGGTGAAGTCGTTGTCACACCACTGCTTTGACCATGCCGAGCACTGCCCGTCTTTGGTCCCCCACTTATGATGAGATATTTGGAGTCACATCGGTGGCTATCACCTTCGACGTTATGTCCCGGACACACTCACACACCGATTCCGTGTCTTACATTTCTTGCCCATCACCATTGCCTTGGCCGGCGAAGGCGAGCTAGGGTTCTCAAACCCTACGAGCCCGCGCCATTTGGTCGACCATTCCGTTACCGTGAGGATGGTGCTACTTTTATACATACCGCTCGGAAGCAGTGAGGCACCCATCACTTTCATTCCACCATCGACATACCATCATCCTCGCTTTTCCACCATCATTTGCACCGCACCACCACTCATACTGTTTCACCACTACCACCACCTACCACATTCATCTATCGGACCACTCATTGTCACGGTTTCGTCCCATCCCATGCATCATCACCCTTGGTGATGCATACGAGCTGTGATATCTCTTAGGGAGGTGGACGATTTGGCGAGCTAGTCCGTGACCTACACGCCGATTGAGAGGCACACCCGGCGACCTCTAGATTAGTGATTCATCTATTTAGTTTTCTGGTACCTTAGTCTGCCGCATGTGGCACTAATGTAGGCTTTGTATTCGAATGTTTTGTAAACTATCGAACAAGCTAATTATGTGACATTGTATGGTTATCATATCACTATGTATGGATGATAGACCTATGGCATTATCGTTGTTTTCCTATGTTCTTATGTATGGTGATCTTTCTTGTTTATCGGTTTATGTGAATCGAAGTGATCATTTATACATATTCTCTTGTGTGGTTCTGACACGTTGTGATTCTTTCTTATGATGATTATACACTATTGATGTAATGTGAAGATCTTGACTATTATGAAACCATTTTTATAATAAATTCACAATTATGTTGAATGATTCTGAAATCTGAGTGTATGTTTTTAGAAAAATGGCAAGAACAAGAACTACCTCTACCCCTACTCAAACTCCCGAGATGACCCCGGAAGCAATTCGGAGGCTAGTTACAAATGAAATTGGTGCTGCTTTTGCTGCAAGACCTGCTGAGGCAGCTCGAACAAATGAAGCCCCAAATCAAGCCAACCGAACTGAAGCTGTGGTGAATCGCAAATGTGGATACAAAGAGTTCATGAATTGCAAACCTACTTTCTTCAAAGGAACTGAAGGCGCTGTTGGCCTTATCCATTGGTTTGAAAGATGCGAAGCGTGTTTCTTCTAAGTGATTGCTCGGAAGATTGCAAAGTGAAGTTTGCTCTTGGTACTCTCTTGGAAGATGCATTGTCTTGGTGGAAGGCTCATGCCCAACCTATTGGCATGGAAGAAGCCTACAAAACCACTTGGGTGAACTAAAGCAATTGATGATGAAGCAACATCGTCCAAGGACCGAGATCAAGAAACTTGAAGATGAGTTCTACCATCCGACTACTAAGGGCAATGATCTCAAAACCTACTTCAAGCGCTTCCAAGAATTGAAAGCTCTATGCCCTTCCATGGTTTCGATGAGGTTAAGTTCTTGGAAAATCTCATTGGGGATTACCCGAAACATTGAGGGCAATGTTACCGCATCAAAGCCCAAGACCGTGGAGGAAGTGATCACGATTTCCTATCAACTCATGGATCAAGTCTTGAAACATGGATCCGTGCAAGGCAACAATGACAACAAGAGGAAATTTGATGACCGCCGAGGCAACACTTCAAACAACTTCCATCACAACAACTCTTTCCATCACAACAATAACCGTAACAACAACAACCAAGGCCGCAACAATCACAATCAACACCGCAACAACAATCCCAACTCATACCACCAAAACCGAAACAACCACCACAATCAACAAAACCGTAGGCAAGAAGTTGCGAGGGCTTATGCTGCTACCCCCGCCACTGGAAGAGGCTATGCTGGACCACACCCTTTGTGCACTCGATGCAACCTGCATCATGTGGGACGTTGCACCATTAAGTGTGGAAAGTGTAACAAGGTGGGCCATACCCACAAGGATTGTCGAAGCCCTGCTACTGGAGGTAACCTTCAACCTATTGGGATAACTTGCTTTGGATGTGGAGAAGCTGGACATGTCAAAGTAGATGCCCAAAGTCATGCGGAACAACAACAACAACAACAACAACAACAACAACAACAACAACCACTGCTAGAGCAAGAGCATATGTGCTAGGAGATGGAGATGCACAAGAGAACCCGGATGTCGTTACAGTGCGTTTTCACTCAACCATCATTTAGCTAAAGTGTTATTTGATTCTGGAGCCGACAAAAGCTTTGTGTCTTCTAAGTTTGCACCTTTGTTAAAAGTCACCCCAACTACCCTAGATACCACTTATGAAGTAGAGCTAGCCGATGGAAAAATAGTAGGAACTAACACTATCCTTCGAGGTTGCAACCTATCTTTATCAAATCACCCGTTCGATATAGACCTTATGCCTATTCAACTCGGTAGCTTCGATGCTGTCATTGGCATGGATTGGCTATCCAAGAATCGTGCAAGAATCATCTGTGATGAGAAAGCCGTTCACATTCCTCTCGATGGCGAAACTCTAATCATTCGGGGTAATCGTAGTAAGACCCGATTGAACATCATCTCGTGCGTTAAGACGGCGAAGTACATAGAAAAAGGATGCCACATTTTTCTAGCACAAGTAACGGAGAAGAAGGAAGCGGACGAGAAACAACTAAAAGACGTCCCCGTGGCTAGGGACTTTCCAAGTATTTCGAAGACTTGCTCGGCCTTCCTCCTATCGGCAAGTAGAATTCCAAATCGAGCTAGTCTTGGGAGCGGCACCCGTGGCACGAGCACCCTATAGATTGGCACCTTCCGAACTACAAGAGCTGTCGACCAACTTCAAGAGCGTCCGAAAAGGATTCATTCGACCGAGTTCTTCGCCTTGGGAGCTCGGTCTTATTTGTCAAAAGAAGGACGGATCTTTCCGTATGTGTATTGATTACCGAGAGTTGAACAAACTAACAGTGAAAAATCGCTATCCATTGCCGAGGATTGACGATCTATTTGACCAACTGCAAGGGTCAAGCGTCTACTCAAAGATTGATTTGAGATCTGGTTACCATCAACTAAGAGTTAGGGAGGAGGATATTCCGAAAACTGCTTTCCGAACACGATACGGCCACTATGAGTTCCAAGTGATGCCATTTGGTTTGACAAATGCACCGGTGATGTTATGGACACGATGAACCGAGTGTGTAAACCTTACTTGGACAAATTTGTGATTGTGTTCATTGACGACATTCTCATCTATTCCCGCAACAAGGAAGAGCATACGGAACACTTGAAAGCCATCCTAGAGCTGCTCAAGAAAGAAGAAGCAGTATGCTAAATTTTCCAAGTGCGACTTACGGATTCAAAAGTTCAATTCCTTGGTCACGTGATAGATAGTAATGGTCTTCATGTTGATCCTTCAAAATCGAAGTGTCAAAGATTGGTCATCCCTACTACCCCTACCGAGATACGCCAATTTTGGGTCTTGCGGGTTATTATCGAAGATTTATCGAAGGATTTTGAAAATCGCTAAACCTCTAGAGCTAACCCGTAAAAAGAAGAACTTTGACTGGGGAGAGAAACAAGAGTTAGCCTTTCAACTCTTGAAACAAAAGCTTTGTGAAGCCCCTATTTTAGCCTTACCCGATGGAGTGGAAGATTTTATGGTCTACTGTGATGCATCCCACCTAGGGTTAGGTGCGGTATTGATGCAAAGAAACAAGGTGATCGCTTATGCTTCACGACAACTCAAAACTCACGAGAAGAACTACACTACCCATGACTTGGAATTGGGAGCCGTGGTTTTCGCTCTCAAGATATGGAGACATTACCTATATGGAACCAAGTGTACGGTGTTTACCGACCATAAAAGTCTCCAACACATTCTCGATCAAAAGGAGCTAAACATGCGACAACGCCGATGGCTAGAATTGCTTAGTGATTACGTTGTGAAATCCGTTATCACCGGGAAAAGCAAATGTCGTGGCGATGCTCTTAGTCGAAAGGATCGACCTAAACCTCTTGAGTAAGATCCTTGGGAATGACAATTAAGTCACCCTTCCATCAAAAATCCTTGAAGCTCAAGTGAAGCTCTCAAACACGAAAACCGTCCCAACGAAAGAATCTTTGGAATCTTGGGAAAGCGAGAGCGGCTTTTGCAAAGATCGGATGGAACCTTATGTTTTGGCGATAGAAGTTGGATACCACTTTATGGAGGAATACGAGAACTCATTATGCATGAGTCTCACAAGTCTAAATATTCCATTCATCCGGGATCCGACAAAATGTACCAAGACCTTAAGAAGCTTTACTGGTGGCCAAACATGAAAGCTGAAATTGCAACGTACGTTGGGAAATGTCTCACCTGTTCCCGAGTCAAAGCCGAATGTCAAAAACCTTCCGGATTGTTAACTCAACCTGAACTCCCAGTTTGGAAGTGGGAGAGAATCACTATGGACTTCATAACCAAATTACCTAAGACTGCTAGAGGTTACGACACCATTTGGGTTATCATTGATCGTCTTACCAAATCCGCTCATTTCCTACCCATCAAGGAAAATGATGAAATGGAAACCCTTGCTCAACTATACCTGAAGGAAATTGTATCTCGTCATGGAGTACCAATTTCCATCATTTCGATCGTGACGATCGTTTTACTTCACACTTACGAAATCTCTTCAAAGGCCTTAGGTACTCGTTTGGATATGAGTACCGCATATCATCCTCAAACCGATGGCCAAAGTGAAAGGACTATCCAAACCTTGGAAGACATGCTTCGAGCTTGCGTGATCGACTTCGGAAAAGGTTGGGATAAACACTTACCGTTGGCAGAATTCTCCTACAACAATAGTTACCACGCGAGCATCAAGGCAGCTCCATTTGAGGCACTTTATGGTCGAAAGTGTCGATCACCCGTTTGTTGGGCTGAAGTTGGAGATGCCCAACTCACTGGACCTGAACTTGTCCAAGAAACAACCGAGAAGATCGTACAAATTCGTCAACGACTTCAAGCTGCTAGAGATCGACAAAAGAGTTACGCCGATGTTAGAAGAAAACCCATGGAATTTCAAGTTGGTGATCGAGTTATGTTGAAAGTATCACCTTGGAAAGGAAAGGTTCGATTCGGAAAACGAGGAAAGCTACATCCTCGATACATTGGCCCTTTCAAGATTCTCGAAAGAATCGGCCCGGTTGCTTACAAACTTGATCTCCCGGAAGAACTTAGTAGAGTTCATCCTACCTTTCACGTCTCAAATCTTAAGAAATGCTTGTCGGATGAATCTCTTGTCGTTTCACTAAAAGAGATTAAGCTCGATGACAAGCTCAACTTTGTCGAGGAACCAATCGAAATCATGGATAGGGAAGTGAAGCGACTTAAACAAAGCCGCATCCCTATCGTCAAGGTTAGATGGAACTCCAAGAGAGGACCGGAGTACACGTGGGAGCGCGAAGACACCATGCGTGTTAAGTACCCACATCTGTTTGCTAATCCAACTCCGACAACCACCATAAACTAAAATTCCGGGACGGAATTCTCTTAAGGGGTTGGTACTGTAGTCACCTGGAAAATTTCGCTATTTTAAATCTTCATATTTACGAAACTAGACTGTTTATCAAATTTATTTGATCTAAATTGAGCATTTTAGCATGTACATTTCATCTTTTCTTGCATAAAGATTATGCATATCCGAGTAGTCTTATCTAACCATGCCTGATCTTTACTGATTTCTAAATCAGTCTCACAAGAAAGATTTTCTTGTCTTATGAGTCCGCGCGCGTACCAAAATGAAATAAAAGAAAACGCGAGAAAATAAAACAAGCTAATAAAAATCTAAAACTTCGTCATCGTGACAGTTTATTTATAACGCGTCTAGAAAGATAAATATTACAACTTTCCGTTTGAAGTTATACATTTACGGGTAACAATGGAGAATCAAAATACATCTATTATCTAGAAAATACTCAAACAAATAAATATACACTACTTTCTTTTATCTAAAGATTACAAAAGTAAAATAAATAAAAACTTATCCTAACCCCACATATACCCTTCCCCCCCTCTCTTTCTCTTTATCTATTCTGATCTCCTCCTGCTTCTTCTGAAATACGCCCCACAACAAACTGCCTCCTCCATTTTCGTCTCCTCCTCCATCCCCACTCCCCTGCACACGCTGCCCTTTTTCCCAAGGAGGATAACCTCCAAAACATCCTTCCCAACACCTTAAACAACTTCAATCCAAGAATAGCTAACCCTTGGCTTATCCCATGGAAGCAAATCGACAAGATGAGGTCCCCCATTTGATTCCTTGTCCCTAGGAGTTTCGGTTAAAGGCAAGACAAAGAAGAGCCACGTGAAGGCCAAGTATCATTACCCAAGAGAGGTCTTACTTCATCCCCACATTCGATTGACCAAGTCAAGCTACTCTTTTTACTCCTTTAAATACCCCCATCGGTCCACAGTGATACCACAACTCACAACTTAGAAATCAAAAGCTAGAGAGAGATACAAAGTGCTTGTGGTTTCTTGTGGATTCGATTGGTGGGATTGCTTCTACTCCTTGTTTGTTTACCGTTAGACACTCCTCTTTGTTGTAAGGCCTTTTACTGATTTCAAACTTCTATGTTGTTAAATTGTTGTTTTTCCATTGAAATCTTGTACTTGTTCATACCTAGAAACCGTTGCATAAATGTTGTGGGTAGATTGGTTTTTGAATATTTACATCTTGTGTGATATAAGGAATATGAATCAATTAAAAGTAAGATGTGTTTATGATGTTAAAACTTGGGTCATGTTGTCGATTGTCACACGGAAGTTTACAAACTTATTTTCTTGTTTTGGAATCGTTAAAATATTTCGATGAGGCTTTCAAATCCGAATATATTGTTTACATTGGCTCGAAAAATGGAAGCGTTTAGTTTATTTTATGGCTTATTGATTTAGGATTAGTGTTACTCAAATTTGTGTGCTCGAGGAAAACACGATATGGCGAATTTGACCTCTTGATTTATTATTTTAGTCTTTCTCGCTATGGGTAGAATGGGTAATCTTTGGACTCGATTAAAAACTCGGTTTAGGATGAGTTTTGTGCGGTCGTGTAGAAGGGAATTGGTAAGCCGAAAGGCTGCAAGACGCCCCTCCCCTTTCCTACGCAAATGACCTCCATGGAACCATTCAATATAAGCCTTTAGTGGAGTGTTTCGAATCTGATTTCCAGCTCGAGTAGGGGTGATTGTTTGCTGCCTTCCTTTCTTGTTTTCCCAATTGTAGGCGTTTAGTAAATGCCTTTTTATTCACTGTCACGTTTATTTCTTTAAAGTGAACTGCTCTTTTTCTTCTTTCCCTACACATACTGGTGCGTTTGGGTTGGCAGCTGGCCCCTGCTTGACGTTTAAAAACTAGGCCAAAGCCCACTTTCCTTTGCTGCTCTTTCAGCCCACAACGGGGTGTTTGTTTCACTTATTTTCAGCCACCCAAAGGGTGTTTAGTTGCTGCCCCGCAGCCACCCAAAAGGGTGTTTAGCTGCTGCAAAACAGCCACCAAAAAGGGTGCGTTTAGTACAGCAATTAGGGTGCGTTTGGTGCAGCAAAAGGGTGCGTTTGGTGCAGCAAAAGGGGTGCGTTTGCTGTACCAAACAGGGCGCGTTGCTGCTGATTTTTCTGCACCAAAAAGGGGTGCGTTTGCTGTACCAAACAGGGTACTTGGCTGCTGATTTTCAGCACCATTTAGGTGCGTTTGGTTGCTACAGTTCAGCCCACAACGAGTGCGTTTATCCCACCTATGCGCAGCCACTCGAAGGGCATTTTTCCTCCTTCTCCTACCTGTTTTGATCCAAGTATATAGCTTCTATGTCAAATGTTCTCAAGATATGTTATCCTCTTTTTATTCCTCACAATGGGTGCGTTTGGTTCATTCGTTCACAACTCACAATAAATAATTTTTAAGATATATTTTATTCACAATAAATAAGATATGTTTTGGTTCACAATGGGTACGTTTAAGATATGTTTTTATTCGTCCACAATGGGTGCGTTTTTTTAAGGAGTTGGGCCAAAGCCCATTTGATGTTCATTCGTTTCTAAGGAACAGATATGTACTCGAGTTTGCAACTGAAAAATAAGGTTTTATAAAGTGAGACAAACAAATTAAGTTCGTAACGTGGAGTATAACAAAATTGTCATCTTAAACGTGCTACGATTACTTGTCTCTTTTTCTTTCTCACGCTTCGTTCACAACTCACTCGTCTACCCGTGTTGACAAAATTACTTTCAACAATATTTCACGATATCTCATTTTACAAGCATGATATAAACGACTAACGAAGTGCCATTAACTCATAATTTATACTAAACAAATTTTATTTTAAAACAATAATAATTTCCTACATTTCGTCATCAAATATATTTTTGACATATAAACAAGTCATACCCATTTTTCTAAAAGACAATTATAACATATAAAATGGAATTTATTTTATTTTCACCATTTTAATAAAACTATTTTTTTCTTATATATACCTATATTTTTAAACAACGTCTTTATAATATAAATACGTTACTAATTAGTTATGATATTTTCCGTACGTCATCTTCCGGGTACGACAAACCCACGACTCATTCGTTTTAATATTTTTGTGCGTGTCAAAGTACTTCCATGAGGCAAAGTTAATCATAGTCAATAATAAACGATACACATAAATAACTTAAGCTTTTGGTGTATACAAATGTTACCAACTCAAACTACAAGGTATTAATTAAAGTATTGGTACATAAATTATAGGTCGCGTGACGGTACTCGGTGCACCACTTACTTGATTTCTTTACTACTCGGATACTGCTCTACTAAGGTGAGTTCATAGCCTCGCCTTTACTTATTTATTTCAAACCCCGCGAGGGAGATGCATGCTATAAACTAGAACACAAGTCTTTCTTAAAGCTGTGTCTTTGCTGATCATTATTATTATAGCCTAAGTTGCTCGCCATAAGTCCCTTACATCATGAACCATTAATCACTTACGAGTGGCGAATATTGTGGATAGTACTATGGGAATTAACGACCCGACTCGGTTATCGGAAATAACCGGGGCACTATATTTGGTTAACTATGGAATTGGCAATTCCATCTCGAGGCAATATTATTACTTACACCAAGAATTAGGTGTATGCGATTAGTTTGGTGTCATGAGCTTAGTGCATAATAATAATCTATGTTTTCTATGGTGATTGTATTCAAGCAATTATCATCTTTACTTGTGTTCAACTAATTACTTAAACCTATGAATATCACTCAACATTTTTGTTGACCTTTTTAAGCATGCTCATCTCAGGTACAAATTAGACTTTCATGAAGGCGTGGAGTGGACGTCATGGGACACTTGAAGTGGTGTCATATTTCAATTAAAGTTATCATTTCGTAAAAACTATCTTTGATGTAATTTCAAACATGTGGTATTTTACTTTGTGTTCTCAAACACTAAATTTTATGAAATGGTAACAACTTCTTATTTAAAAACGTCTCTTAGAGTCGTTTTCTATAACTTTGACTATGATCCTCTAAGTAATACCCCAAATATGATCCTCTAGGGTTAACATAAGTAATATGGTTTTACAACCGGTCCCATAAGGTGGTATATCATTAACATTGGTCTAGTCTAGATTTCCTAGAATCACCACACCTATTCATCCTTTGCTCATGATAATCACACTTAATTAAATGAAATTTACTTCCACACACAAAACATGTCTTTTTAGAAGATTTATTCAAACCAAAAGGTGTTACAAGCGAGTATTCAAACCAAAACCATGAAAAGAATTGTTTTTACAAAGACTATGATGCAAAGAATTAAAAAGCAAGTCTTCGTGAGGCAACTGCCTTGGAAGTGGATTCCTTGGAAGCAACTCGACATGCTTATTGGTAGTCTTGGGTGTAGGCGGTGAAGACTTGGGAAGGTCGACTTGTCATTTGAATCACACTCAGAGACCCTTGCTTGGAGGACTTGTCATGTTAACACAAGAGACAAAGTCATTAGAAGAAGTGAGGTCCGCAAGTCCTTTGACTTTCTCGCCATAGAGATGGTGTGATCCATCAAAGTCAACAGAAGTGGAAAGGTCAATGGGCATGTGCTCACCTCTAATAGGTCCTCTGACAGCATGTAGGTCACCTTCTTTCACAAAATTAGATAGGCTGCTTGGTGTAGATTTGAGTGTCATCTCTAGCTTCTAATCCTACATACTTCTTAAAGCCTAAACCTATAGAAGTATTTGGGGTTTGACTAGCATAGATGTGACTTGCTAACTTGTTTCCATTTAATAACCATTCTTTATGCCTAGCAATTTCCTCATTAAGTTTCTCTTTAAGCTCTAAATTTTCTGACACTACATCTGCTCTTAATTTCTCAGACCACTTTAACTCATTATTAGCACATTCGAGATCCCTTTCTAAAACACCTATCTTCTCATCATAAGCTATTTGATTCTTCTGAAACCAAACCTTTTGTCTTTCTAGTGTTTTTAAAGCCTGTTTATAAGCTTCAACTTCCACATAGTATTCATTATATTTAGGTTCCAAAATATCATAAGCTTGTTTTAGTTCATTATAACGCTCACTACAACCAAACAAACAGTTTTGTACCTGAGAGATGCCCATCAAGGCAATCTGATCATGCCTATCCTCTGAAGTACAGCTTGCAATCAAGCCCACGTTATCATTACCAGGACCATCATTATCATCCTTCTCATGTTGCTTCCAGTCCACATTGCTATCTAACGTGACCAAAGCGGTGATCCCTTTGAAGTTCCCGCCTCCTTCCGATCATGGCGATAAGAGAGTATCTTGTCTCATCACCGCCTTTCTGTCTTTGCATTCTCTAGAGAAGTGACCCATCCGTTGACATGTGAAGCATTTAACCTTTCTTTTGTCAAACCTCATTGGATCTCGTCCGTTGAACCCAAACCTTCGCCGACTTTTCGCTCAAAATTCTTGATATCCATGGAAAGCATGGCCACCGCCACCTCACTTCATCTCTTCCATCTCAACGGGTCCACCCGATCAAAATCCTCATAGGCCGTTCGCCGAGGATCATAATCAAGAAAGAAAGATCCAAGAACATCTTCCATAATCCCACTCGATTTAGAATGAGAGCTTTGTGAAGGAGCAGATAAGATGATGATGAATATGGGCTAGGACCATAACTTGTCTTTGGAGTAGAGGCTCCAACGAATGCGGTGTGACTAGCGTAAGAAGATGATCTAAAAGGACTTCGTACATCATGTTCAAGAGCTTTAAGTTTGTGGTGACTCATCAAAGGTAATCATGTCCAAACCACCTTTAGCTTTTAAAGCAATGCTTACGTGTAGCTGGGATGGAGGTAAAGACCTCGAAACTTAGAATTACAATCATCATTATCCGGCTTTGCTGCGGTGATTCAACCGACTTAAAATCTTGTGAAACTTGTCATAGCCCTTGTGAATTCCATCCTCTTCGAGATTTGAAAATCCTCAAACTGTTGTCTCAAAGCATAGACTTTTCGTCTCCTCGACTCCTCATTCCCACCGAACTTTGCCTTAATAGCTAACCATATGTCCTTAGCATCTTGCATGAAGTGAAAATCACTCAAGTGATCCTCGTGAATAGCTTGAAGAAGAATGGTTCTAACCTTGGTTTCTCTCGACCGTGCAAGAACTCTTGGCTAGATTTTGGGAGGAACATTAAATCATCTTACCCATGACATCGTGGTAGTTCTCTTCAAACTGCTTCCCTTTAAGACTATCTCCCATAGATTCCAATCAATGTTGGAGATCCATTCGCATCTTCATCGCCCAAAGATCATACTCCTCCCTTTTAGGTAAGGAAACTTAGCATTGCTATTATAGAGACTTAGTTGTTGCGGATGGGTGGAGTTTTGGTTGTTGGTGAATTCAAAGATCAACATCCGATCCGTGCATGATAATTTTTGTTATGGTTGTATGGGTGTTCGAAAAACTTGTCCTTAGTATCGTAGAGACTCTCACGAGGCTCGATACCACTTGTTGAAACAGACAGACCTTGATAGATCTTGAGCTCGTGGATCGTTATATATGCCTATGTAATCACAAGCACAATAAAAGACAATCTCTACTACTTATATTTATCGGTGAATATAAACACAAGTAACACAAATAACTAAGAACTCGTGATCCTCTATGGATCGTTATATTGACTAAAACTTTGTTTTTCCAATCGGTACATAACTCATTCTATTGTGTTCCTTTTATAGATAAGGAACTCTAAACAAAACCCTAAACCGCTTCCCAAGAAACGATAATCATAAAACTAAATAAGATATACACAATCACTTCCTAATAAAGCTCATGTATATCCAAACTAAATATACTAAACACGGAATAAACACTTCCGTAAACAAACTAATAACTATTAAACTTCAAGCAGATTATGTCTTGAGAATCCACTCTACTTCAAGAGAATCCCTTGGCATTAATTTCAAAGATAATCCAAACTTCACATAATTCCCAACAAACATCAAAACAGCAATCGACTAATAAAAGTCAATTCAACATATCAATCAGATCATAAAAGGCATGGGAATTGTGTGTTTATCAAACTCTAATCATCTAATCCAAATAATCATATCCTAGATTCCTAGTCCTTCGACATAGGCAAGCATCTTTTTCAGTTAAGCACGTAGGATAATTAGATAAGCTCGATAGATGATATAAATTTGAAAACTATTCTCCCCCTCAACCAATGACTCTTTCTATGAAAAGTTTTAAATAAGCTGAAGTCATTGATTGGGTTTTGCAAATTTATGAAAACATGATTCTGATTGATTTTTAAGCAACTCATTTACCACCATTTTGTTAAAACAAATATTTTTCTGAAAAATTTTAGAAGGAAAAATATTTGAGTAGGGAATGAGCATCATTCGACATACTTTCCTTATTTTGTTTTAGGATAAGTGCGAAATATTTGAAACTTGGTTTAGCGCAAAGACTTTCCTTTCTTGAAGAACGGGTTGCTATCTCGAAATAATAGCAAGCCATTGTTTAAGCACGGGTTCTGATCAAGTAGCTGCAAGCCATAATTTGAGACATGTTTTGAAAAGAATATTTACACCTCCCCGCTCGAACTTCATCTATGGTCCCGTGCCATTATTGAATAACATTTCTAAGACCGTAGATGTTATCGATACCGAAGACATGTCTTGAGAAAACATATTTTTGTATTTTTCAAATTTTCTGATTTTTATGGGTTTTTTTGTTTGGTTTTATATTTTTCTATTTTCTTTTTGTTGGTTTTATATTTTTGTATTTTGGTTTTTTGATAAATATTTACAAAGATAGAGTAGATGATATAGTTTAGGAATGATGATGATACGAGTACCGAGATAAGGATATCAAATAGCCCCGTTGCAGAAGATAGAAGTCATCATCTCTTAAACTTTCACCACCAAAGCTTCCAAGGCTCTTGAAAAGAAGGAATTGAGCCTTTAAGAATACGAGACTTTGGCAGCTTCCCCCCAAACCGAAAATCCTTTTGTTGAGCAGATTCGAAGCACTATTTCAAGCTTGCCTTAGCCAGGTGCACAAAGAAGCACACCATTATCATCGATCTTGCTGCTCCTTTTAAGAATGATCTTTGTGATTCTTCGTTCGAGGTTATATCATCCACTAGAACAGAAACGTATCATCCCACACATAAAACAATCTTCTCATATTTCTTTTCTACTGACGTCTGAAGCGATCCGTACCAAAAGGTGTCAAGAGACAAATTCCCCCAAGTAATTGAATTGATGCCGCAAGTCTCTTGGAATGAAGCTCAAGAACCCGAATACACATATACCCAAAGACAAAGAACCTTATAACATCGAAGTAGCAGATTAAGTCCGATTGCCAAAGAATAACCCCCATGTATACTTTTCTCTCCCCCTGAATAAAGTGTATGAAGCTCAAGAACCCGAAGTACCCAAATGCCCAAAGAAAGAATAACCGATAACACTGAAGTACCATGCTGAATCACTGATTATCTCTGCGGATGTCATCGTCGGAATAAGTGATTATCACTGAATCACCGATTACGCTCTCAAGTAAAACAGCTGAGCATCCCCAATGTACACAATTCCTTTCCCCTGATGATTGTGATAACATCGAAATCATCACACACTTGTGTACCTAAACTAACTCTTCCATCTCTTCCCCCACATAGTTGGAATAAGGACACTAAATGCCATGAGTCAAACCTTGAGTTTCTCTGCGGTAATGACATTTGTCTTCCCGGTATTTCTTCAATCACTTAGAAGTATTAAGTTCATCAAGTTTACTCGCGTTTAGATACGTTTCTCCTTCCCCCTTGCTGGTTTTGATACTTTAGAATCAGTAGCACAATATTAGCCCATGTACTAGAAATCTTTTGAGAAGAACATCATTAGCTCATATGTATCTGTGAGAATCAACTTTTTGAAGAATGTGAGCAAGTCTAATTGGGGATTAAATCGACATTACACTCTCCCCAATTAGTTCTCTCCCTAAACCGACAAAGATTTCAAGTGATCTTCTCATTGATTAAGAAGAAGTCTTTAGATCGTTAAATGAAACTCGTCTTTAGTCTTCTAACATGCGATAGAAAATGTAGAATAGACTTTAGACTCGACCTTCTTCAAGATTGTCCGTTTGGGGAATAGAAAGTTAACATCCACTTCTCACCAAATGCATTCCGTTAACTTATATATAGCATATCCCTTAACTCAAATCCTCCCAATCAAACAAGAACAGAAAGATGTTCATCAAGGAAATCCGCCTCGTAACTGGAAGCATTTTGTCATTAATCAAATCAGCCCGTGTGAAGATGTTAACCAACGGATTTTAGAAGAAAACTCCATGTGAAGATGACCCGATAAGAAGAAGCTCGGTTCTTACATGAGTTTGGAGCCGTTTGACCATTTATTCTCAGATATTAAACAACATGCAGAATTATCACACTTCTTCTCCTCCTCAAGAATTTCATACGGAGATGCCATTCTTGATTAAACAAGTGAATATCATCCAAATGTAGTCTATTCACACTTCTCCCCCTCAAAGGTAGCATATGATGTCGCCATCGTCATTGTAATCGAGCAAGTGGAATAAGAGAACAATCATCGGTAGTCCGATTCACTTGATAACCGAACGCCGCATGGAAAAAGTATGAAGCATGTTGACGAGAATGGTCATAAATAAGAAGATTTCTTCTTCTAAGATAAAGCGCACCGACGCGTACACTTTTCTTTTCTTTAGAGTATGAGGCTTGAACTTTGTGTTCAAACGTCATAAGAAGATTTCTCTTCTTCGAAGATAAAGTGCATCGAGACGTACACTTTTCTTTTCTTTAGAGAACGAGGCTTGAACTGTTGTGTTCAAACGTCATTATCTCTCTCTTTTCAAAGATCTCTTGGCAAAACTTGTAATCAACCCCATTATCATTCAAGAGGCTCTTTGTAGTGACAAATGATGGAGAAAACCCAATATGATGAATTTGACCTTGAAGTAAACTAACCCGAACTCGTGACTTAAACTTGCACATATGTAACAAAGAGCGGTGCCGAGAATTCATGCCCTTTGAATCTCTAAGTACTCTATACTCTTCAACCAACCAACCATCAAGTATTAGATGTACATCACCTCTTGAAAATCCACAATTCAATGTAACACCGAGCACTACAACGTAACTCCTTAAAGTGATAGTTATTTTGTGGTGTTAAGAGCCCAATTCCCCAAGTGGTAAAAGAAAAGGAAAATCACCCAAAAGTAACTAGATTTCCAAGTCTTCATTTTGAAAATATTAAGAGCTCGAACAAGGATCTTGAAGAATCTTCATCCAACCACCCCCGATACCTTCGGATACTAAGTACACTCGCCCGTGAAATTTCACTTCAACCTCAAATAAATAATACTGAATTAATGCCGTTGTCACATCTTGAGATTAAATGCCCAGATCTAGCCTCCTTTGACGTTTTAAGTGAACTATGATGATGGTTTCATCCCGACCATGGTTAAATGAGCATAACCCCGAAAAACTTTGAAATAACCAATCTGCCATGAAGATAATCCAAACACACATCCAATTCATGAAGTACACCCTTCATCCCTTCTTTGAAGTAGAAACCGTAACACCAGCATCCGATAAGATCCCGAAATACACTTTCCTTTCTCCAGGATGATTCCATCATTACGGGATTTTACAATTCTATGGTTTAAACCGAGAAATAGTTTCTTTCGCGGGATTTTAAAAAACCAAGAATAAACCGTAAGATAGATCTGGAAATGCACTTTATTATTACCAGGATGTTTCCATTTTCACGGGATTTTACAAGTCTATGATTTAAACCGAGAAATAGTTTCTTTCGCGAGATTTTACAAAATCAAGACTAAACCGTAAACAATGTCAGATTGAATGTTTTATGACTACTTTGGTTTCGGTTAATATTTGTTTTAGGGGAACATGCAGCGGTTCATCAAGGATTCATTCTCCATATTCAACAATATCATCGACAATTCTTTACCCATATGTAGACAACTTCACAAACCATACTAAGTCGAGTAGAATACACTACTTTCCACGGAGGTTGATCAGAAACATCGTAGTACACGTTTCTCCCATGATGGTTTCGAACTTTTGAAAAGAATCAACGGTACGACCATTTGCACGAAAAGTTGTTGTCATACGCAAAATCTCGAAATATCATGACCGACGTCAAGATTCTTGAAAGATTTTGCTTAGGCGTGAAGTATCATAGACATTCGTGGCGCCGAATATTCCACGAGAAATGTTGATTACATTTCATCCTCAGAATACCTTGGCAAACATATCATTCACGTATTATGTCGGCTATTGTAGTGACCACAAGGAGAAGTAAACCCGATATACCAATCTTGAACATGAAGTTGAATTCCCAGTTTGTTACTTAAGCGTGTACTAATCCTTGTGAAAAGAAACGTGTACCCAATGTACAAAACCTCTTGACATATCCCCAACCGCTTGAGACACGAAGTGATAGCTAGTTTGTGGGTTAAGCGAGAAGGAATCACAAAAGTAACTAAATAGCCAAGTCTTTATCACACTCTATCAATGCCCAAACAAGTCATCTTCGTGGAAAGGTAGAAAGAACGAAGACGAAATAAGTAAACGCGTCCGGAAATCTTCATTTCAAATCCAGATAAGAGATACTGTACAAACAACCCCGTAGTCAACCTAGTTCCAATAATAGTTCAAGCCGTGACATAATATTCTTCGTGAAGATATATACACCAGAGTATCAAACCTTATACCACAACGACTCTCATCATCATACCGAATCTCATCAACAAAAACTTATTATTACAAGTCTCATCGACAAATTTCTTCAACAAATCTCATTGTCACAATTCGTAAACTGAGTATATCCAATCCAAAGGATTAATTAAGCATCCCAAGTCATAGCCAAAATCTCTTAATAAATGTAATTGGTCCAAATTAAAATACCACTTGATACAAATTCACTTTATCACAAATTAATCAAAGACCCAGTTTATATTTAAAGTATAATCATTCGGAACCAATAACTCAAGCCCACATTCACAATGTATCTTTTCAGCCCATGCCCGGTTCATACACTCACCCCACTTATTTTAAGCTAATATCTTCAAAACGCATCAAACCGTAGTCCATATTATGATCCATACAAATCATACCAAGACTAATATCATCAACACTTGGACCAGTTTCATCCAATATCATCAAAGTGCAGCACAAAATATCACGCAAATCCAATATTCACGATTTCACATTCCAATATACAGCCCATGTAAAATTTATAGCACTTGTTTCATCAATTCCCATCTCAAAATTCATTCAGATTCATAGGCCCATGATCCACTAACCAAGTTGGTGCCTTCAAGTTACCACTGCCCATTCAAATCTCGCTCATCGAGGCCCATGATCACAAAGTCCAATTCAGCCAAACCCTACACATTAGGGATATATAAAGATACTTATATCACACAAGATACCCTAATATTACTCACATAATACGCCTCATCTCCTAAAACTCCTCCTCAAACCCTAAATTATCTCCAAGAATATGCCGCCACATTCACACTTGACAAAGAGATCCTCTAACACTTTAATCATCTTCACATCTAAACACATCTCATTATCGAGAAGGTATGGAGATACAAGATCCTAGGATGGGTCTCAAACATGAAAGATTTATTATATCTCGACTCATAATCCTCATAATGAAGGCGCCACATGGTTGGCTTGAGATGTGGTCACGGCATCACACACAAATGAGTAAGGTAGGTTTAATCTTTTTGTTTGTGTTTCCATTTCGTTGTCAAATCGAAAGAAAGAGTAGAATGAAGCCTTAAGGTTTTTTTCTTCGAATAGCATACAGATTGATGATGAATCATCCCTTATCGTGTTGTAGGCCCTTGGTCTTGATATACATTAGCGTAGCACACGACAAATGGGTACTCAGAGATCACATGAAATTTGATAACGAATGTAGTAGAAATTATAACACATTCGTTATTAATTTTAGAGGTTCATATACCTATCGAATGAAAGGATCCAATGAAACAAATCGGTTTGTTGATTCTTTGATATTCGGATATTATCAAAAGGTTGATGAAGATATATTTATCTCTCATGTTTATTTCCTTGATGCTTGAAGTTACTTTAGAAAACATGAGAAACAAAAATCGAGACCCTTGAAAAATATTTTCATTTCGATTTCATTTTGACTTATGGATCGTAATGTATGAGTCGTGTGTTGGACCCTTTATGAATCTTGATGTGACATGAATACACACAACAAGATCTCGAGATCTTTGAAACATGGTTGAGTCTTGTTTTAGATGTAGATGAGTCTTTGTCGATGTTGGTTTGAGAGATTAATGATGTTATGTTAGTAGATTGATGTTGATGTTGTTGACTGAATGAATCTGGTCTCGTTGATTGCATGATAAAGTTTAATGTAGTCTTGTTGGTTGTATGATAATGATGGTTAAACATGATTCTTCTTCTCAATCTTTCTTACAACCCTCAATAAGCTTGTGTCAAGTCGCATAGATGCTTTTGAGTCAAGTCGCATCTGATTGTGACAAGTCGCAGTCATTTGATTGTGACAAGTCGCAGTCAAGATTGTGACAAGTCACAGTCAAGATTGTGACAAGTCGCAGTTGACTTAATCAACTCGCAGTTGACTCAAAAGTCAAACTGCATCTTTTCAAAACTGATAAATCGCATCCAGGTTATCCCAACTCGCATCCTTGTTAACCCAACTCGCATTCGTGCAGGTTATCCCAACTCGCATTTGTACATGTTATTCCAACTCGCATCCTTGTTAACCACAAAATGCAGGGAAGAAATATACCAACTCGTAGTCAAGAACGAACCAGATCTGACCCAGAAACTGCATAAAGAAAAACCATCTTTTGACCCGTATTTGACCACAAGGACTTGAATCATTTGACCACAAAACTGATTAACCAAAACAGTTTAACCATACAACTTACTTGACCACCAAACTGTATTTAGAAATCATTCAAAACTGATATAAAAAACCTGTTAAAACAGTTATAAAACCATATAAGATGTTCAAAACAAGAAACACTCTTAAAACCGGAATCAACAACAAAGATAAAACGTCAACACAACCATATCAAACGACTTCTAAATCGTATCGAATTAGTACAAAACTTGAATCGAACCAAAAGTGTAACCTGTTTCAATACAAACAACATAACTTGGGCTCGATACCAATTGTTAAGATCATATATTTTATGTTGTTTGATGATTCGGGTGGTCTAGGATTATGATGATACAAGAGTGCCATATTTAGAGAGATGAAGAGAGTAGAGGGTGATTCAAGAGATAAACAAAAGAGAAAGGTTAGATTGAATGAGAGCACCACCCTTCCAAGGATGGAAGGGGTATTTATTGTTACAAGCTAAACGCCCTCCTGTCGGGCTGTGGATCAGGCATACAGTGGGTAAAGACCCGTCCGTCCTCCACGGTGTTGCACTAAGCTAATCTATGCTAATAACTAGCTAACTAACTACTAAGTAACGTAAATAACGATATGTCTACGAGCTAACATATGCTAGACTATAATTTGGGTGACCGACACTTCCTTATGGAATTTCCAATTCCTAACACTTTCAACAAGCCACGATTGATTTTATACAAAATAAAGAGAAAAACGACCAAAATCATCGAACAAATTTAACTACTTGGAAAACCTCACTTGTGCACTAAGGAACCCTCTTATGCAATAAGGACCCCTTCTAATGCACTACTACCTCTTATCTTCAAGCACTAAGAACCCTCTTGTGCAATAAAGATCCTCATGTACACTATCTTCTCAAAATTGACCTAGTAACACCTTTTAACATTAAATCAACACTTTAAACCTATATTTAAATGCATCTAATCCACATTTAACTAAAAATATACCATATACATTGTTTCTCAAAATTCTTGACCTGTTTGGCCCAAAATGGTTTAAAATGCATACCCTTTTTGTGCACTTTTGATCCATTTTCCAAAAAATGACTTTAATAACATGACATAACACCAAAACTTCCAAAAATCATTAGGACATTATAAACATCAAATATATGCATAAACTTGTTCATAACGATCCTCAAAACGTGCTTTACAAAGTGACGGGTGTTTTGCCAAACAAACATTTTGACCCGTTTGCATACTCGATCAATAACACATTATTGTTACATAAGACTTCAAATCACTTTAATTTCCATAAATATAGTTTTATAACTATAACATGCATCAAACACACTTTTCACTACTCAAATACTTAAAAGACTCAATGAGGGGTTTAACCTTGATTGAGTTCGGCATCCTACTTACGCTTACACACATAAGCGTGCCCAATCCTAAGTCTTTGCCAAGAATTTAACTTCTTCGCATAAGCAAATATAAAACATGAACGACTATATGGTAAGCTTTCGCACACTGAAGTAACCCGCAATAATAAGTTATCATACATGACATAATCAAATGTATATGTACATATCATGTCCACATCTATCAACCATTCACACATAAGACTTACATACAAAACCTTAACAATTTCAAGGATATCACTAGCGTACCACTCACAATAATCTTAAATACTTACATACAAAAATCATAACTATCATAATCAAAATCACATACCTTGATTAGTCCCATGACAAAACCAAGAACACTCCTTTACTAGGGCTTAACTAGCTTATTTCCTATACCACTTTTAAACTTCTACTTCACATACATAAACACCTAAAAATCTATATACATAACACAAATAACCATTCACATATTATAACATATTACTACAAGGTTACTTACCTTAATTCTAAGCTAATTAACCAAAACATCATCTCTTATATATCTTCTTTGGTTCCTAGTCAAAATAATCATCACAAACACTTATTGCCACATTAAAATAATATAATTTAACAAAGGTTTACACAACCCATCATCATCTCTAGTTACTATATGATCATATCTTGATCATATGATGAATCTCCCACTTAACCCAAATCAAACATAAACCAATATAGGGACATAATCCCTAAATCCTTTATCATCTCTAATTTAATTCAAAGCTCCTTTTACCCACAATCCCCAAATTAGGGTATATAAACCCTAACTCCAAAATCATCAATCAATTCAAGAAATAAGTTTCATACCTTATGGGAATACTAATTAGGATTGAAGCTTGAATAAACCCTCTTAATTCATCATCAATGGTCACTAAAACCTTTCTAGTTCTTCACTCCCTTTTCCTTTGGAACCGAATCAACACACACATCCCGAGACTTCTACACACTTTTAGTTAAGTGAAGAAAGTTAAAGGAGGTTGATATTTATCCAAATCATGGAAAAAGTTTAGGTTATTAGCAAAAGTGGTCCCTCAAGTCTCATTTCTCTTTATTTGGCCACTATACTTCCTACACTTTAACAGTTCATCACATAAACATATAATTTAACCTATTTTATTGTTAAATGGTAGACAATATAATACTAATACTTAACTATCGGGTTTGACTAACCAATAACGTAACGTATTCAAACTTATAAAAGTTGTAGACAAGATATCTAATGGCATTTTTTGTAATAACATACTAAAAACCCGGTTTTGGGGTGTAACAATAATACCCCATGATTATTTAGCATTCTTGTCACGAAGCTTACCACCGGCCGCATGGTCAATGGCTTGCCATGTGGAGTGGTTGACATTATCATAGAAAATTTGGATTTTGAGCTAAAGATCAATGCCATGATGAGAGAATTTTTGTAGTAAGTCCTTGAAACGAGTCCACGCTATGTAAAGAGTTTCACCTTGACGTTGTTGGAACATCAAAATGTCATTCTTTAACTTAGTAGTTCTCCGGTGGGAAAAATTGTGCATGGAAAGGAGAAGTAAGATCATCCCATGTCGAGATGGATCATGCGGAGACGCCAAGACAATTGCTAGCTTGATCACGTGGGAGAATTGAAAGAGACCAAACGCATCATTTCACGAGTGCCAACATCAAGGTCAATGGAATTAACGATTTTAAGAAATCCTTAAGATGTTGGTTTGGATCTTCGAAATGAAGTTCATGATATGCATATCCATTTTGCACCAACTGGATGGTGTCAGATCGCAAGGGAGACACATTGGCTTCTTGGCGAAGCTCAATGGTGTTTCGATAGCCTTGGTGGCTTGGTTTGGAGTACTCACCTAGAGTACGGGCTCGAGGTGGGTTTGGTGGTTCTCGGTGTGGCTGTTCTTGGTTTGGTTGTTCTTGGTGAAAAGGCATCTCATTCACCATTGTGGCAAATGAAAAGTTTTATGAACAAAGGAAATAAAGAAAAGATAGACTATGAGAAAGCTAATAAAATAAAAAGAAAAATCTCACTTGATAGGAATCTAGTGAGTAGACCTAAACGAGATAGAAACAAAACCTAAACTATTCACCAAAGAACAACAAAAACTTGATGCGTATAATTGTAAACACAAGAAGTTTTACAACCCGGATTGATCGTTCTCTAGGGTAATAGTGTTGTAAAGGCTCAAAGTGTATGACGATTTAAGTTTAAAGGTGAAGGATGATTATTTTTTATTTTATATTTATTAGAAAGCAAGTAAAAATATCGGGTTTGAAGAGTTTAGTTTTTATACTACTAATTAAAACTAAATTAAACTAATTATGCGAGAAAAGTAAATTAGTGAACTCGTATGATAAGTGAAGGTGTTTACCTAGAACCCGATTACTTCCTATTTAAATCTTATTGATTAGTTAAATCACGTCCTTGTTTAATTATCGCGTTGTATTCCGTAATATTAGTTGTAGGGAGGTGCTGAATTGCCTAACTCTATGAATGTATTGAACTCGTTAAGAACCTTAATGTCAGCAACCGCAATTCCACAACGTCAGGAATATTATAGGACTGGGTTAGACTCTTAATGTCAGCGATCGCAATTCATGCAATAAATTAAACAAATATACCAACTGTTGCACTATAGTGGGACGTTTAGTTGGGCATCCAGACAAGCATCCTAAAATCAAGCTAGTTTTCCAACTCCTAAAGCAATAACAACTAATTAAACAAGATACGACAATCAATAATCAATACTAGGTTTCGTCTAATCCTAAGCAAACACTAAATAATTTAGCCTGGCATTTTAATTGGAAGAAAAGATAAACAAATAATCACACAACACATAGACATATTGTAATGATTAATGGATGAATATCTTATCTTCAATAAAACATGGAAGTTTAGGGGCTAAAAACCCTTACAATAACTGGAAAAGTAGTCACCAAGAGATCTCTCCAAATTCTTATCAATACGTGTCACACATAATGAAAATCTGAAACATATATATAGGTTTACAACTGTGACGGCGTCACTTTATAGATGTGACGTCGCCAGCTTCCCGTCATTAGGGTTTCTTCCTTTGCACCGACCTAGTTGTGACGTTACCTTATGGGTTGTGACGCACCCCGCTTCCTTTTCTCGGTTACGATGCCATCACTCTAGACCGTTACCATTGTCGAGCGTCACTTGTAAAATTTATAACTGGATTATCTTCGTGGCTTCTCAAGTGACGGCCACTTTGTAATCTCAACGCCGACTCTCCTTTCTCTAGTGTTTTCGTGACTTCGTTGTTTTCTTTGTTTTATTGTCCAATTTAGCCAAAACACTTGATTTCTAGCATTTGCTTCCCAGTACCTAAAACTCAAATAGAAACGATTTAGGCTAATAAATGATCAAATATGTACAAGTTTAATAGGCTAAATGACCCTCAAAATACATGTTTTTACACCTCATCACATATGCATAGTCCTTTATAGTCTCACTTAAAGACCGCTTTAAGGTTTTGAAATACTTAAAGGGTTCACCGGTTCTAGTTTACATTTTAACAAATAGTCCGATTTGAAACTCAAAGGTTTTGATGATGCAGATTGGGCTAAATATCCTAAAACCGGAAAATCAACATCGCTTTTACGTCTTTACGGGTCGGTCTCTCATTTCTTGGAAAGTAAAAACAAGCTCTTGTGTCAAAAGTTCATTGAACGTAGTATAGAAGTCTTGCTTCGGTACTTGTAAGATTATTTGGCTTGGTAATATGTTGCATAGTTTGGGGTTAAAAGATTTGTATCATGTGGAATTGTTGTTTGAAAATAGTGCAGCAATTCAGATTGCTGCTAATCTTGTGTTTCATGAAAAGACCAAACATTTTGAACTTGATGTTCATTTGGTAAGGGAATGCATCGGGTGTTATCAAAACTGCTAAGATCCATATTGGTGAACAAGTTGAATATGTTTTTACAAAATGTCTTGGGACTCTTCAACATAGCTATTTCTGTAGAAGGCTTGGTTTGTTTGATATGTTTGCAGGAAAAATTAATGTTTTGAAGACTGGAAAGCAGTTTAATGTTGCAGAGGTTGGTGATAAAGATCAAGCTTAGTGTTGCCTTTTTAGCTTGAGGGGGGATGTTGAGAAGTAAGGTCAACCTTTAAGTCAACACAAGTTGATGGATTGGTTATGTCAAGTTCTATAGTTTTTAGCTGCTTAAAAACTTTGGGAGCTAACTAAACAAGTGAAGCTCAAGGAATGAAGATTAAATATAGTCTATATAACTGTTTTCTAGATCCGTGGTTTCATAATTCGTTTACATCTTTCACACACAGTCTTTATTTTCTCTCTAGTATTGTCTAAGTCTTTTAGTCTTGTTGATATCATCTTTGATATCATTGTGTTCTGTATTAGTGAAGAATCAATCTCTTTATTTGATTCTTTACATTTGAGTGTTTGAGTGTTTGTAGTGAGGATTGCTGGTGTCCTTCTAAAGGAGACCAGTTTTTCTTTGTATTGTTGAACTAAATAGATTGAGGAGGTTCTTGATTCTTATTAATAAGATCATCAAAGGGGAGATTGGTTGGGTGATCATATTTTTTTTCTTTACCATTTTTACACCCTCACTTTAGCTATTTAACATGTATGCATGCACAAGATCTAAAATACATATGTTTTATAGAACCAAGAAAGATGATAAAACAAAAGAAAATTTTTAAAAAATCAATTTTGTTATTGCCCTGACCTCTTTTGCTTGGCCCTGAAGCTAATATGCATGCTAATGACCTCATCTTCAACCTTCTATAATCGTTGTTATCAACATCACTTGCATTGTTAGTTGATAGTACATTAAATACCGACATCTCTCAGCCATTTTTGTTGAATTCACTAACATGAATGGTTGTTACATTTATATATTGTTGATTAGGACTTAGGCAATAGACATCACCAAAGTGTGTTGTCATTAACAAAAATAGTATAACAAAGCCAATCACAAGCCACAAATTGCCATATATTATTCAGTAAGTGTTATTGTTTTCTAAATGAAACGGTTGAAGGATCGGGGGTGTTCTTGGTGAAGATGGAATGTACAATTGTCAATACATAAGATGCAAAGACCGTGTAAGGACAATATTATAAAACTTGGTACCATAACGACTAAGACTCCCCGTAATGCATCGGTTGACTCGATCGACCCATGGTCGACGCGTCTACCCCATTACACCTTTACTTCCCCAACGCGTCTTAGGCTAAAAAAAGGAGAACTCGGTCGATATTAAGACCGAGTCGTGGGAGCGATTGGCGCACAAAAAAAACACCTGGTACAAAAAATGACCGTTTGTTCATATATTTTTTTCTATAAATGTTCTTTAAAAATTGTACTATTTAAAAATAACTAAAAAAACGAGCCGGTACTATTCATAAACTGCCTGCAAAAGTGAGTGGCTGGATGGAGGATGTTGAGTCGCGTGTTGTAGAGTCGAAGGCTTGAGCGGCACTGCTGTTGTTATTGTTGTTGTAACTTAAAAATATTTTAAATGATATGACATGCTAAATTCTTACTGAAGAATTCACTCTTTTTGTTAGTTGTCTGATTTGTATAAGAGGGTTTATAGACAGATAGGTTACCCAACTTTCCAACTTTATTCGCCTAAGTTACCAAACTTTTTTTTTTGCATTCCGGTTACCGAATTTCTAAAACGCTACATTTAGGTTCTTCAATTTCTAAACGCTACATTTAGGTTACTTAACTTACCTAAAAATGCGATTTGGGTTACTTTGATTACATTGAAAAATAGAGGTTGAATGCTTAACTAAAGTTCAAGAAACAAGTGAACAAAATGAAAGTTTGGAACTTTGCGAATAAAGTTGAAAAGTTGAACCTATCTGCCTATAAACCTCAGATATAACAGGTCCAAGTGGGGCAATTTAAATGTCCCAAGAAAATATTTACAAACCACCCCTTCGAATCATTGGCATACTACAAAAATTATCCGATACTTTTAACTAATTATAACTTTTTATATAACAAATTTTATGTATCAAATATTAGCAATCTTTTTAAAAAAAATACTAATGAAAAGGTATTTAAATTACGAATAAAATGAGCCGGATATTGAAATAATTTTGATTAATGTACGATTTTATAAAAAATATTGAAGTTTAGTATATGTTATAAATATTTACAAAACTCCCCTTGGACTATGTGGCACGCTACAAAAAAATTTCGGTATTTTTAGCTATTTACGGTTCTGTATATAACAAACTTCATTTATTAAATATCTAAATGATATTTAGTGTTTTTGTATAAAAATATTACAATGAAAATGTTTTGTAAATTATGAATAGAATGAGCCCATATAAAATGCATAAAAAAGATTTATTTGTTATATATTGAATACGGACGTCCAAAGCAAAGAACGGAAAACAATATATAATTTGAATGAATGTCCTTTTCCATACTACGTACATTGCTTTGCTCATCAGTTGCAACTAGCTCTTGTTATAGCATCCAAAGATATGTCTGAGGTGCATACATTTTTTAAGCAATTGAACTTCATTGTTAATGTAATAGGTTCTTCTACTAATCGTAATGATCAAATACAAGATGCTCAATTTGCTTAAACTTCACATCTAGCTGAAATAGGAGACTTAAAGGTGGAAGAGGTCTAATAAATTGCAAAACATACAAAAGGCGGAGATACAAGATGGAGTTCACACTTCAAATCCATTTGTAGTTTCTTACGATTTTTGATCCAACCCGTATGGTATTGAATGAAGTTTTTCTTGGACGGCTCATCGGTCCTCAAAAGGTGATGCTAATATGTTCCTACACATCTATTATCATTTGATTTTCTTACGGTTTTGCATCTTATGAAGAAGATAATGGAGATTACAGACAAGCTTTGCAAATTTTTGCAAAATAAATCTCAAGATATTGTTAATACTTTGACTTTGGTTTCGACTACAAAGACATTAATTCAAAACTTAAGGGGTAATGGCTGGCAATCACTTCTGGATCAAGTTATTTGTTTTGTGGAAAACATAAGATTCCAATTCCTGATATGAACGCAACTTATACGAGATGTAATTCAGTCTCGTCATAAGATAGACGATGTGACTGTAGAGCATCACTATCGGGTAGATGTGTTTATAGTTGCTATTGATAGTCAGTTGCAAGAGTAAAACAATAGATTTAATGAGTCTGTTTCAGAGCTTCTTCGTCTTAGTGTTACTATGGATCCAAGAAAATAGTTCAATGCTGATGACATATGTAAATTGGTGACAAAGTACTACCCTTTGGATTTTACCGAACAAGAAAGAATTGAGTTCAGACTTGAGTTGCAACATTTTGAGCTTGATAATGATCCAAGATTGAAGAATATTAGTGCACTTTCAAAGTTGTGTAGAGGGTTGAAAATAACAGAGAAGTAGGAAATGTATCGCTTGATTGATAGATTGGTTCGTCTTATATTAACTCTTCTTGTTTCAACTGAAACATCTGAAACAATTTTTTAAAGAAGAAACTTTTGAAAACAAGACTCCGTAGTACCATGAGTAATGACTTTATTAAAAGTAGCATGATTCTTAGCAATGAAAGGGAGATTGTTGATACCCTTTGTACGGAGATAATAATAGATGAATTTTACTCCAAATCACAAAGACGTGTCTAAATGATGAAGAAGCGCAAGGTAAAGTTTCTTGTTATTCTTAAAAAAGGATTATTACTTATCATTTACATAAAAGGTTATGTTTTTATATCTTAACTATTTTATGTCAATTCCAGATTAGTTCGTGACATAAAGGATTTTTCGTCAATTCCAGAATTCTAATTAAGTTTGATAAAGTATGACGTAAGTCAATTTAGTTTAAGGCATTACTTCTTATTTTATTAGATATTTGGTTCTTCGTCTATTTTTCTAGATTATGATGTTTTGCTATATTTCTTGAAACTATGATCTAAGAAAAAATCGTCCCTCCTCCCCCACCCTCTCCCCAACTTGAAATCCCGGCTCGCCCCTACATAACACATCACATTGTGAAAACAATTTGCAAAACATATGTGATAATAAGATCCTTTTATCCTATATTATATGACATTCGATTATTTATACAATAAATAGATATTCCCACATAGACACATATATATTTCCTAAATACAGTTTTTATGCATGATGTACAACATATTTACATATTTCAAATAAAAGTAAAGTAAATACAAGTCTTTTATGCATGATGTAGAACGACCTTACCCCTTGGAGAAATATGAAAATATGAGGATCGAACCCCGACCTCTCGGTTGAGAGGCAAGGGATATATGAAAATGCCCCAATAAATATAACACAAAAAAATTAGTTAGAATTGTAGCTATTATTATATTTTTTTTTTCTTTTGATCAAATGTTTTTGAAAGAATTACATATATATCTCTCTAAACGTGAATAATAGCTTAGATATCATTCGTATAATTTTTTATGTACATGATACAATGATCATTATGCATGTTTTGAATATAAACGTAATTTTGCATTTTTGAAATAATATATATGAAAAAGCCCCGTATTTTTAAACTACTATAATAACTCAATAACTTATTCAGTAGCTTCTTATCACCAAGTATTTTAGGAACAATCTTTCAAGTGTCTCTTTTTTAAATGTGTTTAGTAGTGCTTAGGAATGCTAAAAGCAACCGAAATCAACAATTAAAACCGAAACCCAAACTAGTTGGTTCGGGTTCGAGTGGATTAGCGGGTTTGGAGTATAAATAATTCTTTTTCGGGATACGGGTTCGATAGAAGCAATCGCGTAAAAGATTTCGTCTTATGTTCATTTGATTAAAGTACTATTCTTTTTTTTTCAATTTAAGGTCACTTTTTTTTTGCCGATTTAGGTTTTTTAACTTAGTTAACTATTTCGTTAGTAAATTACATGTTTGGTCCTTGAGTTTGTATAGGCATTACATGTTTGGTCCTTGATCCGTTTTGCACATTTCAAAAATATTTTCAAAATAAAAATTTTTCAAAAAAGTTTTGAAATATTTTTTCCAAATTTTTTCAAAAACAATTTTTGAAATATTTTTTCCAAATTTCTTTCAAAAACTTTTCGAAATATTTCAAAAGAAAAAAATTAAAATATTTTCGTCCGTTTTTGACGAAAAAAAATTGGAAAAAATATTTCAAAATATTTTTGAAAAATATTTGAAAAAAATTTTTGAAAAATTTGGAAAAAATATTTCAAAATTTTTTTGAAAAAGTTTTATTTCGAATTTTTTTGAAATGTGCAAAACGGATCAAGGACCAAACATGTAATGCCTATACAAACTCAAGGACCAAACATGTAATTTACTAACTAAATAGTTAACGGAAGTTAGAAAAACCTAAATCGCCCAAAAAAGTTTCGAAGACTTTAAATTGAGAAAATAAAGAATAAGACTTTAATCAAATCGACATAAGACGAAGACTTTACGCGATATCATTCTTTCTCGATAATACCCACTCGATTACCCCGTGTCCAGATTCGTTTACCCGCTCCAAAGATAATTCGTTGCCATCCATGGTAGTGCTAGTAGTGCATATATACACACATCTTGGTAATTTGCGTGCTTATCGTAGAAACCCGTAATTGGTTTTTGCAAGTTTCTTGCTGCATGTATCGCCATCAGTACTACCTAAAGTACATTGATTTCCTGCATTATTCAAAAGGGATATGATCCGTTTAAAACTTCTCACACAAATTAAAAGTTAGATTGAAGAGCAAGAATTTTAAGCAATAAAATTTAATTGAATCGTATTTTGGCTACAGATTCCTTTTATACATGCACGTACAAGTTTCTACAATAAATATAATTTCTTTAGTCCAAATTGAATAGAAAAAAAGTTTTAAAAATTCTGTATATGCTAATGCCCTGGTCCTCTTTTGCTTGGCCCGGAAGCTAATTTGTATGCTATCGATCTCATCTTCAACCTTCTACTTTCCCTGTGATCAACATCACTCGCGTTGTTGGTTGATAAAACACTGAATTCCGCTATTTCTCCACCACTTTGGTTGCATTCAGTATCCGCAATGGTTGAAATGCCGGTGTTGTCTTTCGCTGGAGTACTACGGCAGTGGACAGCGCTAAAGTGTGTTGTCGCTAATAAAACAATGATAACAAAAGCAAAACATAAGTTTTTCAATCCCATCTTTGATTCGTTAAGCTTTGAACAGTGTGTTTTCGAGGCAAAAATGATTCAAGAAGAAAGTTGTGTTGGTTGTGAAAGTTGTTAGTAAAGATGGAAAGGTGATAGTGTCGATATATATAGGAGGCAAACAGCGTGTAAGGACGGTAAGGGTGCCATTACTAACATGGAATTTGACTTTGATAGTTTGGTTCATTCATACTCATGTCTTTGTATGGTACTACGTATTAAACTATTAATTACGTTCAACTACCTTCAACTATTCCTTTGTTCAAATATGAACAACGCTTGACTCTTATCCAATTTTATGAAACTATGACTAAGTTAGAGCTCAAATCATTTGACTCAATATGTTATCGAAACATTAATTATACGTGTAGGAAAGAGTCTGAAGTTTCGGGTTGATTTGAACGTTAACAAATGTATTGCATACTAAAACTGTATTTAGCGCGCACTGTAGTCGGGATTCTAGTTAAGTTCAAATAATTCATAGATCTTCGTTAGTTTGTTCTATTTGAAACTATTTTTCCCTAAATATACACGTGCAGGCAACCCTAACGAATATATGATCAGCCCTTGCATGGCTGCAAATATTAGTAAATCGTAACTAATATTTTTGTCTTTCTTGAGTACGTACGTACGTTCATGGGACAATGTGCTCGTAGCCTCGTATGAAGAATATATATTTTTCTATTAATATTTACTAGTTCACATACAATTAAATCCCGATTGAATGAAGTTAGCCATTTCAAATATATATATATATGCATGCGGTATGAATATGATGACAAGGTTGTTTTGTCAATTTTGTCTTTTGAGTAATATGGCTTCTAACATTTTGGTATATGCGGAGCTTAAGTCTACCACCAAACAACTTAAATCAGGCAAAGTCCTTCATGCTGGGTTTCCAACACTTTTACCTTTTGTCGTTCGGATGGGTACTAAATGGTATTGCAACACTTTGACTAGCTAGGTTCTCGCTATCAAAACCCTTGCACATTGGTGTTTGGAATTAATAAACATAAATTATTGAGTCCTCTTAAATGGCCTTGATTTGGATGCAAATATCTGAGACTTAACAGGGGGTATATTTGCAGCAACTGGCGTAGTATGAGGTGATTAGTGTAAAGTAGCTTGGTCAAAGCACGGTATGTTGACCATATATACTAATATTGGAAATTTATGTGTGTGGACCAAATACGTTGGTGAAGAATATAAAGAACTTTGGTCTGTCGATTAAACTCGACTCACTTTTAGACCCCCAGCACGGCACGCCTATAACGCCGCACATATATTTCTAAATTTGCAGGCTCGCAGCACCATGACTAACAAATATATGACGAGAATACGTTTACGTAGTGTTTGGCATGCATAAATCAAAATTAGAATGGAATAGATTATTACAATAAAATGAAAAATTGTTGTTTGTTTTGAATTATATAATGAAATAGTTTATTCTTTGGTTCATTCTATCACGTCTATTTAAACCAATTTTATTACATACCACGCTTTAGCTTTTTTCTCATTCCATTACGACATGGAATCGTAATTTTCATATTTCATTCATTTCCAACATTCATTACGTTGTACTAAACAAAAATACTTAAATATTATATTCCATTCCAAATAAGCAACCAAACGCGTCGATAGTAATAAGAATGACTCATACAATTACTATGTTCATTCAATTATATCGTCGATTACATTCCTTTATCGGTTCATTCGTCTAACCGAGGCGGAGCCGATGGAGTGGCTAGCGGGTGCTCACCATCCCTAACCAAATTTAACTTGTCCAACTTATAGCTTGAATGTCACCCATGTTTCATCGAGTTTTTAATCTAGCGTCGGATCGGTGGCGGTCTATTGTTCAATTTTGATACTCGAGTTTTATACATAGTGCTATTTGGCCAATCTCTTGTGCTTGAATGTTTCTATCAAAAGTATAAATACCCATCAATGTTTTACTTGCATATATATAGGAAAATTATTAATGGCGGTTGTTTTTGTTGAAGAAAATGAAGAAACAGTAAATAGGATGAGGATAACTATAGAGAGGGAGAAAAAGAGGCCATAATTTTTTGTGATATTTTGGATATTTTTACTCAATTACTTTAATCTTTAGGTTACTTGCTATTTAAAACATTTATTCTAATGGACATTTTGTTTTATAAACCAAATTTTTAGCTATGTGGAGTAAAAAGTTAGTTTAGCATCTTTTATGGAAAAAAAGGTTGATCTGATAAATGCTTCATGTTTTATTAACTTTTATAAAGATAAAGATATATTTTGTAATTGTACAAGTTCGTCATTTGAATGCAAATAGGTTTATCAATTCGATCATTGGTTCAAGAAAAACATTAAACGTTATTATTATCCTAACATATCTGAACCCCCTTAATAAAAATTCCAGGCTCCGCCCCTGCATCTAACCAAATGGACCTTCTACTTTGTTGATATTTATAGAAAATAAAATGTAATCGGACTGGAATTCAAATTATATGAACGCATGTATTCTCTCTATCTTCTGGTAAAAATATGACACCGCTCCTGTGAGATTGAATATATCTCTATACAAATAAGGACACCCTACAATTATATAAATGTAACTTAATCACAAAACATACAAAGTCTCGTGAGTACAAAGCGAAAATGAAATGCGCGCACATTTGTTGATTTTAATCAGAACTACAATGGGAATGAGGTTTAAGTTTTTAGTTTGATTTTTCCTTCAGTTTTCCAATTGTAGGTCTAACATTCAAACATAAGGAAGAAAAAAATACTTTACTTTATATAAAAAAACACACATTGCGTGAAATTTGAGATTACTTGAAAACCTTTATCTAGACTAAGGCAATCAAAAAATTGATAAAAAAATAATAATAATAATTACTAAAAAAAAAAAATGTATTGCTTGTAAAAATGAATACAAAATAACCGTATGAGCATGCTATTGATAATATTTAATTATATATAGATATGATGGTACACTTTTTTTAGAGACAATAATTTCATATCTCATTTTTTTAAAAATTTTATATATACTCGAACATGCATTAAAAATATTATACATTATACATTCAATACTTGCACAATAAGTCAATAAGTATATATGAAATTAATTATGAAAATAAGATAATATATGAAATTAATCTTTTTTTTTAATATATGTATAACGATGCCAGCAAGATCAACTGAGTGTAAATATTTTCTTGAATCCTATAAGAAGTCGCACTCAACAACTTTAATTTAGAGCGGATTACTGCTATATATTGACTGAGGCACAATGACTTATTCAAAAGAATAGTATTCGTTAGGTATATCACAATCGTCATGGCTGTGATATTATAGACAACAATAGTATATACTAAGTTTTCATTTGTAAGTTTTGTTTTAAATAATAGTGTTGATATAAGACTATGTGAGCCTAACTTGTAGACCTAACAATAAACTTAAAGCCAAGGTTGTCAAGATCGGGATCCTATCAAAGATCATTTTCGCTTCTAAGACGCGATCGAAGATCGGACGGGATCTTAAGATCCTACTATAATGTTATTTCTTAATAATTTATGTAATTTTATACAAATCTAAAAATTCTAATACATTATAACCATAAAATACTATGAACGTTTCAGATAAACGTTGTCCAAAATTATGATTATAAAATGTTTAAAAGATTAACGTGTTGTTTTTTAATTCTACAAACAAACAACCCATAAATTGTAGATTTTAGTTTGAATCCGATAAAAGTAAGATCGGATCGGATTAGATCGAAGATCGATAGTCAAGATCGGGATCCTATAAGATCCTGTTTGCAAACATCCCATGTAGGATTCGGATCGCTTTTCGCTTGCAAAGATCGTAAAATCGTAAGATCCCAAGATCGTGATCGGACATCGACAACTATGCTTAAAGCTATTAGAGTGACACATGTCTTTGCTTTCAAAATTCAACTGACCTCTTTCTATATTCCCAAATCTGCCCATTCTAAAAAGTATACCAAAATTTTAGCATCCTCGTTCTCATTTATACACATATCTTTCGGCTCATTTGATGATTTGAAAATTCTGAATAGAACCTAGGAAATGTTCAACCATATTGTGTTTCATCTTTTTACTTGTACCTCATAGACATAAAGCCTAACCCCATTATAAGCATACGAATTAAGGATATGAGGATTAATGTGTATAAGATGATTGTGTACCTGAATTTGTTACAAAATAGAGCATGTATTTATGAGTTAGGCCTGTTTGATAGCTTTTGAATTGGGCAATTAAGAGTAGATCAATGAATCAGTCAGAGCATATGGTATTTAATAAAGAAAAAAAATACGACTGCTGAATGAATTTGAAAGCTACTGAGTTGTTCATGGCCAAAAGTATGCTAAATCATACGGTATCCTCACATAGTCACATGTTCTTATTTTATCATTTTCTGTTTTTTTGTCAGACTCCTTTTCATTTTGACTTTGCTAAAAAAAAAATAGAAACTTGTACTTTGCATGATGTCAATGTATATTAAAAAGTTTATTTTTAGGAACTTAATGTAAAGGGACGCGATTTCAGACACTTTCATAAACGATTGGTACACTCAAATTTAGAGTGTTTAAAGATTTATATCCTCACATTATGTTTAGTCGTGCTGATCCTGTAAGTGATAAATGCTCAAACACTTTAAATTGAATGTCAAAATTATTTTTGTGAGTGTCAGAATCACCTCCCTAATGTAAACCGCTATATTGAAATTGATGGAACGTCGTGTTTTCATTATTTCATGAAACGCATTTTTTTCGCATAATTAGTTGATTTTATTAACGTGGGATCATTATTAATGAGTTAAAATTTATTTTAAGATAAGGGGGTGTAAAAGATAAAATGGTAATTTAAATCATTCAGAGCGTTGAATCAGAACAATTCTCAAACGTTCATTACTATTCAAAACCAAGTTCATTCATGATCTATAAATCATTCAAAGCAACCTTGATTCACTCAGCGCTTAATCATACCGCTTTTATCAAATGTTCTTAGAGTTTCGAGATTAGGGGTTTCAAAATATAAAAGGCAATAGGAGTAACAGGGTGACAAGATGATTGGCAGAATACGAGTGGGTAAGTCGGATTTAAAAGTGTCCTATAGTTGCAGAAGTAGACGGCAAAGATGAGATTGGAAGGCAAGGGTAATAGGAAAATAGACAAATAACCAAAATATTGAAGGGAACTTTAGACTAATAGTAATAAGACCAAACCAAAACCACACCCCACACCCCACACCGTCATATCAATTTTTTCTCTTCCAGACTAAATCAAGACCAAACACTCGTAGTAAGAGGACCACACTAACAACGCGTCCAGTAGCATCATAAGTAGTAAAGGGGACATGTGAGGTGAGGTAGACCAAATGAATTGTGAGGTGAGGTAGGAATAACAAAAACATCAAGTTAGGAATATATTGACTGTAACGCGTGTCGTTATAATATTTTTAGGGTTAAATGTAGGTCTATTTATTATGCCCACTTATCATTTTTCTAAATAACATGGTTTTGTTAAACATACTTATTTTAGGTATACGTGGTAAAAAAAAACATGCAAAAAGTGGTAGAACATGTTTGTTTTGAGTTGTTATAAATAAAGGGTGAGTAGTTTTATTACCAAGATACAAACCTATATGCATGCTTTAGGCTCATCACAATAGGTCGGTCGACTCAAAGGGTTATGCCAAGGTTTCCTTCGGTTGTCCCATCGTGGCACAAAGGTTGTGTTCGGTCAGTCTCACCAAATTGGACGAACTAGTTCACTCCAACGACCGAGTTGGTATATCACATGTGGACAAATTTTTGTATCGTTTGGGTTAAAAAATAAATAAATAAATAAAAACAATAATAATTAAAAAACTTTACCACTTTTACAACATTATAAATACCAACCTCAAACACATTTCTAAACACACAATTCAAACAACTTCTCATAAACACTTTCAAACACATTTTAATTATGTCTTACGAGATATTTTTTAATTCTTCTTCTTCCGACGAGGAAGAAGTTATAAAGCAGTTTACTGAGTTTGTGGAATTTACGCAGATGCTTGGGACGCTTACAGCGTCATCGCCAAAGGTTCAACGAACTACACGCCTAGGAACTCGAGGGTGCTCATAATCGTTTAGTTGCCGCTTACTTCTCAAGAACCGTTGTAGGCGAAAAAACATTATGTCGGCGAGTCCGGATGAGCCGAGAACTATTCACCTAAATTGTTCGAGAGGTAACCAATTATTCTCCTTATTTTCAACAAACTCCTGATTGTAGGGGCGTACTCGGTATTTCCTCATAGGTCAAGTGTACTGCGGCAATTCATCAATTGGGATACGCGGCCGTTCCTGATTCTCTTGACGAGTATCTGCAATTGGGTGCAACAACAACACGTGATTGTCTCCGTAAATTTTGTAGGGTTATTATAGAGTTATATGGTGCTGAGTATTTGCGAAAGCCCATGTATTCTGACCTTGAAAGAATATATGCTCATCACGAGCAAAAGCATGGGTTTCCTGGTATGATGGGAAGCATTGATTGTACAAGTTGGGAGTGGGAGAATTGCCCAAATAGTTTGAGAGGTCAATATGCTAGGGGTGATCACGGGCCACATCCATTCATTTTATTGGAAGCGGTCGCCTCCCAAGATTTATGGATTTGGCATGCGTTTTTGGTGTCTCCGGATGAATAACGATATAAGCGTTTACATCATTCCCGCTTTCAATTATATCAAACCGGGAGAGCACCGAACTTGAATTCGAGGCTAACGATGTTGCTTACCAAAGGGATATTATCTTACCGACGGGATATATCCTAATGGTCTATTCTTATTAAGTCCATTTCAAATCCTCCTACGGTTGATGAAAAAGAATATTGTACAAGAGGAAGCACGAGCGCACAAGGAAAGATGTGGAACGAGCTGTGTTGAAGAAGAAGTGGAAAATGCTTAAGTTCGGCTCGAGGATCAGATAAACAGGATCTCCAAGATATTGTGTATACATGTATCATATTACATAATATGATCATCCGACACAAGCAGCGGCCGATATGTCCTACATGGTTTGCACAAGAGGCCACCGTGATCATGATCCGGTAAGATCCCATGCAGAATCCTTAGTAGTTACTCAGGAGATAATGGACCGATCAACTCATCTAAATTTAAAATCTGATTTGGTCGAACACGTTTGGAGAAACCGTGGAAATGCAGGCAATCAAGATATTGAAGGCGAAGACGAAAGTGACGAAGACGCAACTGACGATGAAGATTTTTTTTTATGTTTTTAGTTTTTAATAAGTATTGTAATGTCTGCGATTTATTAGTTTAAGTTTTTAATTATTGTTGTAATGTTTAAGTTTTTTATTAATGAAGTTTAATTTTGTTTTTAAAAATATTTGAATTAAAAGAAAAATAAATTTACTCATGATAGATTATTAAGAAGAGTTCAAATATAAAGTCTAACATATATAATTTAGGGATTGATTCATAAAATAGAACGTAATTTTCCAAGTGTATTAATTGCAGACGTGCGTGTCTTTATTAAGCTATAGAATAGCGATGTCTTTCATAAGTGTCCGTTCTAAGACGTAAACTTTTTAAGTAATAGAATAGCAATGTCTTTTTCATAAGTGTTCCAATTTAGTACGGGATGACGCATCAAATTGGAACACTTATGAAAGAGTCGCACCAAATGGAACAACATGGAAAGACATCGCTATTCTACAACAAAAAAGACACGCACTTAAACTTAGACACTTATGGAAAGACATCGCCATTCTACAACTTAAAAAAGACACACGCACTGAATGGAACACTTGGAAAAGACGTTCTATTCTACGACTCAATCCCTATAATTTATCCTAACTAATGGCCATCAAATTTATCCTAACTAATGGCAACTTCTTTAATTAGTAAGGTTTCTTGTTGTCACCATCATGCCATCAACTAATCATATTTCCACAACAACCCTTAACTCCTTATATGTTGGGTTTATATGAAGATGTCCCACACCATATAATCCAAATCTTTGGTCAAACTAGAATTGTCCATGGGTGAGATTATACAACCACTACCAAGTTACATTATTTTCTTGCTTAACTTTTCAAAGTTGACCAATTAATGTTAAGATAATACGGAGTAGAACTTTATAAAAATTAGAATATGATTTGCTGTCCGTCTGTCACGTTCATGTAAAATGTTGGATATATAAAATGTTCACATTTGGTTTCTTAGGCTAGTTTCAGTCGTGATCCTGACTGTCACGCGTCCTTTCTCTCCAAATGACCGACGTGACCCGGACGCCCCAATCGATAACTCAAGAATTTTTTTTTTTTTCAATTAATTGTTCAAGTTTCAATTTGTGTTTTCATATGTTTTCCCAACTCTAGGGAAAAAAAAGGACATGTAATATATTATATCGGTCGAAATTCGAACCGATATTTGGTTTTCTTGCTACACAACCGATCTTGTGCCCGACCTCCACATCCGTTGCGCCCGATCTTCACATCGGTCAAGTGACCAAATTTTCCTTGCCCAACCGATTTCAAACTAATGATTGCGACCAGCCTTATTTGCCTTGTATGCTTTTGTATCCCACAGTTAAATTCGTTTGATATATACTTTATACAAATTACTATTTCTTAAATGAGGTTTCATCATCGCCAGATCTATCAGGATTCAAGATAAGTGATTTTTTAACCAGTTGAGCTAGGCAAGTCTCTCAGGATAAGTGATAACGTACATATAATCATAATTTTAAGGAAACCGATTTATATGTATACTTAGAGCAATGGATACCATAACGCCACATGAGGCGTTATGCCCATGTGGCATTGCAAACTAACATGTTACCATACTGTGTGCATGATGTTTTCAACGGTGGTGGTTCCTGCGTTGGTATATCAATGCACGTTGAAAAGGAGAAAACACTTTTTTTATTGGTTTGTTGTGTTTTAATTGGTTTATTGTGAGTCCCAAAAGGGTGGGTGTTAACATATTATGATACCTAGTGTTTTTTTGGGTGTTAGGTGTTGAAATGGGGATGGTGATGTGGCGTTGATGTAGAAATGAAAAGTGATGTTAGAGTGTTACTGTACTTTTGCTCTTATAATCTATTGATGCTATCTTTATTTAAAAAAAAAAAAAAAAAAAAAAAAAAGAAAACTCATATTCTCTCTCCTTTAGCAATTTTGGATAAAAATACAACCTGGTTGTACTATCATTCATTTCTTCAAAAATATCAAACATGATACTCTTTGATACTTAACCGACCGATTTTAACATCATCTTAAGGAATCTACATTAATCGCTTCAGTTTTTGGATCGATTAGGGTTTTTTCATTTTTTAGGGTTTGTTGAAAATCGTTTTTGTATCCTATGATTATTGTTGCTAGTTTTATCGTTCATTATCTTTAGTTTTCGTTATTGATGTTGATCTTAAAACTCTGAACCAACGTGCATATTTGTGTATCCTTCGGTTGTGGGTTCTTGTTGTTTGTTGGTGGCTGTGAAGGGTGGCTCGGTATAAGTTGGGTTATGTTTAGGGTTGCGTGTATGTGTTGACAATGGAGAAGGGTTTTGAGTCCGAAAGGGAGAAGGAGAGGTAATGGTGAAAAGGAGAAACAAACCTCGGGTATGGATGATCCTGGTAAAGACTCACATCGTGTTGGTGAGGTTGATAGGAGTGTTGCTATGTGATCACTAATGATGCTAATGTACTGTGACAACTCGCAATTTCAGGTCATTTCTCAAAACAATTTATGCTTCACAATTTCAACATTTATCGTAAACTAAGTTTACGTGTTTCAAATTGCAGAATCGAAGGTTTAGCGGCGAATTCCTGATCATAACATCACTTACATTTCATATGGACTAAGTTTAGTCTACATTTCATTGACATCATTTGCATCACGTTAGTTCATTCATGACATTGCATTTCACATCAACCGCGTATATTTTATATTAAATAAACGTTATCGTGTGAGTTATTATTTTGAATATTTAATCCGTTACTTTCAAAAATGATCCCGATATATTTTTATACTTACATTTAGTTATAAAAACTATATTTTTAGTTTACCTAGTGTTTTAAATTTATTTTGTATATAAATCGTTAAATTTATATTATTACAACGTTTTTCTTAAAAACTACACGAAAATTTTTATATCACTCAAATTTCACAAGGAATGTATTTTTACAATTTTTATTATCTCATTACATTCTATTTTGATCTACTAAAAATTACTTGTACCAAAAAGTTACCATTTACCTTACAAGTTACCTTTTTACCTACACCTTTCACTTAAATCTTTTAACAAACTATACAAGTATATACTTACACTTTATAAAAAAAAAAAAAAAAAAAAAAAAAAAAAAAAATAATTTGGAAAACAAGATCCCAAAAATCCGGCCCTATGGGTTGACAATTGATTTAGTTGGTAAAATTTTCTTGGTTATATAGATTGTTACTCCAACCTTTCAATCACTCTTTCATCTCACTTATTCAAGATAGTCAAAAATTTCTTTCTCTTTGTTCTTTCTCACAAAAACCGGTTCTACTTAAGGTATACAAGGGATCATCAAAATTTTTACAAGATCAAGTAATTACAATCTAGATAATACTCTTTATAAGGTTTTGAAATAAAAACCAAGAGTGTTTAGGCTAAACCTTGTTCTTTGCACCTCATCATATTAACTAGTAAGCATGTTTCTTTCATTTTTTTCATGTTTCCTTATCATTTCATAGTCATCTCTTCATTTTTGGAGCAAACATGCAAGACATATGTTGTTTATACCATTTTTACATGATTTTTAGATATATATATATATATAAGGTCATCCTATAATTATCCCTTGGTATACTTTGGTCTTGATGATGTTTAGGAACCCATGACACCCTAAGAAGGTGTATGGTAGGATTAGATTAGCTTTGGAGTTGATTTGAAGGGATTAGAATAGGTTTAGTACGAGAAAACTATTTTCGATCACGTATAAAATATGTTCTGTCCTTGTTTTGATTTTCTGAAAATCCGACATGAGACACGACATTTTGGCCTTGATATTTAGAAAATATACTTTAAAACGAATCCGTGGCCGCTTGAACGGATAAAACGGAGTTATAACGAAGAAGTTATGAAGTTTTAAAATTTGACGACGAAATATATTTTTCCGAAATTTCAAAGAACATGTTTTTGGTTAGTTCGAGTTAAAAGCGAGCCTTAAGCTTTACAAATTATTTCTACTTGTCAAAATATATTAGTATACTTTGATACGAAGCTAAGGACGTATTATACGTAGAAAACGGATTTGAAACGACAAAGATATGCACGTTTTCATAAAATTGCCGTAACTATTATTTTCTGAAAAACTATATTATTTTTACGATACAAGTGTTACGGTAGCTGAATCGACCATGTTGGAGGCTGTTTTTAACGATGATGTGGAACTTTTTGAAACGAAATGTCTTCTAATAAAATTAAGATCACCAAGCATATTTTTCAAAACGACAAACCGTTTGTATAGCGGAGTTTTAATAAATTAATTACGGTTGCTCAAACTTGGGCGAAACTCACATTTTACACAACAATTAGACAAAATCACCATCTTTAACCCTTATTATCTTTATGTTCGAGACCTTTATGCCGAAAACTCCTGAACTGAAACTTTTAGATTTCGATACAAACTTTCTAAAACTGTTGAATTCGTTTCTTAACGATCGACGTACACCATTTTACGACTAGTTTTTCGAAGCTATTTTTGTCACTTTCATGAAAATTCAACGACATTGTTTTACTGATTTAAAAGTGAAAATTTCACTATAAATCATTATAAAACCATTGTAGGATGACATTTTGACGTAAATACTTATAAAGTGATTTAAGAATGGTCAAGACGTCAAAAGAGTATTTTTCGACGATAAGTATTATTTTCAAAACTCGCAAATGGTATAAATAACATACGAAATGCATGCATAACATTACATTGCAACTCATTACATATCATATCATTCGTAATAGGTCCAGATTAAAGTATCACGCTATACCTCAGTGTACTCACTCTTTTCATCATACCGGTTTATCAAGTGAGTTTTCATAGCCCCGCTTTTACAAGTTTTTACATTATTTCAAACCTACGGGAGAATACATTGCACGACATTTTTATTACGATACCAAGTATGTTAAATTCATTTACATTGCTTGAGTTACAACGTTGCGCTTAAAAGTCCCCACTTTAATGCATGAGCCGTTAATTTCCTAGAAGCGTGTGTGAGTGGATAGATCTATCGAGGTGACGCCCATCCGGGTTGGTGAATCCCAATTGTCATACGGATGCATTTCATTCATGAACATTATTAGAGTTGTTTGGCAAGACACTCACTGGGCGACATCACCGAGCTTCGGTATCATGCGCTTAAGCAATTGTAACATTTTTACGTGACTTAATTGTCATGCCTGTAACATTTTTACGTGACATAATTGTCATGCACGATCTATACTTGCGTAGTCGTATAAAACATTTACATAAACCTATGATTTCTCACCAACATTATTGTTGACCGCTTTAGCAATGTATTTTCGTGTAATCGAGGCATTATCATCATGACATGGTTTAGGAACCACCTTTGAGTCACGCGTCGACTTACATTATTGTACATTGTAGCATTTTCTTTCAAAACCATCGTTTGGATTTGTAATATATTTATATTTCCGCAAACTTTGTAAACTTTTGGGACCTATACTTTGTAACTCGATCATTTTATTAAATCAAACGATGTGTTTTCCAAACGACACTTTAGGTCGTTCAATATAATCCTGATTGTGATGCTATGACAACAATCCCGTGAATTCCATTCACGCAAAAAATGTAAATTGGGGTGTGATGATTGGCATCGAGCTTGATTATAGAGAACTAGGTTGCATCATTGACCCTAGACTATAACTACATTATCATAGCATCTCATCATTTCATCATAAGTGCATGTTCACTTTACATGCGGTTTATACGTACATTTTTTCGAGTTATTTACTTTCATTTCATATCGATTGTCACATGGATGCCTTTAAATGCCCATTCCATTATTCTTTCTTCATACTCTAATGTGGAGAATTCCTTGTCAGTCCCTATCACAATTTCCACATCAATCGACTCATCACCGATAACGCCGAATGCCGAGATGAACCTTTAAATAGGGGCGGTCACGCCACTCTTTTGTTTCACCACTAACATGTCGAGTTACACTTTATTCACACATTAAGTCACTAAACCATTATACATTTGAAGCACTTACAACACCTCATAACCCATCTTTTGGAACCCGTCGATCATTTTGAAAAATAACCTCAAACTTATCATTCTTATCACATTTCTTTGAGCGTTTATTATTAACATCGGATTTTGCTACGCCTCACATTTCCTCTTGTTTTGAAGAAGATATGGCAATCAAGAAAGCTACACCGAAATGACTCAAGCGGCTATTCAAAAGTTGGTAAGGGATAGTGTAGCGAGGCATTAAGGATTGAAAAGAACGAGCGATGAGTCATGCTATTACCGAGGCCGCAATCATCGAAGCTGCGAGACTTGCTTACATCAAAAGGTTTCAAGAGTTGATGTTTTTTGTCCAACTATGGTTTCGACAATGAGAAACTATTGAAAAATTTCATTGGAGGACTTTCACAAAATATCCAAGGAGATGTAACTTCTTTCGATCCACAAACAATTGAAGAATCTACCCAGACACTCAAATACTCATGGCTCAAGTTGTGAAAAGGAAAACATTATCAACAATAACAACCACAACAATAACAACAATCATACCATCAACAACAATAATAACCGCACCAACGACAACAATCAAACCAACAACAACAAAAGGAAATGGAAAATGACCAGGAGGTTATAACAACAACAACCAAAGCCGTAGCACTAACCATCATCAACAATGTAATAGAAGACAAGAAGCCGCTGTGGTTTATGTTGTCGCACCAACAAAGGAAAGAACTTATATCGAAACTTACCACGATGTCATCAATGCACGTTACATCATGATGGTCCATGTGGTATATGCTTTATCCATCAAAAGTGGGACACCTTGCTAAGGACCGCAAAGGAAAAGGATATGCCGGAACACACCCACTATGTACTAGATGTAAGTTTCATCACTCGTGTCTTTGCCCTACCAAGTGCCGCCAATTGCAAAAATTAGGACACCTCGCCTGTGGATTGTAGAGGCAAAACTATAATGACATTTCAATGTGGGAGCAAGGACACTATCGGATCCAATGTCCCCAAAACCAAGGTCAACAAGTTGAAGGTGCTCATGGGAATGCATACATGTTAGGAGGAGGAGGAGCTCGTCAAGGTATCAATGACGCGGAAGACCAAGAAGTTCGAAACTAACAATCTTGTTTTTCTTTATGTACCATGTTGTACTAAATTTATGTTTTCCATCGTATCCGAATCTTTATAATTTAAGATGTACTACTTTTGCTAAACCACTCGTTGTAAAATATTCTCAACTATCGTACTTTATTTTCTTTCCGATTTGTTATTACTACGAGAATTTTACTTCTTTTTACTTTATCGACCATTTTAACGACACGGTTTAAATCTTGTAAACATTGAGAGTTATAACAACTAAACCGAACGTCACGTCATCGCTCCTTAATTATACATAGCCTAGCTAACTATGTCTAATTCGAGGGATCACGTTATGTTGGGAGCGAATATTTATAAATCTTAGTGCAAGCAAAATTTTCACTTGTTCCAATTCAAAGTGTTACTTATGAGAGATTCATCCGATATTTTCTTTACTATGATGTTTTATACACTCTCAATCATCGATAACCGTGAACGACACTTCTCCATACCTTCTTTCCTCGTTATTCATCACAAACTCAAAAATTCGATGACTAACACGAACCGAATTCGTGGATCGAATTCCTTTTGGTTGGGCGAATGTGACAACTCGCAATTTCGTGTCATTTCTCAAAACAATTTATGCTTCACAATTTCAACATTTATCGTAAACTAAGTTTGACGTGTTTCAAATTGCAGAACTCGAAAGGTTTAGCGGCGAATTCTGATCATAACATCACGTACATTTCATATGGACTAAGTTTAGTCTACATTTCATTGACATCATTTGCATCACGTTAGTTCATTCATGACATTGCATTTCACATCAACCGCGATATTTTATATTAAATAAACGTTATCGTGTGAGTTATTATTTTGAATATTTAATCCGTTACTTTCAAAATGATCCCGATATATTTTTATACTTACATTTAGTTATAAAACTATATTTTAGTTTACCTAGTGTTTTAAATTTATTTTGTATATAAATCGTTAAATTTATATTATTACAACGTTTTCTTAAAACTACACGAAAATTTTATATCACTCAAATTTCACAAGGAATGTATTTTTACAATTTTATTATCTCATTACATTCTATTTTGATCTACTAAAATTACTTGTACCAAAAGTTACCATTTACCTTACAAGTTACCTTTTACCTACACCTTTCACTTAAATCTTTAACAAACTATACAAGTATATACTTACACTTTATAAAAAAAAATAAAAAAAAAAAAAAAAAAAAAAAAAATAATTTGGAAAACAAGATCCCAAAATCCGCCCTATGGGTTGACAATTGATTTAGTTGGTAAAATTTTCTTGGTTATATAGATTGTTACTCCAACCTTTCAATCACTCTTTCATCTCACTTATTCAAGATAGTCAAAATTTCTTTTCTTTGTTCTTTCTCACAAAACCGGTTCTACTTAAGGTATACAAGGGATCATCAAAATTTTTACAAGATCAAGTAATTACAATCTAGATAATACTCTTTATAAGGTTTTGAAATAAAAACCAAGAGTGTTTAGGCTAAACCTTGTTCTTTGCACCTCATCATATTAACTAGTAAGCATGTTTCTTTCATTTTTTTCATGTTTCCTTATCATTTCATAGTTATCTCTTCATTTTTGGAGCAAACATGCAAGACATATGTTGTTTATACCATTTTTACATGATTTTTAGATATATATATATATAAGGTCATCCTATAATTATCCCCTTGGTATACTTTGGTCTTGATGATGTTTAGGAACCCATGACACCCTAAGAAGGTGTATGGTAGGATTAGATTAGCTTTGGAGTTGATTTGAAGGGATTAGAATAGGTTTAGTACGAGAAAAACTATTTTCGATACGTATAAAATATGTTCTGTCCTTGTTTTGATTTTCTGGAAAATCCGACAGAGACACGACATTTTGGCCTTGATATTTAGAAAATATACTTTAAAACGAATCCGTGGCTGCTTGAACGGATAAAAACGAGTTATAACGAAGTTATGAATTTTAAAGTTTGACGACTAAATATATTTTTTCCGAAATTTCAAAGAACATGTTTTTGGTTAGTTCGAGTTAAAACGAGCCTTAAGCTTTACAAATTATTTCGACTTGTCAAAAATATATTAGTATACTTTGATACGAAGCTAAGGACGATTATCGTGAAAACGGATTTGAAACGACAAAGATATGCACGTTTTCATAAAATTGCCGTAATTATTATTTTTCAAAAACTATATTATTTTTACGACAAGTGTTACCAGAGTTGAATCGACCATGTTGGAGGCTGCTTTTAACGATGATGTGGAACTTTTGAAACGAAATGTCTTCTAATAAAATTAAGATCACCGAGCATATTTTTCAAAACGACAAACCGTTTGTATAGCGGAGTTTTAATAAATTAATTACGGTTGCTCAAACTTGGGCGAAACTCACATTTTACACAACAATTAGACAAAATCACCATCTTTAACCCTTATTATCTTTATGTTCGAGACCTTTATGCCGAAAACTCCCGAATCGAAACTTTTAGATTTCGATACAAACTTTCTAAAACTGTTGAATTCGCTTTAACGATCGACGTACACCATTTTACGACTAGTTTTTCAAGCTATTTTTGTCACTTTCATGAAAATTCGACGACATTGTTTTATTTACTAAAAGTGAAAATTTCACTATAAATCATTATAAAACCATTGTAGGATGACATTTTGACGTAAATACTTATAAAGTGATTTAAGAATGGTCAAGACGTCAAAAGAGTATTTTTCGACGATAAGTATTATTTTCAAAACTCGCAAATGGTATAAATAACATACTTAAATGCATGCATAACATTACATTGCAACTCATTACATATCATATCATTCGTAATAGGTCCGTATTAAAGTATCACGCTTATACCTCAAGTTGTACTCACTCTTGTCATCATACCGCTTTATCAAGTGAGTTTTCATAGCCCCGCTTTACAAGTTTTACATTATTTCAAACCTACGGGAGAATACATTGCACAACATTTTATTACGATACCAAGTATGTTAAATTCATTTACATTGCTTGAGTTACAACGCTGCGCTAAAAGTCCCCACTTTAATGCATGAGCCGTTAATTTCTAGAAGCGTGTGAAGTGGATAGATCTATCGAGGGTGACGCCCATCCGGTTGGTGAATCCTAATTGTCATACGGATGCATTTCATTCATGAACATTATTAGAGTTGTTTGGCAAGACACTCACTGGGCGTACATCACCGAGTTTTGTATCATGCGCTTAAGCAATTGTAACATTTTACGTGACTTAATTGTCATGCCCAGTAACATTTTACGTGACATAATTGTCATGCTCGATCTATACTATGTAGTCGTATAAAACATTTACATAAACCTATGATTTCTCACCAACATTATTGTTGACCGCTTTAGCAATGTATTTTCGTGTAATCGAGGCATTATCATCATGACATGGTTTAGGAACCACCTTTGAGTCGCAAGGCCGACTTACATTATTGTACATTGTAGCATTTTCTTTCAAAACCATCGTTTGGATTTGTAATATATTTATATTTCCGCAAACTTTGTAAACTTTTGGGACCTATACTTTGTAACTCTGATCATTTTATTAAATCAAACGATGTGTTTTCCAAACGACACTTTAGGTCGTTCAATATAACTGTGATTGTGATGCTATGACAGTCAATCCCCATGAATTCCATTCCGCTGCAAAACAGGTAAATTGGGGGTGTGACATGTACCTACGATTTTGGGAGGTAATGAAGAGTTGTTTGGTGGGTCTACTGAGGTGAACAAAGATGTTGAACAACATGGTCTTGTTGATGCTTCGGATGCTCCATTACATGGAAATCAGGTTGTGTTTGAAAGTCGCCAGGATATACCGAATAAAGAACAACTCGCTTCAGATAAGTCCAATGATGGTTGTGATTTTACTGGTGGGAATGGTTTCTCTATGGACCATTCGGCTATTTCGACATGTAATAGTTTTGAAAAGGCTTTATGAATTTCGCTACAACTAATACGCCTAATGAAGAACTTCCCTCAAGTTATACTAATAAGTTAAGCCTTATGTCTATGACTAAGGCAAATTTTGAAAATTAAAGACAATGTTCCTAATGATGTAGATTATGACGCTGGGTTATCTATAGCTTTAGTTCATGAGTGAATGAGAGATTGAAGAATTCATTATATCGGTACTTTATTGGTAAACGGATCGCTTTTCCTATTGTTGAATGGTTTGTGCGCAACAATGGGAGAAGTATGGCTTAGTGAAAGTAATGATGAACACAAAGGTTTCTTCTTTTTAAGTTCTCATTTATTCAGGTGCGGAATCTATTCTTCATGATGATCCATGGATGATTCGTGGAATTCCATCTTTCTTAACAGTGGTCACCCGAGGTAAGCATTTTGAAAGAAGATTTGTCTTGTGTCACATCTGGTGAAGTTTCATGATGTACAATTGGTTGCATATACATTGGATGGTTTGAGCTTGATCGCTTCTAAGATTGGTACTCTTAGACTCGTATACGAATAACATGTTGGATTCATGGGGGAGGAGTAGATATACAAGAGCCTTGATTGAAATTAATGTGCCTAATGAGTTTCGTAATAATCTGGTTTTGGCTGTTCCAAAGCTTAATGAAAGTGGATATACGAAAGAGTTTATTTAATATAAAATACGAGTGGTAACCCATTCGCTGTGGTACTTGCTTGTTATATGGTCATTCTCTTGATGATTGTCCTAAAATTGCTCCTAAACGTGTGATAAATGGGATAGATAACGGAAACGGTCAGAGTTCGGGTGTATCAAAGAAGTTTTCAAATTCTAATGATGGGTTTACGGTTCGAATGAAAAAGGTTGAGTATAGGCCTGTTGCACCAAAGAATACCAAGGCTTCTAATTCAAAAGATAACACAAATGAGGCGCCTACGCCTAGACAACCGAAATGGATGCTAAAGTGGTAAGTACTTCTAATGCATTTGGTATTCTAGGTGAATCGATGAGGCTTCTAATGCTAATGTAGAACCTCGTGGTAATGTCCCAACACATTTGGTTGGCACGGCATCCGTATTCCAAGTACTACACCTTTAGTTGCAAGGATTAATGAACCTGAAAATTCGATGCTTGATGGGAAGCTTGTGCTAGTGGGTGATGATGGAAGCCGCTAGAACCTTGTAAATCAATGTTTCCTAGTTCTAAAAGGTTGTTGATCCGTATAATACGGATAGTGATGATGAAGTGCTCGAGGTCTACGATGAAACTGCTACTTATATGGCGTTTACGAGTTCCAAAGTTGATGAAATCTATAAAAGTGGTGGTGGAGTAGCTTGAAAGAGTTTATACGAGCAATTAAAGAATGAAACCTATGATGAAAACTCGTATGATGATGATGATGATTTTGATAATTGTGGCTTGACTGAAGCCCAAATGGAGTTTGCTAACGTTTTTTACATTAGTATCCGTGGTCAAATTAGATAGGGTTTTTATTAGGTTTCATAAGTTTGGCATGTCATTTTTATGCTAGATTAGGTGTTAAGCATAGTAAGAACGTTTGTTTTACCTTTTTGAGCTGAGGTGTGAGACTCGCTCATATCTATTATACTTTAAGTTTTTTGGCGTAATAAAATTTACTAGGGGTATGGAACCTTTAAGAAAAATCGTAAGTCATTTTCTTTAAAAAAAATTGTCTAGCCAACTATTTTGTTGGTCACCAGTAAGCAAATATTGGAAGTCAAATCGATTGCATTTGAATATCTTGGCATTTCCCTTTTAACTTGAGACCATGTTGTTTAATTATTTCATTTATTTCAGCGTTTCAGGCACAATATTGTCTCGTTAACAAATCCAAGACATGTTCACACAGAAAACTAGAAAAGTATGAAATCCGGTTAAAGATACTTAAGGGTCCGCTTGGTCGGGTTAATTGAATGGCGCTATAACTTGAAAGTCATTAAAGATGTTTGTTTTTTGTGGCCCAAAGAATGAACAGATATCATAAGAATGATTCATTACACATCAATTTTGGCCTACGAAATCCATTCCCATGGGTCCTCTTTTTCCACTACAAAACTCAAATATCTATACACTTTTCATACCACATTTTGTCATCCAAACATAAACAATCGAATGATACACTTTTTCATATCTATGTCATTCTACCTCATACCAAACCGATTCCTATCATTATTCCCAAGAACAAACCAAACGCGCTTCTTAAACTTAGCCAAATACTATTTGTTTGATATACAGTACCAGCCCACTGGACATCTTTAATCTTTATCATATTCATAGCAAAAAGCCAAAAACGTTGTATAATTCCCATTTATTTACCTGTATTTTAGGGGTGTGCAAGAAACCGAAAAACCGAACCTAAACCGGAAAAAACCGAAGAACCGAAACCAAGAAAACCGAAACCGATTGAAAAACCGACGGTTCGGTTTTTATATTTTGAGAAAACCGAAGTTTTTGGTTCGGTTTGGTTTTAGCTTTAAAACCGACAAATAGAAACCGAACCGACATTTAAAGTTAAAATAATATATCTTCATTGTTATTCATAAATAATATAAGTATTGTATCTTGATATCTTCCTTTACATTCACATCATTAACGACGATTTCAAATGTCATAACTCGCTAATATTTTATTTCATAACAATATACATAACACAAATGTGCTTTAAGTAAAAAAATGGGGTATTAAATGTCACAAGAACACATTAAGTTTGAATATTAATGGTTGTTCGCTTGAAGATGGTGCAATTACATCAAAAGATCAAGATCTTGCTCCAACATCATTCTTTTTCGCTTACACACCCTTCAATTGTTTCAGCAGTACCTTTCAAGCTCTAACAAACTTGGAACTTCGAGGCAACTTTGAGAATGTTGACTGACGAAGACGTTTTACCCGCTTTTAGATTGTCAGTACCGCCGGTACGGTTTAAGATATGGTTATATTTTATGCTATATGTCAAATCTACTTTGAAAAAGCAAAGCTCGATAAATCGATAGAAACCGAAAACCGAAAACCAAACCGAAAAACCGACAACCTAAAACCAAACCGACACAAAACCGAAACCGAATGGATTTTAAAATCAAAATCGAATTTTTCGTTCGGTTTCGCTTTATACAAAACCGAGCCAAACCGAACCACGCCACCCCTATCAGATTTAATTCATATACTATTATTTTGAGTATTTTGGGATGTTAATTTATCTCCTAACATAGTCAAATCTCAAAATGAACAACTTTCAGAGTCTAAAGAAGACAAAGTATAAGTGAGGAGTAAAGCTAAAATACGTGGGGATTTTGATTTAACTTGAAAATCTGTAAAAAAATATACCGAGCATAGTAATTGAGGGTGAAATAAGCACATCTATTCAGTTTTGATTAAGTGAATGATTAAATGTTACTCCATACTAAATAACCACCTTTTTCTAATAATAACTTTGCGTATGTAACTAGCATTTGAAGGATTGGGATTTGGGAGTGCTAGAAGTTTTAAAAATATGAATGCGTTATAACAAAAACGTTAACGGAAATAGAAACCATATCTTCATGTTTTCTGTGGAAAACTAAAAGAAGGTTGAATAGTTTTGCTCTTTAAAAATTAGTTTTGGTTGAAACTTTATTGTGAACAAAGTATAGCAATATACATATGAATAAACACAAAATAATAAGTAACGGAGAGATCAAACTAAACACGATGATTTATAGTGGTCCAGCACGAAACTTCTCTTCGCCCTGCTCCACTCTTCAAGTTTTCTAATCGAGAATTACTTCACTAGTTCAACAAGCTTTTTTCTCGGCTGAGAAAACCTTAAAACGTCGCTTATAAGTTTACGAGCTAGGCTTCAATTCTTAACTAGCTAGGTAGAACCAAACTTTTTTTGAAGTATTTTGAAACCAAACTCACTTTATTTTGGTGTATAGTATTAATTACAACTTTGAGATATAGTGGCATCTGCAATGATACACGCCATGCAGACTCGCGACTAAATTTTGTTTGCGAGCAAATAATATTCATTTATACGCTTTTTTTCTAACACTAACTTTACGATCTAATGAAATTTTTAATAAAAATAACTATAAACCATAAAAATGCAAACTATTTCATATCCAAATAAATATAAGGTTCAAATTAAAAAAAAAAAAAAAAAAAAAAAAAAAGTAGCATAAGTAGCATTTTGAGACATAAATTAAAGATAGATGTCACTACAAAATGAAATTTTATTGACATAAATACAAAAAGTGCCAACTATTAATATGCATCATTAGCTACCGATCATCATCGTTGAGGTTATTGAGGATCTTTTAAATTCATAAACTTTTGAATCAGTAATAAAACATAAGATAAGACGTTAACATTTTGAATATTTGTATCTATTACTCCGTAATAGTCAAACCAATGTTTTCAAACCCGGGTCGAGTCGGCCGGCTCAACTGGCCTGACCGTGCCCAACCACAAAAACGGGTTAAAAACCCCGTTAATCCGGTTAGACCACGGCGGTTGTTTGAGTGACTGGGTCATGAAACTCGGTCAGTTTAGGTTATTTCAATTTTTTATAAAACCGGGTTAAACCAGTTGACCCCGATCGAAAAAGAAATAATAATAAATGAAAATCAGTCGAAAACTGGTTGAACCGATATCCGATAACTCAATCGATCGATTAAAACCCATTTTTAAAACATTTAAAACATTGGTCACAACTAAAGGTAAAAAGCCCACTTATAAACCCTAGTCAAATAAATTAATATTAGCCCAAAACAGAAAACCTTAACACAACCTTGGTCATGTTTGGCAACACTTTTTGAAGCGTTAAGCGACGTTGCTCCATTCTTATTGCTTGTTTTCATAACGTCATGCTAGATTTAGCAACACCTCAATCGCTTTAATCTTAATGCTTCCTAAAGAAGCATTCCAATATAATCGCTAGCATTTTATTTTTAATATTACCAATTTCCCTCGAAAATAACATTCATAAGTATATAACAGATTTATATATGTCCTTTTTCGTAATTTAACATTTTATAATTACAGCTACAACTACGTTACCAAACATGTTTTTTAAACAAATAATGCTACTACTACTACTACTACTACTGCTAACTGCTACATAGCCCTTATCCAAACGTTATTACTTGAAGATCTGATAAAAGACTGAAAAGAAAAACCTGCACCATTAGTACCTTGCAAGAGGATTGAAGATGAAGAACAATAAAGTCAACACACATAAATTACTGCTTTTCGATTCTTCTTGATTCGAGTGTTATTTCCGATATGATGAGGTAAAATATCTTAGTTGTTCTTTAATTTACGTTTTCAACTTGTTAGGGCTTGTCTTTAGTTTTTAATTAAGTTTTCAATTTGGTAGGGTTTATGTCTGTTGATATACATATAATAATAAGGGATGAGATCAATAAAGATCACATAAAAATTAAAGATCAAATCGATCATTATCAACCATTCATTTTTTATCAAATTAATTAAATTCATTTTCACTTTTATATTTAAAAATTAAATATCTCACAAACCGTTAATAGTTAGATAAAACTAATTATACCATTGCAACAAAAATAAAATTATCTTTCTATAGAGATCCAATATTATATACTTTCGACGAACTTATTTTTTATCGTTTTTTGCGGGTTTCGATATATTACACTATAAATGAAAATTTTAAAAATACTCTCTTGTGTTAACACAACCCGTAAACCCTAAAAACCCTAACCCCTAAACCCTAAACCCTAAAAACCCTAACCCCTAAACCCTAAAAACCCTAAAACCCTAACCGCTAAACCAAAAAACCTAAACCCAATCCGCTAAACCGTAAGAAACCTAAACACTTAACCCCTAAAAAGATTAACCCAAAAGTCAAACCCTAAACCCTAAACACCTAACCCTAATCAGAAACCCTAAACCCACAAAAAGTCGGAAAAAAATTTCGTCGAAAGTATATGATGCGGATATCAAATTAAAGGTAATTTTATGCTTGTCGTGATGGTATGATTAGTTTCGTTTAACGATCAATGGTTTGTGAGATATTTAGTTTTTAAAATGAAGGTGAAAGTTTATTTTATTGTTTTACGAAAACGAAAGCCATTGAGAATGGCTTATTTGATCTTTAATTTTTCTTTGATCTTTATTGAACCAAACTCATAATAATTGATTGCTTATTGGTATTTGTTTCATAATCATTCATTGATCGGCGGATCTGATGAGAATGAAAGCTACATTTGAAAAGAATAATAATAATAAGGGTGGTGGCAATGAGGCCGGTTTGGGTTAGCATGGAGCACCCCGACGGCATGAGCATTGCCACTAATTAGGCATGGATCGTGTGGCATGAGTTTGTGTGGAATTCGTATAAAACACCGAATTGGTATGGAATTTGAGAAGCAAAATATAACCGCTGCATTAATTAGGCATAGTTATTATTGGTGGGTAATAGATGAGTATGGGTTAGGCATGGTTGCCACTAAAAATATATTGTTAGGTATGAGATGAGATGGAAGAATGTTATTGGTGGGTGATTAGGCATGAAAATTGTTAGTATGGTTAACACCACCCTAAGAAAGATAAAGATGCAAATACATTTATCACCTAGTATGAAGAGTATAACAATAGGGTCCTCCTATGCAGGCACCCCATGGGTAGGGGGTGCTTGCATTTTTGCCTCGATTGCAACAATCATTGGTATCCAATCATTGGTTTCGATTTCATGCCAAGTTTTTTACAACTTATTTTTTACCACTTATACCACTTATTTATTTACAAGTTTTTTATACACTTTTTTTTACATGTTTTTTTATAACTTATACCACTTTTTATAACTTTTTTTTTGGTTTTACAATTTTACAAGTTATTTTTGGTTTTACAAGTTTTTATGATATAAATTCGCTTTAAAACTTTTCAAAAACCGTAGTCGGAAAATTTTGAGGCTCAGTCAAGGTTGCAAAGTGATATTTTATCCCACTTTGCCGTCCATTCGGTTTTCATCATCGCCGGAAAGTTTTTAGGCTCAAAATCATCATCGCTGGAAAATTTTTGGCTCAAACTCAAGGTTGCAAAGTGAGATTTGATCTCACTTACCGCCCATTCGATTTTTATCATCATCGCTCTTGAAAGTTTTTAAAGTTTTTAGGCTCAAAAATCATCATCGCCTCGGAAAAGTTTTAGTCACAACTGCACAAAGTCACCAGTTCACAAGTCTCACAAAACTGCACAAGTCTAACAAAACTGCACAAGCTCAAACTGCACAAGTCTCCAACTGCTCACAAGTTACCAGTTCACATGAACTTCACAGGTTTCACAAATTACACGTTTTGAACAAGATTCTCACAAGTTATCAGGTACTGCAAAAGTTCACAAGATTCTCAAAGGCAATGTACTAAGTTCACATGAAACTTAGGCGACACCCAATATAATCCTGTGAAGCAACAACACAAACAACAATCAACCAACAACACAAACAACAATATAATCCTAGCAGCACCCTATATAATCCCCGTGAAAGCAACAACACCAACAACAATCAACCAACAACAAGTGGTCCAATAACAACAAACAAGTGGTCCGTAATCGCAATGTCGGTCCGAACAACAACAAACAAGAATAAGCAACAATCAGACAAGCAACAAAGATACCACCACCATGTCTAGTTCACCATTTAACACACAAGAGGTAAACAACTTATCAAAGGCTCGATTATTAGCTTTATAGCTCATGTTGGTGCAAATTCGCTTTTGCCTCGCTAAAACTCTTTTTAAGTTTTTTTTTAAAAAATCATCATTGCCTTTTTATTTCATTAAAGTTGCAAATGACCTTGAATGGTCACTTTACCATCCAAGAATGAAATTTTTTATACAAAAACACTAAGTTTTTTCATTAAAGTTGCAAAGTGAATCACTTTACCATCCAAGAATGACCGTGATTAAATGAGGTGCTCGCCAAAGATTTCATGGGGCTCTGCGTGAGGCCTTCAGGTCATGCTATGCAGCACCACAAACCCGCAAAACATAATGAAACATATTACTTAACATATAATCAAACTTTAACAAGAAAGTTTTAGATCCGAAATATTTTAAATTAATCAATAAAAGTAAACTTTTTTAACCAACCTCAAGATTATTTCAAAAACACCTCATGTATTCAAGATCTAAAAATATTTCGTGATCTAAAACTTTAACAACGAAAAAGATACAACACAAAACCACCACAGTTCAAGATCTAACAAGTGTAAAACTTGTTAGATCAAAGTTTTAAATCAAATCTTTTCAAATAATCAAAAAGTAAAGATTTTTTTAACCAACCTCAAGATTATTTGCAAAACACCTTCAGCTTCAAGATCTAAAAAATATTTCAGATCTAAAAATTTAACAAAGTCACAAAACCACCACAGGTTCAAGATCTAACAAGTGTAAAACTTGTTAGATCAAAGTTTTTAAATCTGAAATCTTTTCAAATAATCAAAAAAAGTAAAGATTTCTTTTAACCAACCTCAAGATTATTTGCAAAATACCTTCAGCTTCAAGATCTATGAAATATTTCAGATCTAAAAACTTTAACAACGAAAAATATACCAGTCACAAAACCACCATGTGACTTCAAGATCTAAACAATATTTCGGATCTAAAAACTTTAACAACGAACAATATACCAACCACAAAACCACTGATAGCTTCAAGATCTAACAAGTTTTACACTTGTTAGATCAACTTTCAAGATCCGAAATATTTCGATCTAAAACTTTAACAACGATAAAGATACCACTCACATAAGTAAGCTTTTTAACCAACCAAAGATTATTTCAAAACACATTCGGCTTCCACATCTAAAAGATTTCGATCAAAAACCAGAATAACGAATAAGATACTAGTCACAAAACCACCACGCCTTAACAATATGCCCATTCGTATTCATGATCTAACAAGTTTTACACCACAGCATCACCACAAACACAATATCATAACCATACTCAAGATCTAACAAGTAAAATACTTGTTAGATTTTTAGATCTAAAATTTTAAGAGAGAGAGAGGTTTGCATATGTGAGAGTGAGAGAGTACTTTGACATAAATGAGAGAGAGAGGACGAATATCAACTGCAAAAGACAGATACACCATGTGCAGTATACACGGTCAACAAAAGAAACGCGTAAACCATTCGAGAACCACACACGTAGCACCAACACACACGTTTTTAAAAGAAAAACGCGTTTTTACTTATACACAACACACACACACATTTCAAACCATTTATAATAAAAAAAAACGTTTTTTTTAAGTTTTTATACATAAAGAAAAATTAATACAAAAGTATTTTTTAAAATATTTATATTTATAAAAAGTATTTTTAATAAAAGTATTTTTAAAGTTTTTATACGCGTTTTTAATAAAAGTATTTTTAAAATATTTATAAAACATGTATTTATAAAGAAAAGTTAATCAAAAGTATTTATAATTGTTTGTAAAAAAAATGTATTTATAAGAAAAGATAATAAAATTATTTATAAAAGTTTGTAAAAATTTGTATTTATAAAAGTTTTTAAAAATTTGTACAAGTAGACATTTTAGAAATGCCGAGGCCGCGCCATGGAACATGTGTTTGCTCAACGACGGGAGGATGTTTAGATATACGAAAAGAAAATGCTTATTGATTTATATTGTAATGACACAACATGTATAGACGACATCGATTATATTGTAAATGACAAAACATGTATAGACGACATCGATTTATATTGTAAATGACACAACATGTATAGACGACATCGATTTATATTGTAAATGACACAACATGTATAGACGACATCGATTTATAGCAAACGACTCATCATCTTTGTTACAGATTGCCCCCGCCCGGTTCTTCCTCATGTTTTGTTACGTGAATTGATGACATTCTGGAGGACATTCATTGTGTCAACCACACACCGCTCGTGTTGAGAGTCCAGATTATGTGCTTTCTTCACAATCTTATGTGCCTCCTCTCCGAATATATCTCCACCGGCAGATGAGGACAATTTTACATCCTCCGGTTCTTCCTCATCTTTGTTACAGCCTGCCTCGTTGACGAGTAGCACGAGCGAGATTGATTTAATCGAGGAGACTAATTTCGAGTTAGAGTCTCGTGTGGGGATGATGGCAAGATCATTGAGCGACTACGCCCGGGCGTGATTGATCTTAGTTTCTAGTTATATTGTAATTTTGTGAACCATGTATCAACTATTAATCTATAACAAGATTGGTTATTTATGTATTCGAAGCTTCTAATTTTCGTGAACCATGATATTACTAATTTATGTTGTGAATAATTGTACAAATTCTTTTGCCAGATGCAACAAGAAAATCCGACTTGTGTCGTTGTCAACGTGGATTAATAATTGAAAGAACATCTCACAAGCCCAAAACTTGTGGTCTCAAGTATTATGCATGTCCTTTGTCAAAGGTAAATAATTAAACGATGCTTATTTGCGTAAATATATCAATAACTTGTTTGTTTAGAATACATTTTATAATTGTTTCGTCATGTAATGACGGTGGACTAAAGACTATGGGTGTCGATACTTCATGTGGAAGGAAATATTTCAACAAAAGTACTTTGGTGAAGCTCTTCTTCAACGCAGTTGCTCAAACTATGAAACTAAAGATACAACGATCAACATGCTATTGGTGAAAACAATTTGTTGCGTGCAAAAATAAAGGCGTTGAGGCATCATCGAATTGGCAAGAAATCCAGTTGATCACGCATGACAAATGAGTGGAATACTCTATGAGCTTATAGATGACATTAATAATCTTCATGTGAGTAGATTTCGTTGTAATATTGAAAACATTTGTTGTTTTACTTGTTTAATGTTTTAATGTATAATGTTTTATTGTAATATTACTTGTTTAAGGTTTTAATGTCTAACATTTGTTGTTACACACAATTAAAAAACATAGCGTAAAATAAATACCATATAAAACACTACACAATTAAATACACTATACATAAAAAACACTACACAAATTAAATACACTATACACACTATACACTACACAAATTAAATATACTATAAAAACACTACACACACAATTATTTATAAAAAAAAAAAAAAAAAAGAAGAAGAAATGGGACGTCAGACGACGGATGGGGTCCACCTACTTTGAGGTGCCTGCCAAGGATTTCATGGGGTGCCTGCGTAGGCCAACCCTAACAATATTAGCTTGAATAGGGAATAATAGTTGTAATAATTGATCATTTTATTGTAAAATATTATGGGCTTATGGGCTTATATCTATTCATCCTAATCTTGATTATCAAGTTAGGGTTTTCCTATAAATACCTCATATTGTAACATTATGAATATCATCTCAATAATAAGAATTATATTTCTCTCTCATTCTTGTGTTCTTGTACATTATTATACAACACGTTATCAGCACGCTCTAAAATTATGTAGTTCTTTGTCTTCTTCAATTCGTGAAAGGCGTGAAAGCCCAAGATAAGATAAACAGGTTTGTTTTGTCGTTGAAATCACATATTCTCTTTCGATTCGAAAAGGTACGTGCGTATTTAACATCATTAACATATTAATATTTAATTTAATTGCATGTTTAGACCTATTTATTGGTTGACATGTTAAGTTTTAAACGTCTTGTGCATGTGGTTTTATGTCTTTGTTATTATTTGAACCTTAGTTTCATATTATTCTAATTTGATCTGTTTGTAATAATCAGAGGTTGATGTATATGCAAATATACCTAACGAACATATTCATTAAGATTGAAGTGTAAGTGCATAAAAATGAGGATCTTAGATCACAAAAACGTTCTATTGTGACTAAATTTATTGTGACTAAATTAAGAGAATCACAATATCATAACCTCATGTTATGTTTAAAAAAAAAAAGTAAGAGTGAACCTCAAGAAGTTCTACTACGATGAACATAATCAAATACATAACCTCAAGTTATGATTAGAATGTTCTATGATGATTCTCTCAAGTGAATCACAAAAACATCACCTCATGGTATGTTAAAGAAAAAAAAATAGAACTTCAAGTTCTAATATGATTCTTTCATAAGAATCAATATCATAACCTCATGTTATGAACGAAAAAAAATAAATAATTAGAACCTCATGTTCTAATTTGATTCAATGTATAGAATCAATAACATAACCTCATGTTATGTTTGAAAAAATAAAACCTCAAGTTTTATTATGATTCCCTCAAGAGAATCAAAAGACATCATAACCTCATGTTATGATTATTATAGAACCTCAAATTCTATTATGATTATGAAAATGAAAATACAATAACCTCAAGTTATTGTTAAAATGTTCAAATATGATTCTATCAAGTGAATCACGATAACATAACCTCAAGTTATGATTATTTTGTTTAAAGCCTAATGTGCTTTGATGATTCCCTCAGTGAATCATAATAACATAACCTCATGTTATGTTTTGAGAAAAGAAAATCTCTAAAAAAAAAAAAAAAAAAAAATGGTATAAAAGAAAAGTATTTTTTCCTAAAGCTCGCTTCTATTGTATGCATCTCATGTTGCAAGAAAAAAAAAAGTGTAAGTTAAATCTCACAATTTTAAGTGTTAGATCCGAACAAATAAAATTGTGATTTAAATGATCTCGATGAATAGATGTTTAAGAAAACATTCACTATTTTCAAAGTCTCGAACATGCTTCTATATTAGCGATATCGAGAACATGGTTTGAAAAGTATCATGAGATATTGTCAAATTCTCATATTCTATAAAAGAAAAGATAATGAGCTTTCGACGAGAAAAAAAAAAATAGTTCAACTATTCGTCCATTCCTTAGAATGAATGTGATAATCTAATGATCTATGCTTATAGATCATTTATCATGGTCATTGATATGGTCGAAGTAATATGAAAATGACCAATCACTACAAGTGGTAAAATAAGAACGGAGCAAATAAAAATGTCATGTATAAAAAAAAAGTGTGTCAAATGTATTACACACTACTTCATATATGTTAGAATCTACGCTAATAAATTGTGAGATATACATGAATGCTCCAAGTTGATATGCCTTCTGTTATGGGTTCCTTGATTAAATTTAGTTAGTACTAATTTTTCAATAAGTTAAATGAAATGTTATAAATATTGATTTTGTTCACATGTCTGATTTGAAGTTCTCAAACATCAATTTTTTTTTTTGTTCATAATATTTGTGTGGATTTTTGATGTTAAGATCTATTTTAACTGTAAAATGTTTTAAGAGAACCCCGTTTTCTTCGTGAGGACCTCAAAAGGGAATACTTGACGATGAAAGATTCGTTAAATTATGGTAAGATCTCAAGGATACATTACCACACAAAAGCAAGTAATATTCCCAAAAATCTCGCTATGATTGTATGCACCTCAAGCTGCATTAAAAAAAAATACATAAGCGAGTCCGGTCTCAAAATTTCAGCGATAGATCTGAATTAAAAAGAATATATATAACGGTGAAATATCCGTTAAATGTATGTCAAAATCTAAAAGAAAGATTTGACCATCATAAGCAAGAGATTCTTGCATATGCGAGCACACTTTTCGCAATATTAAGTAGTACATCTGAATGATGAAAAGAAAAAATGCGATGAAATTGTTAATGCCTCGAATATACTTATATATCGAGAACGATGCTTTGATATAAAAGAAATGGGAATGTTTGAACAAACACGATAAACCCGCTTACTAAATTTGCTCCATATTGTCGTGTTAAAAGAAAGGCGGTTGGCAACCTCAAGTTGCAACATAAAGATCTTCATTCCTCGAGGAACGAGATAAAATGATCAATATGAGATCCTTATTCTCATGTGAATGTGATAATGTAACGATAAATGGTTAAAGATCATTTATCATGGTAAATGCTATGGTCGAGAAGTATGACAATGACAAACCACTAGTAGTGGCGAAAATACAATAAAGAAGGAGCAAACAAAAATGCTATTTATGCAAAATGCAATGTGATGTATATGAAATACAAGTGTGTCAAAGATATTACACACTATATTCATAGATTTAAAATCTATGCTAGCGCATTTTGCTCCACAAAAGAAATATAAAATTGTCATGAGAAGCGAGTTAAGTATTAAAGATACATTATATTCTTTTATATCTTCCTCGACATGCATTATATAAAGATTAGTAAAGCTAATCATGCCATAAACTTAAGTTTATGAGCAATAATAATTATAATATGTTTGGCATGACCGGTTACACCATCCCGAGTCATTAATGATCACGAAAGCTATGGAAGTATAAGATTCTTCAATCTAATGTTATAATCTCTCAAAAAAAGTTGATTATTATTCTATCAACTAGAATGGGGATTGAATTCCTCAATGTTAATGGAAAGAAAACAAATGGATATATGTAAGCATACAAATCCATTGTATGAACCATTTAGAGTTTAAAATCGATGCATCGTCTAAATGGTCATTAAATCGCAACCTCTAGTTTGCATGATTAATCGCTCAATGCGAGCCTAACATTCCAGCGTAAGTATTTCATCATGAAAATGCGATGAATTACTTCTAAATTCGAAATGAAATTGAAAAAAAAAAAAAAAAAAAAAACAACTTGTGTTGTTGTATGGGGCCATATTATAATATGCACAACAACAAAATTAGCATCATGCCAATATGTTATTATAAATCCTCCCTTTTATAATTGGTTTTGGTTATAAACCAAACATATCCCATTATTGTTTTTTGTGTGCAAATTACTCCGCCTAAATGCACATATATGGGATATAGAAGATGGATAATTCCTTCAGGAGGAGAGAAGTAGCTGTAAATTCAGAATGAATTATCATATTTTGTTGATCCTTGAAAGATTTTTTTTTTTATGAATTGATTATTCAATAGATAATCTAATAGCCATAAATAAACATTGGCCGAAAATAATATTTCAGCTACTCATGCTCTATTTAGAAGTTGTCCCTCAAGGACATATTTTATTATGACATGCCTCAAGCATGGTAGAAAAATCGATTCCAAATAAAATCCTCGATGAAAAATATAGAGCATGAAAACAAGATGGTTGTTCGAGGTATAAAAGACCTCATGATAGTCTCATAAGGAGACACTAGACATGAAGGTTTTAAACGAGCCTCAAATAACTAATGAGATCTCACTAATTCTATGATGTCTAAAATCATATGGAATCGAAACAAAAACGACGTCGATAAATTTGTTTGCATACAATATAGCGCTTGGTATTATGCATAATGAGGATCATAAATCAATTATTATTCAAAAGTGCGCTCAACGAAATGATTGGCGAACATGAAAAAAAATGAAATCTCGTGAAAATACGAGAAGTATTGGGACAGGAAGCCCATACACATGATTGTGTAAAATCTATTGGATATACATCAGTCTTTGTGCACAAAAGCTCTGAAGTTATGTCTTTTAAGGCATGAATTGTGAATAAATAAATTCATAAAACAATAAGTTGATTATTGAGACAAATTATCTCGAGTGGATGTAAATATCTTATTGATATTTTATGAGATAAGTATCTATTTTTCCTTAAAATTGGGTTTATTAGAGCTCTCGTATTCTATAAAGGATATGTAATGTCTTAAACATGGCTTACAACTTCAACTTCTAGATACGATTAATAAAGTTCTCAATAACTTAATTTGATAAAGTTGAATGAATCCATATATGGATCAAAATGATTTTGGACGCATATTATATAAATTGCTTCTGCACATGTCTCAAAGAAATAATTAGTCCTCAAGTACCATACATAAGTACAATTGAGGTTTGGATGCCAATTTTGTAATTAATATGCGTCACGAGATTGTATTTTTCTCTTTTAATATTTGTACATGCATTGTATACTTTCCAACCAATTGATTTGATATTGGGTGGGAAGCTACACATAAATTTTCTCATTTTTGCAGGACTTATTCGTAACATCATCAATTTGATGGACTTCATTATAAAGTTGTTGCCAACAAAAGTATACGAGCAACTCGTTTAGAAGATTAGCATGCGATGCTTGAAATATAAACATTAAATTGAGGAGGAGGAGCATTATACTCACTACACTCTTTTCCTTCATCAAGTTTTTTTTTTATCCCATTGGGTTTTTTCTTGATAAGGTTTTTGATGAGGTAGTCTATGAAGTATGATGAACGATGAATATCTAAGGAGGAGTATTGTAAAATATTATGGGCTTATGGGCTTATATCTATTCATCCTAATCTTGATTATCAAGTTAGGGTTTTCCTATAAATACCTCATATTGTAACATTATGAATATCATCTCAATAATAAGAATTATATTTCTCTCTCATTCTTGTGTTCTTGTACATTATTATACAACACATTTATTGATTTTATGAAGATTAAGATAGCAGCAGCTAGTAGCCGTACTCTTTTTCATACAATACTTGTAGGGTCCTACTATTGGAACCCTCCCTATGGATGTGACTCCATAAGGAATATTCCTTTGTCCCTTATTTTCCAAAGACAACGCAATTTTTGTCGGTTTTGTTAGTATTTACGGATTTTAAGCGTTTGGCTTATTAAACTTTATATTCTGATTCGCATTTTCGGTTTATAGCTTTTGATATAAACAAAATTATAAAAATAAAAAATAAATAAAAAAAAAAAAAAAAAAGAACAAAAAAACTAAAGGGGGTCCTAATAAAAAACTAAGAGGGTCCTAATAACTCAGCCCTACTTGTATTAGCGTTTTTGTTGCCTTTTGTTTTTATTCTCACTGCTGTTTTTACTCTTGAAGGTGTCAACAACTGTCACTCTTTTGGTACTTACTTTTATTACTACTTCTTTTTATATATTTATATTTACCTTAATCAATGTTGTAGATCTTGATTTGTTATGATATTAGTTTGCGCGCCCTCCACATTGTGATTTGAGTTTGTTAGAGGACTTGATAACATGATCTTGATTAATGTATGTTTAGGAGATACGTTCTAATTGGGATTTGATAATTTTTGAGTGTATATACGTGTTATATTAGAGGTTGAATGGTTGGTCGCTTGATCGAGTCTCAACATTGCCTTCCACTTAGGCTATGTTTGGCGGCAAGTTTCTTTTAGAGCGTTTAGTGAATAGAGTCTAGAATATAATGCTTGTTTTGCAACGAGTGGTTAACTTTTTGGTTTTGTTTAAACACTTCTGTCCGCAACGCTAATAAAAGACACGTTTAGCTTTAACTTTACGTCGTTTTAATTTTTTTAACTTTACGTCGTTCAATTTGGTCAATTAGAAGTATGAACAAATTGTTTTTAGAAGTTTTTGAATTAGCTATGTGGCTGCTATGATTATGTTTTATAGGATTAGTTGAATGTTTGAACCAGGTTATCACAAGTAGTAGGAATATGTGTATTTGTTTGATGTAACAGTCAATTAGGCATACATGAATTATATAAAAGAGTAAATCATGAATTTCCAATAGCAATCGTTATTAAAAAAGAAATGTAATTTACTATAGAAATGCTTTTAAACAAAATAAAATGACTGTTAACGTGTGTTAGTCATCATGTTATTGGTACAGCTTTCTGTATGTTAAACATACAACTTTCTGCATGAAGATACGTGTATATATGTAGACTAAACCTAAATCACTTGTATACTTAGGTTATATGTATTATTGTGTGTGTATATCTCAGTAATTTTTGTTAGCCATGAAGAAGTTTATGTTGTGCTTGAGATTGCGTTTCAAGTTTTAGTTAGTACTTAGTACTTTGGTTCTCTTTTTGTTATTCAAACAACTACATCAATTAAATCCAAATGTAGTGACAGGCAAATATTAGCTTTGAAATGTGACACCTTAATTAGTTCACACACAAAAGTTAAATGGACCGGTTCGGTCTGAGCTTGGTGAGAATAGGTGGGTTATTTGATTTTGGTGGGCTCCCTTAATTGGACTTTGAAAAAGAGTTGATTAAGGCCTTGGTGATTGTTGGCGTTGCTATTATATGTTTTCTCAAATCTTCCAAAGATTGATAAACTTGTGTAGATGCTTGCAAGTTTTGGTTAATACTTCAAATATAAAGATGTAAATAGCGGTCTTGGTCATATTATTTGATTTGTATAACCATCACCAAATAGCCTAGTGTAAAGACACATGACCTCTTCACAAAGGTCACAATTTGAGCCTTGGTCGATTAGCACCGCTAACCCGCTTCTTCTCCCTATTGTTGACATGTATAGATGGCTAGTCAGACTATGCCAACCATTGATTTTAGGAAGAGTAGATTTACATACATAGTTTATGTGATTTGCTAAATGGTCTAAAGGATCAAATATGAAAGCAAACACTTCAATTTGTGACCACATGATATTTAGGAGATAAAATTTTGCTATTTTCACAAAAAACATTTTTACTCAAATTCTAAAATAAATGATAAAAGATTATTGTATGCTAGCTCAAGCTTTATGTATGTTTAACATACAATTTTCTGTATGTTAGTTGTACTCTTCTATTTGACTATGTTGAGATATAATTACCAAAATCAACTCATTCATAAGTGTTTCCATTTCTGAATGCAGCTTCTAGTGAAGATTGTGACTGTCATGTTTGATGCTTTTCCAGAGGCTACTGAATGTATGTAGTTAAATAATGTTGTTATCTACTAATTGTAACCGTATTTTATCAGTGATTATACTAATACCGAATGCTAAAATTGATTTACTTTCAGGGTTCTTTCAAAGTCAAAATATGATAGTGCAAGTCTTGTTGAAGATTTACAGTATCTCGATCGCTAAGAAGCAGGAGAAAAATGTTGTTTTGGTCGCAGGTTCTACAACATTGGGCTGGTTTTGGGGAAAAACGAACGGGAATAACCAACAAGAAATTACAGGCGGCCCGATATAAGAAAGTAAACCCGGTTTGATCAAGATCATGCTAGTGAGGTAAATTGGATTATGAAACCAACAAGTCTTATTAATCTTTTTGAAGTGCATGATATGAGTTGTTCATGAGGAATCTCAACAGTGGGATGAAGGGACAGAGATGAGAGGACCAATGTTACTTCAAGATCATGCTCAACAACTGAGTCATTTTGAAGTGCACTTTGGTTGTTGTTCATGATTAGTGTACAAAAACTATGTTGGGAACTATATTTAAAGTTGATAAGACAAAATACATGAAAGATGAAGGACTATTGAAGACAAAGAAAGACAAGGGACCTACTTGCTAAAGAAGTATTTATTATCTAGTCCCTTATAGTCATTTGTAACCCTAGTATCTTTATTATATAAAGAGATACAGGGAATTAGGTTTTATAAGAGTCAAACAATGTAAACATCAGACAAAGTGTGTGTGTGTGGGAAAACCCAGGCGTGGGATGCCTAGGGTTTTGGTGAATGTCAACATATAGTGTTTAGCCTCAAGGATCATTGATCCCTGTTAGATTGTAACCGTCTTAGAGTTGATCGTCTAGGATTGGGGCTGTAGATGTGTTTTGTAGAACACATGATGATGACGAAGAAACCTTAATAATAACAATGATAGTTTGATTATTCCGTTGTGCATATATATTGTTCATTGTTATTTGTGCTTTATTGATAATCTAGATAAGGTCAAAACAACCTAGAGCATCGATTCTAACATGTGGTATCGGAGCGGGTGGCTCTTGATATCTAGGATCTACAAGGTTTCTCGAAGAAAATGGCGAAAGATGAAGAAATTGAATCGAAAAATTTTCATAATGCTTACATATGGGTTTTCAAGCAGTATAACTTTTAAATAAACCGTTGGATCGGTGAAATTTTAGGTGGACGTTCTCTATATACTCATCTAACTTTCCACCGAAGGGATCGTCGATCTGAGCTTTTATGCGAAAGTTATTTACTGTCGAAGTTGGCTGCTGAAATTTTTCAAGGTCGAATTTTAGGGTTTTTATGATGTCAACTTCTTTGATTTCGTGCATACTTGGTCTAAATTCTCAATGGAAGTTGGTTATAATTGTTTGGAGTCTACTAACCCTGGATGAAAGCAGCTTTGGATTATTAGAGTATCATATGATAACAATTGCTACGATTCGAGTTACTATCAAGCTTCTCGTTTCCCCTGCTAATGTTATCATTACCACTGCTAGCATGTTTCGTTTCCACTGCTAGGCTACTCGTTTCCACTGCTAGTTTAACCATTACCACTGCTAGTGTTCTTGGTTACCACTGCTAGCCTAATTTGTTACCACTGCTCGTCTTTTGGTTTCCAGTGCTGTATGATGGGATTCAAAAGCTGCATATTGTGAAGGTAGTAAACAGGTGTACTGATTGTGATTGGCCAATATTTAATATATCATGACCAAGGTTCATGGGTACGTGGCTTCTACTTACTATATTCGATATATACTTCATTGGTTTGCTCGTACTACTCTTAAACTATTGAGATGGCTGAAATAGTGAATATGTGATGGGTCATGGATGATTATCTCTAGTGGATCAGTAAATTGGTGATTCACATTATGAGTATATACTGGTTAGTGTTGTTTGTTTGAGAAACATTTTCTACTGCTAATGTTGTTCGATATACATTGTTTCCGCTGCTTATATCATTCGATATCGGTCAACACATGATTTTTGGTTCTCGGATAAGTTTGAAGTTTGGATGATTTACACATACAAGAGGAGATTGGAATTTGTTCTTAAAAGTTTTAAAAAGCTCGTATTTGGTTTTTGTTGAAGAATTGATTACGAAGAGGATTATTTATGACTTATTTGAAGGTGAAGTGGATTTCTTAGATGCGTGTTCTTATTTTTGTGCATTCTTATTGTGACAAAGAATTGACAAAACACTTGAAGGAGTTACGTTATTGTGCTCAGTGATTATTGTCAAGAGATTGCGGTCTCCCTATACATGAGTATACGTTCGGTCATGTGGTTTGTACAAGACATAAGACATACGTTTGGGTTATTCTACTTCTTCAACAAGTTTGTTATATTTGGTTTTCTTCACAAGTGATCATTACAAGGAGCTTCTGATTTGAAGAATCAAAAGATGGTTAACACATGGGTTTGAGGAAGCTTATTGTTCAATGTTTAACCATCTACATGCATCATTCGAGGGAAGATTTTACTCTTGTAATTCATTATTATTACTTTTGGTTTAAGTATCTAGTGTCTTAAGTTCATTTTAGTTGCGGAAAACTTCATGGTGGGTAATTTGAGACATTAGATGGTGAATTGGAAGTGTGGTGATGATTTGTGATAGTCGAGATCAAAGTTGCTTATATTTGCGGTTCTCTAATTGAAGATGACAAAAAGGGGAAGAATATTTACATAGAAGATTGCAACTTGAAGATTCTTGGTGATTGCATGTTTAAGGGGAAGTTTGTTTATCTTTCATGACATACTTGTTCGTGCTTATTTGGTTTTGTCATTATCAACTAGGGGAAGATTGTTGGGAACTATATTTAAAGTTGATAAGACAAAATACATGAAAGATGAAGGATTATTGAAGACAAAGAAAGACAATGGACCTACTTGCTAAAGAAATATTTATTATCTAGTCCCTTGTAGTCATTTGTAACCCTAGTATCTTTATTATATAAAGAGAGACTGAGGAATTAGGTTTTATAAGAGTCAAACAATGTAAACATCAGACAAAGTGTGTGTGTGGGAAAACCCAGGAGTGGGATGCCTAGGGTTTTGGTGAATGTCAACATATAGTGTTTAGCCTCAAGGATTATTGATCCCTGTTAGATTGTAACCGTCTTAGAGTTGATCGTCTAGGATTGGGGTTGTAGATGTGTTTTGTAGAACACATGATGATGACGAAGAAACCTTAATAATAACAATGATAGTTTGATTATTCCGCTGTGCATATATATTGTTCATTGTTATTTGTGCTTTATTGATAATCCTAGATAATGTCTAAACAACCTAGAGCATCGATTCTAACAAACTATGATCACGTTGGCATGTTTTTATAGTGGCTGTAGCAATATTGGAAGGCTTGATTTTAGTAGTCAAATTCCTAATTTGAAGCCTTTTCATTATGTAGCAGTAGCAATATTAGTGGGTTGTTTATTTTTTTGCGAGTAAATTGCATTTTGGTCCCTAAGGTTTAGCAGTGCGAGGTTCCGTCCTAAGGTTTCGAAAGTGCAACGGTGGTCCTCATCTTGAAGCGTTCTTTGCATATTTGGTCACGATCAACATCAAATGGCGAAAATACCCTGTCTTCTTTTGTTTCTATTTTCTTTTCATATTTCTTACATAAATGGTCTGTCTTGTCTTTGGTTACAAAATCGTCCCATTTTTTTTTTTTTAAATTAACTATTACAATTAGTATTATTTTTAATTCAAAATATTAGAAAATATTCAAAAAATGTTAAAGATATTCCCAAAAAAATTAATTTTTTTACATAATTTTTTAAAATTCTTCCAAAATATATTCGTCTCTT